>VXBT01001564.1:220707-363028 GCA_013400235.1 Oriolus oriolus | reverse complement strand
TTGTTTTTTTTTTTTTTTGTTTTTTTTTTTTTTTTTTTTTTTTTTTTTTTCTCCTCTCCTATCTCTGTTTCATGTGCATCTTCACTCTGACTCAGATTGTCAGCGCTCCTGGCCATCCTTTTCCGCAGACCAGCAGTCTTCCAGCGCTCCTTCCTCTCCAGGTAAAGCTCATAATATTTCATTTTTCCATCATGTTTCATCACCTTTGTTAATTACTAAATCTTTGCAATGCTCTGTCTGGAGCTGTCTGCTGTGGCACAAAAAATTATAAAGCTGGTTTCAGAAAAGAGCATAGGTGTTTTAGTAGACTTTTAAGTTTGGAATTTGTTCAGGTTGTAAATTGAAAGTGTTTAAATAAAATAAAAAGATATTTTCTGCAGAAACACCAGAGATGTTTTCTAAATGCAATAATTAAAACTCAGATTTTTCCATGAAAAGAATACTTTAAAGTGTTTTAAATTTTTTTTCTGTGCTTACGAAAGAGGAAGTATAACTATTTTCTTTCTTTCTAGCCAAGTAGTCCACTATCAGAAAAGCATCTACATACGTGTTACATTGTATATAAAATTGTTGTCTTGGTAATAAAGGAAAAAATCAGCAATTTCTTGTTACTGTATTTATAAACCTTGACTGAAAATTCATAGAATTGTAGAATGGTTTGTTTTGGAAAGGACCTTTAAAAGCTTCTAATTCTGCAGTGAGCAGGGACATCTTCAACTTGATCAGGTTGAGCAGAGCCCCACCCAACCTTGAGTGTTTCCAGAAAGTTCAGAACTTCTGTTTTAAAGCAGGGGTTCTCATTTTGTGGGGAGTGTATTTTGTGCCATTTCAAAGCAGTACTTGGTCAGCATCATCAGTTGAATAGTTGTGCCTGTTTCCATAGTTGTGCTGCTACCCATAAAAAATAGAGAAAATAAAGCTGAGGATCCCCTGAATGATAGCAAACATTTCTTAACATACCTGTTTCCTGTCTCTTTTCATTCATTATTATACATTGAAAATTAATATCTAAAACTTTCTCATTTTTTTTTCTTTAGCCTTCATATTTAGAAATTTTGTGTCTTTTTTTAGTATTTTTAAACACTTCTTTGTAAGAAAGACATGTCCAAAGTCTAATGGCTATGAATTTATTTTTATAAGTAAAAAAATGAGCTCCCTGGTGTTCTGCTCAAGCCCGGTTTCAAGGCACTTTGAGGCACAGCAGCTGTCATTAAGGCATGCTCTTTTCTTAGTTATGATCTCAGAAATTTCTGAAACAGAAGGAAGGAGATACCATTTTTGCCTCATACTAATAAGCTCCTCACCTCTGTGTGCTCAGATAAGAGTTCTTTCAAATAGGTTGAGGCCCAGTCTTGACTTCTGGTTCTTTTTTCGTGGTGCCAGTCCTTCTCTCCCCTCCCACAAAACCGAAAAGCAATAGCTGTGGCTGATCCAAGAATCGCTGTTTCTAGAGATCCGCTTGTGAGTGGCGTGCACTGTGTCTCTCATGAGCACAGTGTAGTGAGTGTTCAGCAAACACTTCACATGGCTTTAGGTTCAGCAGTTTGTGTCACTTGCCATCAGGAAAACAAAAACATTTGTGAGTCCTTATTTGCTAGAAACTGGGAAAGTTTCATTTATGTCTTGTAGAAATGAAAACAGTGAAAATTAATTTAGTGAAAGCCCAAAGAAGTCGGTTTGAAAGACATTTCACTGCACGTCTCTGTCTGGAATTATTTTGCTTGTTTCACAGCCACTACTTTGAATGATGGCTACAGCAAAGTGATTAAATAGTATGATACTATAATAGTAGTATGATACTAAAACCAAATACAGAAGCTAATGCTAGCTGAAACTTACTGTGGAATTTTAATTTTTAAGTGCTGCAAGTGGCTACTGGTTGTAAGAAATGTATCTCCTAGCAGTTGTCTTATTTATTTATATATTTAAAAGTGTGATTTCAGAGGTCGTCCTTTCCTGTTACAATTTCTGGAGTACAGAGTTTTCTTTTTGAAATTGTGGACAGCAATGTGCTTAATGATGTGATAACACTTCTCTTCTGGGTTGGTGGGTTTTTTGGGGTTTTTTTTGGTTGGGTTGGTTTGGTTTGGTTGTTTGTTTTTTGTTGGTTTGGTTGTTTGTTGTTGTTTGGTTGGTTGGTTGTTCAAATCCGTTTCTGCTATATGAAAATACCTAATTACCTGAGTAAAATGGTTACATTACAAAAAAAAATAGCTTCCTGATATCCCCAAATATCAGCTACATTTAAGTTATCTATTTCTGCTGTATTCCTATAGGTTTTGTGGGGCATTTTGGCAGGGCATTATTTACTGCTATATTATAAAGTATTTTATTTAATACAGTAGAGTTTATATGGAATATAAACATTTTATTTAATGCAGTAGAGTTTATATGGAATATTACCAAGTTTTATTTTCTGTAAATTTATTTACAGTCATGTAAACCACACCAATGGTTTTATTTATATGCAAATATTGTGGCTTCCCTAACAAATGTTAGGGCCATGTTGGAAAAAGCAATTAAAGTTAGTATCTGACAGAATTTCAGGGCCTGAGTTTAAAAATTAAAACTGTGTCACTCTCCCTAATTTCTTGGATCCATGGAAGTGATGATATGCAAGTTACGTTGTTAGTAAAACTTTCAATATCAGAAGTTTTGTGATTCAACCTTCCCAGGAAGGACCTCATCTTGGATGAACTGGAGATCTTGCCACCTGTCCTGTGTCTGAGCCCAAAGATGAGGTGGCCTCGTGCCTCAGCATGAGAGGGAACCAGCAAACTGTCTCAGACAGGAGCTGACTGCTCACCAGGAAAATGCCTGGGCTCCTCTTTAGAGCTAGGCCTTGTTTCTTGATCTTGGTGACAGCAATTACACCTCAGAATCTGTCATTATAAACTAAAGCATGGAGCAGAGATTATTTGAAAGGGACTGTTCTTATCACTGAGCTGCACTCATGCACTGTTGCTGTAGAGCAGTGGTCCATTTACAATGGAATTGTTATAGCACAAGAAATGTAATAATGCACGAAGCCCTGTGTCATATAGATTCTGAACAGTCTACTGTATCAGGAGTGTGAACAAAAAAAAGAATAAAATACTGGTTTTAAATCTTCACCAGAAGTTGAAGCGCTTTGGGCAGAAGAAGAGTTAAAATTTTGCTTTTCGTGAGCTGCGCGGTATACGCAATTTTGGTAGCAACTTTTGCTTTCAATATTCTTTTAAAATATACCGTATTTCAGAGGTCCAAATGAGCAGCAGTCAAATGCTATTGCTTGAGCTGTTATCTGCACGTTTTTTTCACAGTCAAAAAGAGCCCGGCGTTTCTAGATGTGAACACAGGACCTTTCATCAGGACCAGCAGCTTTGCCGATGAGCTTGACCTGGAGGGCGAGACACTGCTGACCCCCATAACTCACATCTCACAGTAAGTCCAGGCTGCTGAACTGTGCATTGGTTGACTTCGACAAGAGAAGCCAGCTCAGGTGGGAGGAGCTGATAGGGTTCAAATATCTCAGATATTTACGTCAAACACTTTTCACCTTGAGGTTGGTGTGTCCTGTTCTGAGTGCCAGTAAATCTTCATGCTGACCCAAAGGCAAGTTCACTTGGCTGGGACACAAGGCTTTAGTTTTTAGCTCAGATCTCTGGCCAGCTGGTGGCTGATAGCCTCAAGATTTTTACGTGGAGACAGTGTGTGGGAGTACTTGTCCAGTGAGAGTTCTGTTTACTCCCTCCAACATTTTCCAGTGGAATAGCTGTAAAGTGCAAATTTTAAATCTGCTTGGGCTCTTCATTTCAGCAGCACCTTCTCCAGTGGTCAAATTATGCTCTAGATCAGAAGAAAAGCTCTGTTTGATCATTATTATTGCTTTGTTGTATATAAAAAAGATAATCTGAAATAGGGGGCTGTAGGTTTTTGGGTTTGTTTTTTTTTTTACTATTTTTCCTTCTGAGAGAAGGTTTTCCACTTGTCCTTTATGCTAAAATGTTATCTTTAGGTTCTCAGATTATTCTAAAAAAAGTGAGAGTTGCAGCAGATTTTTCTTTAAATACCTTTAAAAATAAATCTTCTGTCATTATTTAATTCAAAATCCTGAAAAATGTTTATTATTTGTCCTAGTAGATGTGTGGCAGTATATCCTCTTGCAGAGGAATGAAACCATTTCTTCCCCACTAAAAATCTGAGGATTTCTGCAGTGAAACCACAGATAAAAATTCTTGGCATACTTGTATTTCTGAGGTACAAAACATGCAGAAATGCCTGCTGCCAATTTCCAGGCCTTCTTCCTATACTGTGTAATTAGCAGAGAAGCACAAACATACTTATTAGAGCCATTTTGGAAGGGCATTTATTTAAAAAAAAAAAAGTTTGGGTGGAGTCTTCCCTCTCCCCAAAGGATTTGCATTTTCATCTGATTCACCCAAGTGCAAATCTGTCTGTAAGCAGAGGATTTAGGAGACTTGTATTCTGGAAGATTTCTTAGTGGAACAAGCAGGAGGAGGAAGTAATAAATCTCCTCAAGCCTTAGACAAGAACAATGGAGCAACAAAACTAGATCTAGATGTTTTCTTTGTGTAGCTTTTAAAAAAGCTTTATTTTGCCTCAACATTGCAGGCTTTTTTTTGGTTGGTTGATTTTTTTTAATAAGCTTGGGTGCTAAGAGTTTCCATTATCCTTTCTGGGTTTGGGAATTATTTAGTTATTTCTTATTGATACATTTCACAAGACACTCTATTATCTTTTAGTCCAATTTGTGTAGCAGCTGAGATTTTTTTTTCCTATGGACAATTTGTGGGTGACCTTAGTATATAAGTAATGTGTTTCAGATGAAGAACTTTACCAAATGAACACCCTAGGCTTTTAGTAACTTATATAGTTCTCTTTTACTCCTTTAATTTTTGGTTGTAACCTTGTTGAAATTTCCCTGAGTTGCTCCAAGTCATGAGTGATGGGATGGTACAAAATGTGTCCCCCATGGCTTGAACTGAGTCTCTGCTAGGGTGCAAGAAAATGGAATTTGTTGGTTTTTTAATGACTTTGGGTTTAGATTCAAAACTGAATAAATTGGATTAAATGTAAAACTGGATAAAATATTAATTTAAATGTGTGTTTTTGAAACATGGGTACCCAAATGTAGATCCTGAGAATTGTTCACTTGGAAGTGCATTTACTTTTTATGCAGTTAATTAAAAGGTCTTAAACAGTGCCAGATCAGCCTATAGATATAAGAGTTTGGCAAAAAGTTAGTGAAAATACTGTATTTTGTAATGTCAGTTGGATTATTGATATTCCTGGATGCTAAAGAACAATCCATTTCCACGAGTTATTTAGACAAATGCTTCATTTCAAAGTCCCCGGGAACAAATATTTATGAGCTCATTACAGGTGTTATTGGGACTTGCCTGTTAGACATGTGAGCGTAGAATTTAGGATCAAATTTGGAATTGCACTTCAGATACATCTCTGTGTGCAAAGCCACATGCTAACTTTTCGTTTAATAAGTGGCTACTCATTTCAGGTCCATGTCTGTGTGTGTTTTTTATTCAGGCTTGAAAGTTATGCTGTGCCTGAGAAAACCTAAGATGAATTTTGTTCTGATGTGCCCAGTTGTGAAGCATTTTATTTCCTTAAAGCCATCATATATATAAAATATGATCACTCCAGATTTCTTGATAAGGAAATAAGCAACCATATAAAGTCTAAACCCAAGTACTTAACAAAATTATAGCACCAGCTTATAGTGTAGACAAGTCAAATTAAGTGAGAATATATCTAGTTTCAGGTCTTAAAAGCAATACATACTCTATCAGAGAAACAGAAACATGAAGACATTTTCAGAATCGGAAGCATAATGTAGAACACTTGACCTGAGGATGCATGGAGTTGTGATTAATGGAACTATTTCCTGGCCAATTATATATTTATTGCAACATGGGCATTAACTTATCCATTAATCACAGAAAGGTGACTCCAGAATAAACACTGATTTTTGGAAGTCATGAATACATGAGTAAATTTTACACAGTTAATTTGAGACATGCAACTAGAAAGTGGCTTTTAGTTGACAGTATGGAAAATATTTCCTTTTGACAGATAGCACAAATACGTCAGAAGAGTGGGGCACCTACTGTGGTACTGAAAAGCAAACCCTTGGCATCCTTGTGGTTTGAAAACCAGTGATGCTGAGGTTTTCTTTCCTCACTTGTCCTGGAAAGTAAATGCCAACTTTCAGCCCTTGTGATAAAGGGCTTAAGGCTTTCAGGCCTAAAGTCTCAGAGCCCTGCTTGCTTATGCAATAATTGTTCTCTTTTGGTAAATGTGAGTGCATATTCCCACTTAGTTTAATAGGACTGGTTCTGTGTCCAATAATAAAAACACAGGTGTGGGTTTGGTTTTTTTTTGCAGGACATATGTCTAACTCTATTTTAAATCTGTTTTGAAATAAATGTTGTATTTAATGTAGCCCCACTTCTGTGGAATTGCTAATGGGAAATCTTGCATTAAGGAAGATTACTGTATCAGTTAACCACTATCAGCACCCCTTTGAGGAAACAAAAATAATAATTAAAGGACATTAAGGCCTGATGTTCAAACAGGACAACCTGTAAAATGATCTGTAACAGTTTAAAGAATGCAGTACACAGTGATAGAACTTGGCTCTTCAGTTTAATGCTTGCTGTGGTCTGTTGTGTTGTAAAAGTGAAATAGAAAACTGGACTGCAGCAGTACCACCCCTCTCCTCTGGACTTCTCACTGGTTTATTTCTCTCTAATCTGTGTGTTCCCAGATTGTCTCCTGTTCCCTGTTTCACTGTGTTGGCCCTTTTGTTTTATTTGCATTTTAAAGCAGTGGAAAATCGATGCTACTTGTGGCTGAGCCTCAGTTACCGAGAGGCTCTGGCCCTGCGTTTGTATAATTGCTTAATTTCAGCATTAGGGTGGATCCAGCTGACTGCATGTATTTCTGAGTGTAAGCACCAGCTAACATGGCATATTTGTGATCCTGTTGTTGTCTGTAGCAAAATAACAATAATTCTTGATGTTTTAATGACTCTTCCCCAGATGTTTCATGTACCTCATAACTGGGGTGATGAAAATGCGTTTAATTAGTCAAGCATTGGGTTTGTCTATATACATATAGAATAATTGCTTCCCTGCAGTGGCATACTGATGTGCTCTTAGATTTTATACAGTGGGCTTACCCTTAAAGGAAAGCTTTACATTAAAAACAAAAAGCGGTTCCTTTTTGTTCTTAAGTGTATTTCCATCCTGAAAGAATTCTGCGTCATGACATCAGCTTCATTTTCACTGCTCTCTCCATCGACATCTCGAATGTGGTACAGAGCCTTTTAGGGATTGTATTATGAGTAAGAGGGAGACTCCAGTGGTGGAGGTGTTTTTAAAAATAAACCCTTCCTTGATAAACAGCGTAATAGATGTAATAATTAAGCAAACAGATTTAGGGCTTTTTAATAATTTCCAGATCAAGAGGACATGATAACAGATGGATGTGTCTGGATGACTGAAATGGATGCTTTTGATGGCTTTGAAATATTTGAAATAAAGTGTGCTGGTAAACACTGAGTGCAGTGTCCATGGTGCTGCAGCTACCACTGGGTTTTGTTGGAAATAATGTTTTCTTTCTCTTTTCTTTTATATTTTTATGAAGTGTTCCATGTTTTAATTACCAGTATATAGTTTGTTGGCAAGAGATACAAGCACATTGCCTAGAACAAACAGTGGTGTATTTGTCTTATAAATGTCTCTTTTCTTTTGGATTATCGGTGAGTGGAATCCCTATTTGCTTTGATTTGCTAGCTCATATTGTAAAAGATTCCTACTTTAATCTTCCTCTTCTATACCAAAATGACCGTCTGAAGTCTGAGCAAATATTTCAGTTTTGCTCTCAAACAGGCCAGATGGAAGAGCTGACTGCTGCTGTCACAAGAATTCCCTCCGAAATGCTGTTAACATTTAAACCATGGCTTCCATGGGGTCCATTTTATCACCAATGACAGGGCACATTAGAAGAACAGCAGTGAGAGCAGCTATGTAAGAACATGCTTGAGTTAAGACCAGAGCTTAATGTTCAATCATTGCTGGTTACTGTCACGTGCCATTATTCCAGTCATTTACTTGACTTGCAACAGGAAAGGCTTCAGTGCTTGCTGTACACTGGGCAGCATCCTTTTTCATTCAGCATGTTTCAGTGTGTCATCAAGCTCCCTTAGGAATTCTGCTTACAATCTGCTGATTTAATAGTTTACTGAAAAGGGGAGGACTGTTTCCCTCAGTTATTCCCTTTGGCATGGTACAGCATTTATATCCTGTATTTCTTGCTGTAATTTTACAATAAACTTGCCCATAGAAATTGACCCTAGAACACTGGATGTATCAGGAATCTGACTGTTTCATCTATTCAGCTGCAGGGACACTTGAGGATATGAAGTGTTCCTAAATCTGGTTTAACAAGAAGTCAGGAAAGTTCCTTTTTCAGCCAAAGACTTCAGAACCATTGTAAATCAAGCCACTTTAATGATTTCAGTGTCATCATTGCATTCTGATTTCTTGTTGCTGGGTGTATGGGAGAGCAAAAGAGCTGTGGCAGTCCAGTCCTAAAAATGGCTAACCCCTTACGTGAGCAGTGGTCAGTGCAGTATAGTGATCAGAGAGGACTCAAAGCATCTCTGATGTGAGAAATTATTAGTTTGCTGTTAGTCCTAGTTGTAGCAGGCTGCAGAGCTTGTCTGCAGCTCAAGAGCTGGGTGGTTGTAGTACAGCAGGACATCAGCAAACTTCTCTCTTAAATGTTGAAAGGCAAATGGATGTTTTAGTATGTTCTTCATTGTTTATAAGAGTTTTATTTCTGGCTTATGAATATTGATACTATCTAGGGACACTGCCAAAATAGCTATGGCATACCATGAGCTAATAGTCTGGACGCGGTGCATTTCTGTGTGCAGCTGCCTGGATTAAAAATACCTATAAACTCTTCCCTGCTCCTGGAAAGTACTGTAGCTACTGCTGTGCTGAGACAAATGTGACACTACCAGGTGCTGTTGCATCTGGATTTATTCTGCCATCCTGTGCCTCACCTGGAAGCCCTCTGAGCTGATGACTGTTCTGTGTTTGTATGATACCGAATGGGTGGGATCCCAGCACACAAACTGTTCCCATGTTCTGCATCCGATGTCCGCGGCAGAGCTGGCTGAAGTCCACTGACAGGCAGTTGTTTACAATATTTATTTTTTTTATGTGGATTAACCTGAGATGTGCTGAAGACTTGGGCAGTTCTTCATGGTGTCTCATTTCACCCTCGACACTTTAGCAACTGAGCCACTTCTGGCAGCACAATGAGTGGTGTGGCAAACATCTGTCCCATGCGGTTACTTGCCTCTTTTATCTTTAGGGAGAAGTTCTTGTGTACTGTGGTGGGTGGTTGCTTTTTTCATGGATTAGATAGAGTGTGCAGTTTATGTCTATAGCTCTGAAGACCAGAAGGGATAATTAGATTCCCTTTGATCCTGTAAAAGGCTGTAGCACTCCATCAAGCTGCAACATTACTGTGCTGTGTTCTTAATAGGAGCATAATCACAATAAAATAATTGTATGAAAGTATTAAAAAGATGAGAAAAAATCAGGTAGGAGCCTAGAGTTTGCAAGTTTGCATGTCCTTTTTTTATTATGTTAACTTTCTATTTATTTTTTTATCGGAGAGAGAAGTGCTGTCATGTACTGGTGCTGCTGTTTGGCAGAAGTCAGTACTGGACAAATACCTTCTGTGTTAGAGGTTGCAAACCTGTATGAAGTAATACTCTCATGGTCTTTTCTCCCTTACTGCAAGTTGTCACTGATGTACTCAAGTGCAGTGCAAAATTACTGTTGGGCTATTTGATGTTACTGACATGGTATAAAAGTAATGTGTTGACTTTTTCTGGTGTACAAGCCGTCTAGGCAGAAGCTAAGATAGCTTAGCTATTTCTTTTGTGTTGCAGATGAACGTTGCATTCCTTGGTCTCCAAGTGCTGGTTTACATCTTGATTGATGTTAAGTAATTAAACCAGACTCCAGCTGCTTAGTGATTCAGAAGTACAGGGCTCCTATGCTGTAAAAACAACAAGCAACTCCCCGCTAACTAACTTTTATCATTGTTTACTTTGGGCATCATGCAGAATGATAAGTGCAAAACCAATTCTTTTCTTTTCATTTTTATTGGATGGTGGAGACAATAAAAATATCCCATTTTTATCTAATATTAAAAAAGGTTAAATTTATCATCATCTTGAGTTAACTCCAGAATTAAAATTCAAGGCATAAATAAGTATTTTCTGTTATGAGGATGGAGAATGGCTTTGCTTTTTGTTTAGATGTGTTGGATATACCAAAACAAGTTAAAAACTTGATTAATTTATAATGTGTGAACTCTTGTTGGGAGTTATTTTATCCAATAAGCAGGATATGTTTAATGATGTTTAGTGTTAAGGTTATGCAAAAAGTAATAGTTTTTTACTAATGGGGCAAAAAAGTTACAAAGTTGTGGAATTTAGTACTTGCAAGTAGCATTTAGACTGGAATACTCCAAAATCTATGGGCAACATTATGCCCACAGATGCTACATAGACTGTGCTAAATCTGTGTAGCAAACATACCTGGATTCAACATCACAGCTTTCCAGCAGGAGTCAACCTAGTATCAGCGTGAAGTTCTAGGAATGCCAGCCAAGAGGCATAGCTGAGGTTTATTCCATGTGCAGATACAAACTAGTAAATGATCGTTTTTAGCAAAGTTATTATTCTGATATTGGTCAAAATGTTAGTGTTTGGGAAAAAAAAAAATTAGTGAAACGATGGCTGTGGACTCGAGTGTAGCCACAGATATCTGTGTCTGTACTTGGGGCAGAGTTGGAAACCAACACTGCCTAACAAGGAAATAGTTAGTCTAATGTATTTTTGACCTAATCATCTAGTTCCAGGCTCAGCTATCAAGTCCAGGCATGGAACATTATGGTATTTAAAACCAATAGCACATGTGACCTTTGTGCTTTAATACTTGGATCACTAATTTTAATAAGGTCTTGTTAGAGCATCTTTTGTCATAAAGTGCACTTTGTTGGAAAAATGGACATCAACAGCTGGTTTAAATATTGCTGAATAGTGCACCAGAACAGCAATGCTAAAGGAAAATACCTTTCTGTAAAGTGTTAATGCACAGGGAAAGAATTCCAAGAGGTGTAAATGGGTTAGTTTACCTGGCATAATACTATAATTGTACAGGAAATTGCATGATGTACATTCTGTGGGTAAAAGTGACCTGAAAATTGCTTGAATATATTATCAATATGTTTTTTCTTATGAACTTCATTCACAGTATTTTATGAAGAAATTGGTGCAGGTTTTTTTGATAAGTAAATGCTGCTCCCAGTATGACCAGTACCCAGTTCAGACTAAATGTAGCATTTTCCTCTTGCTGTACTACTCTGGACATTCAATTACAACATTGACACATTAAAGACTTTTCCTGCAGCTGCTGTTTCTGATCATTATTGATGATTTTTTTGCAAAGCTAAAAACATGGCCAAGTGTGATTAACACCCTACTGGTGCAGCAAAGCTTGCTGCAATGGAAGGTTTTGGTTTAAACACTTGCCAAATCCATAGCAGGGCTGTAAAGTGGGGAGCTCTCTGCGTCATCCTGGATGCTGGATGTGTGAAATGCAGCGTGCATGGCCTTGGCACTTGCCCTGAGTAGAGAGCCCATAGGAGATCATGGAACTGTTGACTGAAATTTGTTTTCATGTGACTGCAGGGACTGAATATCGTTGTGATTTCACTGGGCGTCTTGGGAACTTTCTGTGATCCCCATGTGTAGAACTGTATGTTTTGTTTTACTGCCAGCAGGAAGTTCAACTGTGAAAAGCTGAAGTATTTTCACTGTCTTGCAGACAAAATACCTTAAATATCTTACACTAGCTGTCAGCTTATTAGTAAACTAAAGCTAAGCACTGACTGTGGTTGTGTTTTGGTCTGTGTTTTTCTCAGGTTCCTGTATCCCACTCAATTCTGTGGTTACTGAGTGCTTTTTGGGATAAAAATAAATACAGAAGCTTGTCATCACTACGTCCGGTTACTCCTCTATGTCTGTCTTTCCCAAGGAAAACTGATGTGTTTGTGTTCATTTTTTTCCTCTTTTCTCACCTGTAAAATGCGGAGTATGATGTCAAACGAGAAGTGCATCAGAAAGGGGTAATTGTTGTTGTTTGTCTGTTTTCATGTCCTCTTTGTCAGGGGCCTGCTCAAGAGCCAAGCCCCATCTCCTGTGCAGCCAAGAGGCATTGGTACAGAAATGTGACTGTTCCTGAAAAGGGGAGTTGTTGGGAGTGGTGTGGCTCCCAGGGACTTGATATTTCAGGGATTTTGCGCCACTAAAAATTACAGCCTTGGAAACAGAGGCAGAGAATGTTCCAACATGACACAACGTCCTGCAGAGAGCCGGTGAAGTGAGCGGAGCACAGCAGAAACGTAACATTCATTACATGAGTCTTGGTTAATGAGAGGCTGTGAGCATGAATTTTGTCACTGCAGTGTTTTTTTGAGGGATGGCACTTTCAAGGAGTCTGTATGTGACTGGACAACACCAGGCGGTGGCAGAAATGTTTTGTGGTCGTTCCAGAACAAATATGAAGGGCAGTAGACAGAAAGCTGGATCTTGCATTACTTGAAATTACTTGTGTGTCTGTGTCTGACAATAAGTTCACTTCGTTGAAACCTTTAATATGTAGATAGTGAAAAGTTCTTGAACTGTCCTCATTACTTGATTTTTTTTCCCTGTAGTGCAGCTTTTAATTGAAAAAGCAGTTAAGCCCATGTATCTATTTTTTTTTTTCTGATCAATACCTATTTAGGCACTGTCTGTAATTTGAGAACAGCTCATAGATACCAAAGTCATACCAGGGCTGACGCAAGTATGTAATTTCTTTTTTGTTTTTTAATAAAAGCAAACAAGAAAATTGTGAACCAACAACTTTTTTTTTAAAGGAGATTATTTTACTGTAGAAATTTCTAGTATTTAATAATAGTTCCTCATTTCTGTTTGGTAATAAAACCCCAAAATATCACAACCTTCCTTAGTACAGTGTAAAAGTACCTATTTTCTCTTTCCACTCTATACTCTTTGCTATTTTTAAAACTGGGCAACATTTAATGGTTCTTGTTATTACCCATTCCATAAAATGAGTAAGTAATGCAGTGGGAACAGGAAGTCAGGTGCCTAATTAAACAGATGTTACAAAACTTCATCCATGTTCTAATTGTGATAAATACACTAAAAAGTTGAAATGCCAGTCTTTGTTCTTGTTTTTTTAATTTCTTAGTACTTCACAATTTTTAGGCTTTGTGAGAAATGTCTTTATTTGGAAGGAAAGGTAAAGATTTGCATGTGTGCTTTGCCCTGGAGGATTTGCACTGTGGTTGGTGTATATGGAGCCTATGCCAGGAACCGGAAGGCAGTAGACAAGAAATAGCTGTGTTTGAGTCCTAAATTGGCTGCTGGGATAATAAATAATGGGGGGATGCAACCACAGTATTTATTCTTCGGTGAATTTAGAAAGTGTTCTCAGTCCATCTGCTTTTTATTTTAGAAACCTAACCCAGTCCTGCCTATATAAAAATTTCAGATGCTAATTTTGAATTTTGTGGGGGTTTTTTGTGTGGTTAGTTTTTTGGTTTGGTTTTTTTTTTTTTAGACCACCCACATGGGGGCACCTGCCAGGTTTTCTGGGGTACTTCCTTTACTCTGCAGGACTCTGAGGTTTTCTGTAAGTGTGTGTGCTGGGTCTCATCCATTCATCATTATTACATCTTAATGTAGGTTTCAGGTTTGCTAAATTATGTTAAATCACTTCCATATTGAAACACATGAATAATTTTAAATGACTGTGTGCTGCAAACAGCAGGATCAGATTATTAGAGCTCTTAATTGTTCTGTCTTTTTGTCTGAAAGCTTGAAAGCTTTCAGACTTTTGCTGTGAGTTATGAACTGGCAAATAATGTATACTATAGGCCTTGCAGTATTACCACCAATGGCATATCTGAGACGTGGTACAGCTAGGAACTCTTTTTCTGAGGGATGCACATTTTAAAGATATGAACTTCTCACAAGAACAGTTCAATATAAATCATACCTAATGGAGCTGTAGTCAGTATAGTTTTCAGATCCCCCGAGAGAATGTATTATTAAAAATATTTGGATGGTAGCAGTCTTTCGTTTGTTAATAACATTTTTTATGCGTGGAAGGTGTCCCTTTGTCAGAAAGATCTAAAGATAACAACAACAAAAAAAAAAGGAAGGGAGGAAAGGAAAAAACAAGCCAAGAGCCTGAAGTCTGAGAATATTCACATCTGAACTGCAAGTTTTGAGTTCAGTTCCTCCCTGATTAGGCAAGGCATTTGTGCAGACTGTAGTACATATAAAACAGGCAGTAGAGAAAGATCTATAGCTCTACAGAGTTACACTTGGATGGAGAAAACATTTACAGTGCATGTGGCAGTAGTGACAGGTCTAGTACAGAGACTGAAAAAAGAGGAGGAAAGAGTTTTTGATAGTAGGAAAACAACATGAGTCAGAAAGCTGTGCCTTAGTTCCTGGTTTACCCTTGTCCCATCTGTGCTTCCTCTGGAAGCTCACTGAAAGGCTGGAGCACTACTAATGCCAGAATGAATTGGGTTTGGGGAGGGTTGGAGAGGAAGGGGACAAGTCTTGGGGATGCTGTGGAGAAGCAGATGGGTTATGGGAGAATGAGAGAGGAGGAAAGAGAGTAATTGAAGGATGTAAGCTTCAGTGAACAGGAATAGCCGTATCAGCAGTGACAGAAGGAGGAAATGAGCCGAGGATATGGGAGAAAAGTTGGCTGATCTTGGTGATACCACTGGATATGTTTATGTTTGGAATGTGATGCCTTTAATTCTGTTGGCAAATTGGTGTATTTCAGACTCAAACCATTACAGTTGGCTTGATGGCTTCTTCTTTTTCTGATATTAAACCTGTGATGCCGCATTCTAGAGACCTTTGTGCTCATCTATGAACTATGTAGATGTATGTTCAGAAATAGTAACTCCCAGGAAATTAACTTTGCCATTTCTTAGCTCCTGGGTTTCTATCCAAATAATTTGAAAAGTAAATGTTTATCCTGTATATGTCTATGTGCTCACTTGGACCTCTGAGGTCCTTTGGGAATTTTTCCTTGGTAGTATAGTTTGTTTCAAATGTTAAACCCAGGCTGCTGTGTTCAGAGGTGCCAGTGAGTCACACTGGGTGTTGGACCCAGCAAGCTCAGCTCACAGTGCTGGCATTTGACTTCATATAATTCATTTCGTAACTAAACTAAGGGCCATCCAGGTGATTAGAGGGATGGAGCACCTCTCCTATAAGGAAAGACTGAGAGGATTGGGATTATTCACCCTGGAAGAGGAAAAGGCTTTGGGGTGACATAATTGCAACCTTCTAATACCTGAAGGGAGCCTACAGGAAAGATGGAGAGACTTTTTACAAGGGTATGTAGTGACAGGACAAGGGGGAATGGCTTCAAATTGAAAGAGGGCAGGTTTAGATCAGATACTAGGAAAAAATTCTTTACTGTGAGGGTGGTGAGACACTGGCAGAGATTTCCCAGAGAAGTTGTGGATATCCCATCCCTGACAGTTTTCAAGGCCAGGTTGGATGGGGCTCTGAGGAACCCAGTTCAGTGAAAGGTGTCCCTGCCCATGGCAAGGCTTTGGAACTAGATGACCTCTAAGATCCCTTCAACCCAGCTCATTCTGTGAAAAGAGAGACTGTGTAAAGAAAACACCTTTTGAGAGGGAAGACGCTGTTTTCTTTATTTTTTTTCCTTATGTCGTTAATAAACCTGACAGTGATTTAAGATGCTATCGCTTTGGAATTGTGCATTGCTCTTTTCCAAATTGCTTTCTATCATCCCTGCTTTACATTTTGTTTTGTCATAGTTCCAAGAACTGTAGAGCTCTAGTTTCATACTCAATAAACTAGCTTAATGAGCTTTTAGTGGGGTGTTTTTTCATATTAAGACAAGAGAAATAAGTTAGAGATGTGAGAAATCACCCTTTTAATGGAAGGGGATCTAGTTCGGCGCAAGGGGGCAGTCATGTTATATATGAAACTTTCCCTACTTTGGAGTTACTCAGCTATGGGTTAATAGGCAATTGGGTGACTAAATTAGCGCTGTAGGGTGGCATGAGTGCAGTCTTACATTTCAACAGGTTTCACTGATGCTCCAAGTAGAGTGTTTGCCAGAATTTTAGGAAAGATTTGCTTGTAATCCTTATTTTGAGGGGTAAAAAATATCTGAATGTGTATGATAAACTGTTTCAGTCTTAAAGGTTAAAAATATATATAAATACATATATATGTATGTGTAGGATAATGAAAGTGTTAGATGAGATGACTGCAGTACTTTCCACACTTGTCTCACCTGCAGACATTTCACTCAAGTTTTAATATCACCTCAGGATTGTGGAATAAGAGGAAATATAAACATAATATATGTTTTAAAAACTCTAGATACAAAGGATTTTAGTTGGAAAGTGTACTTGGTTTAAAAGTTCTTGATCTTTGAGAGGGATTGAGTAGGAGATCTCTCCAAATTTGTCTTGGACGTGAGATAGGATAGTTCTCAGGAAGCCTTATTTCCCTCCTCATGCCTGCTGCTTGCACTCCTAAAGGCCAGTTGGGTGATGTTCAATGCAGTTATTGAAGATTCAGTACAATTACTGTAAACAAGGCTTGTTGGGAAGCATTAAAACTTAAAGTTGGCCAGATAAGTGATAGTGTTTTCCCTCAGTGATTCTGCTTTGTGTTTGAGTGATCCAATACTCCCAATATGAATTTGAAACTTTGATTTGCCTTGCAGGTGAAGTTGCATGAGCACAGGGCTCCAGAATGATAGTTTTAAAGTAAAGTGATTTTATTCCTAATCTGTCACAACATGTTATGAACAAATCTTGCAGCATAGGTCTTGAGCACAGCTTTGCACACAAGTTTCAAACATAGGTCTATGGTGAGAATAGGTCTCAGAAGAGACTGCCGGGTGGAAAAGAAGTTAACAACTTCACATGTTATCTAACTCCTAAGTTTGGAATCTGTTTTCTGTTAAGAGAGAACATATATTTAAAAGCTGATAGACCTTTAGTATTCTGCTGCTGAACAAGGTTGTCTATAGCAGCATTCTGTCATGTTAGCTGGTCAGAATCTCTGTGGTTTCTGGAAACTCTTAAAATAAAATGGGAAAACCCTTGAAAGATGAGGCAAAATGTTATAAATAGTGGTGGAACCACTGAGTCCTCAACTGGATATAAACAGGGTGTAAGTGACTCAGAGGGGTGATAATCCTGAAGTTTATGTTGCCATCTCGTAGTGTGTCTCACTTGAGGTCATTATTGTAGAAAGTGGGCTTTTCCTTGGAAAATTATGATACTTGGGGAGTTGCATTTTTTAAATGTTTCCTTATCATGGTTCATAGCATTTTGCTATATATTTTGGGTGGGGGGGCTGAATATTAGTTTCATCAGATATGGCATACTTTGTTGCCATGAAAGAATAAGAAGATTCTGATGATTTGTCCTTCATGAGTTCCCTTATTTTAACTTCCTTAGCTAGGCTGGATCAACGAGAAAAGATTGGGTAGATGCTCATATACTGCTGCATAGGGTTATGTGATGCTGTGGTCTCCATGTCACCCATCCCCAGATGACTTTTGACCTTGTTGTCTGGCCTTACCCTAATTTCATAGGAGTTAAGTCTAAATGACAGTCAATTTCATTAACTAACCAGTTGTGTAGGAGAGAAGGAAGAGGGAAAGCTCACAGGTGGTTCCTCCAGTGAAGTGAAAACCTTAAAACCCACAAAGAGAGCTAAACAACCCGGTTTTGTAAATTCTCCTGTGCATAAAATTATTTCTTTCATTAGAGAGAGGATAAGATGTTACAGAAATTGAGAGCTGGGAAATGCCTATCATTGAATGAAGTGAAGCCCTGCATTAAGTATAGGTACAGGTATGCTCCACGTTAGCAATGAAATTGTGAGGGAGATGGCTGTGACAGGCTGCTTTCTCAACTGTGTTTGCACTTTCTTGCAGTGAGCCATTATCTTCACAGTTATTGAATGACTGACTCAAGGAGACAGCCCCTGTCCTCCTGATAATTTTTCTGTTCTTCTTGACAGGTGGGTTCAGATTGATTTCATACGACAGTGTGATGGACATTTCAGTTCAAGGAATGAATATTTCACTCAAAGCCAAACTAGTGAGATTACACTAACCTTGAACTAGGTATTTCCACTTCCAGCATCTGTCTGCTTCCAATGTGAAATCGTGTATATTCTACTCCAGGTGATAGCGGGGAAAAGTGGATATAACAGCTCTGTTTGGCACAGATGGGGAGAAAGGTACTGCAGCAGTTCTTTGACAATGTAAGGCTTAGAGTATCAGTCAAAGTAATTAATTTTTCTGACAGCAGTCAGTATGTTTTACTTATCTCCATTAAAGGACAAAGCAAGTGAGGTGTACATGAGGCCTGAACAATTTTTTTTCCTTGAAATTACATCTGATAACAATTTTGTAGTAGTCCATCACTGACTCTTCTCCAATACTTGTTCCTCTAAGGTGTTGCATCTGAGCTCTGTTTTTGATGCATTCATGAGAGGGAAAGTGCTGCTGCCTTATGGGCAGGGAAGTAAGCAGCAGAGCATGCTAATTAGTCTTGGTTTATTAAAGGTAGGCGAAGATGTTCTTAGGAGCCTTCCTATAAGACTGTTAAACTACATCTTTTTATCCAATGGAAATAGTTAAAGGTTTTTTCGTCAGCTTGTCGTAGGACTTGGCAAATCTGTGGATAAATTTGTGGCTGCATTCCTTTGTCCTTTTGTCCCTTCTTTTCACCAGAAAGGCTAAGTATATAATTTCATAATCTGTCCTGTATTTTTAAAAATCATTTACATCTACCTTTTTCTCTTGTGAATCTTTGCTATAGGATAAAAGTTGTCAGTATCTGAAGGATGATAATCAAAGTGGTAGCATGTATATTTTCAGAAGTTCAGTTTTAACTTGGGCAGAGGCTCGTTTATAATCCCCATTGGACAATGCGTTTGTTCTCTTCGACAGTTGAATAAGGGGAAAAGACATGTTGAAAAATGTGTTCCTGTCCTCTTTTTCTGTGTGCTTTTCTCTACATCTGTGCTTAGCAGAAACCCTCGGGGTATCCTGGATTGTATTTACCAGGAAGAAAGAATACCTGATTAGACTAGCATTACTCCTCCTGATTATGGTGTCATCAATTAACTTATATGACTCAAAAGTGAAGCTTGCCAGTCATTTTAAAGCTCTGTATAATGAAACTCAGGAAGTTTGTTCCTACGGCAAATTTCTTCAACCTTTGTTTAAAATAGTATAAAACAGCTTCCTTTAATTGGGGAAATATACTGTTGGCAAAAGGCAAGGGCAAAGTATAACTCTTTAAACATTAGAAAACATGAGTCCATCATGTCTGACAAGTTAGAACTGGTTTCTCCACACATCCAATAGTAGACAAATGGCATCAGTGTAATAATTAAAGCTTAATCCATGTAGTCATAAGCTATTATAAGTAATTGCGACTATTGCAGCCTATGAGTTTTGCTTTTCTTATCTTTCATGGTAGGCTGTTTTCCCCTCCTTAAAGGAGGGGAAATGCCTCAGTGGTTTTGAAGGGCTGGTAGGGCAGCTTGACAGTTATGTAAGCAGCTGTCTGCAGAAATTCATTACATGTCTGATTGTGCATAGCCATGTCTGACCCTTGGTGTGCTCATGCTGAGCTTTCCCCCCGCCAGCTACCTTCTCGTCTCTGGCTGATATTGTGGATATTCATTTACAGGGATGCAGACTTCACTGGTCCTCCTCACAGGAAAGTATGCCATGATCCCTTTAACTTTGTAGGCAGGGGTTCCCATTTTTCTGTGAAATTCGAAAGGAATTTGGTCTCTAAATGGTGTGGCTTCACAGAAGAATGAATATGGTCCCATACACATATTTGCTTCTTGCCACTTTTCTGTTTGAGGCTCTTCCATTTTCTTAGGTGATGTTCTAAGAGATCCAGAAAGTGAGGGCTTTTTAATGTCCAGCTTTACCTGATTCTGTGTTTGAAAGTACTGGTGTTTACCTGGAAATTCTAACATAAAGGAAAGCTGTAGATTTTTAGTATTGCAAGGGGTGTTCAACAACTGATGTATATGAAATTGGTGACTTCGCATCTTGTGCTTATTCTATTCTATGTTATGTCCCTTTGTCCATTTCCTGTAGTCAGATTTTTCATTTTTCAACATCATAGTTCCATTTAGTTTTCTTCTTTAGATGAAATTTCATCAAGACATCTAGAACAGATCTCACAGCTCATGCATTTCTTAGGTCTACTTATGTGATGTCATTTATTGCCAAGAGAGTCTTAAGAACAATGTAGGGTTCCCTCTGGCTTCTGTTAAGATTAATAGTTTGTTTTCATGGTTTGTTTTGGGTTTCTTTTTCAAAAAATATCCCCAAGCTTGGTTGTAGCTGAAAGGCTACAGGACTAAATCATGCCAAGACTGGAGCCACTAGACTTAGTCAATAACCTAAAGATATGCTACAATTGAAAGTTTTTGGGAAACATTTTCTGAGATAAGGTATGGTAGAGCCAAAAGGGTTTTTCTAAGGTTTCAGAAAGCTGCCTGGATGTGCTTTCTGCTTCTTCTGCCCTTGTAGCTGCACTGATAATTCTGTTTATTGCTTCAGCTGAATACTGTATCGTGCATTTTACTGGTCAGTAATTCTGGTCTTGACCATCCCATGCTTCCCACAAAGCAGCAGACGCTCTCAGCTGAGTTGGAAATACAGCCAAAGGAAGAAGACACCACTTTTGGGAGTAGCTGTCTTCTGAACACGTAGCCCTCAATTTAGGTAATTGGTTAAGCATGCACTTTGAGTGCTTTCTGAGTGTTAATAGCTTCAGTGGAGGTAACGTTTTGTTTAACATACAGCATGTGCCTGCATGTGCTGCTGAATCGGATCCAGCTGAATCCCTGTAAATGATCAGGGATTAGAACCGAGATTCTCCAATTCTCTTGTTTGGAGTGTGTCTGCCAACTATGAGCCAGGTTGAGTAATCATAGCATTGCCAGCCTCGAAAAGGTCATAAATTGTGAGTTAGGCCCTGCTAAATCACAAGACTTAAGGAAGTATCAGCATCTCTTTTTAACCATTTGTTTTCTTAGCCCTTTGGCTACACATAGTTTTAAGCCCTTCCGTAAAGCTAGAAGTACACTTAAAATTTTGAAGGTGTTCCCATAAATCCTTGAAGGGTCAATCCTTCAAGTTTTTTCTTGAATCCTTTCTCTTGATCTGTAAATAATCTTTCCCTCTCACGCCCACAGCCCATGTCTTTGTGTACTTTTGTCACCCAGAGAGAGGACACCAGATCAGCTGATGGTTTTGGAGAGGGAGGAGAGTTCTGATGTCCTGGAGTATTCTCATCTGTGCAGGAAACCCTTATTATTTCACCAGTTAAAAGAACTTTTACTGTTACTTTGTGTCTGCTTTGGCTGGTAAATATCTAGAATTTTAAATTTACAGTGTTTGTGAGTTTATCTCATAAGAAATATGTCAAGAATCAAGAGTGGTTGCTTCATTGCCTGGGCAATTCAGGCAAAAGGCTTCCATTTTTGCAGTAGTGTAGCAGGAAGTATGTAGCAGAAGTCAAGGGAAAAACCATCAGCTTGGCTGTTTGAGGTGGGGTAAACTGGAGGACATCTGATCCCAGAGCCAAGCAGACCCCTCAGCCCGGTCTGTGTCCAGTGAGGACGCTTTACCCTGGTGGCGTGGAAGGCTGTGGGTGTGTGTATGGATAAATGTGTGAGTATGTTAATTTACAAACTCATTAATTCAAGTGAGCACTTCCCTTTTTCTACACCATTTATTCCTCTCTGCTTTTAAGCTGATTTGTGCTCCTTAATTGCTCTTGTACTTTTGGCAGCTGAGGTGCCTTTTGTGCAGAGAAACCTGATTCTGTTCTCTATCTAATCTATAACTTGGTTTGCATTTTGTTAATATTATGAAGGGATTTTCTGCAGTGACCTATTCTGACCTTGTCCTCACAGCATTTTATATCTTTGAAATTTTCTGCCAATATCTATTTTATTTAATCTAGAAAAAATGTGTCCAGTAGATTTGTCCTTCCTTTCTACTTGGCTGCAACAGGAGATGTATATTTTGTACCGTTGTCATAAATTGTGATTCATTTATTGATAATTTCTACTTAAAACCTCAGTGCTTTGCATGCGTGCTCACAAACACATTCACTTATTTCTCACTGGGAAGCGTGAAGTGCATTTCTGAAAGCCAGAGCAGAAGTGTTTGTGGACTTGGCCCAAAGGTAGGCAGCGGGTAGCTCGTTTCCCGCCCAAATCCCGAGGTTTGCTCTGCATTCCAGTGCTGTGCCGTGTATTTGTCATCCGAGCGCAGACACATGTTCAGTCTAGCAGCTCCTCTTTCAGCCAGTGTTTGAGCAGCGGTTAAAAGAAGATGCACTCATGTGGAAAATCCTGGCAGCAGGCACCCTGGATTGTGTTACAGCAGCTGTCCTCAATGGGAAGGCATTGATGTTTACAGTGTGTGTTTTTCCATGGAATTTTGTTTGTCTGCCATATATATACAACACAGGCTATTCTTCTCTGTGATGTGTTTTTCACTGCTTTATACGCAGTGGTAATATTTATATATTAAAGGGGGAATGCAGATGTAAGGCAGACATGGGCTTGAAAACATTCACAATTAAAATTGTTATGTAGTAACTTAGATTAATCAGCATCTTTGAAACAGACAGAAAAAGGGGGACAGTAAAAATCCATACTGATCTGAAACATGCAATCTTCCTTCAGCATAATATTGAAAAGTCTTGGTAGGAACAGTAAATGCTTTTTTAAAGAACCTATTTGTCAGCAAATTAGTTAGTAAATTCTTTTTAATCTATAGGAGATTTTTTTTCTTTTTTTTGCATGAAACCTCAAGGCGCTGGTGTAATCAGAATTGCAAAGGGTTTAACTGACAGTAACAATGTTGGACATCTTGATACAGGATGAAAAACCCTCTTTGCATTCTTTTTCTGAAAATATAAATGTAACGTGGTATCACTTTTTCATAGATATTTTTAGTGGAGTTGTCATTTCAGCACCTACGCCATGACTGGCACAAGTATAAGATGATGTCACTTCTACTTCTGTCATACTTCCATTTATTTTTAGGGGAGGAAATATTTTCTGGATCTTTTTCACTTATTGAGGTCATGGAATCCTTAAGGTTGGAAAAGATTTCCAAGATCATTAAGTCCAACCTTAGACCAATTACTACCATGCCAACTAAACCATAGCACTAAGTGCCGTGTCCAGTCATTTCTTGAACACTTCCAGGGATAGTGACTCCACCACTTCCCTGGGCAGCCCATTCTAATGTTTAACCATGCTTTCAGTGAAGAATTTCTTCCTGATGTCCTGATGAACCTGAACTTCCCCTGGCACAGCTTTGAGGCAGTCACTTGGTACCTGGGAGAAGAGGCCAACACCCACCTGGTTGCACCCTCCTTTCAGGCAGCTGTAGAAAGTGATGAGGTTCTGCCTAAGCCTNGACAATCCCTGCCCTGGTCCTGCTGGCCACACCATTGCTGGTCCAGGCCAGGATGCCCTTGGCCCTCTTGGCCACCTGGGCACTGCTGGCTCATGTTCAGCTGCTGTCACCAGCACCTCCAGGTCCTTTTCCACTGGGCAGCTTCCCAGCCACTCTGCCCCAGCCTGTGGCACTGTCTGGGTTGCTGTGACCCAAGGACAGGCCCCGGCACTTGGCCTTGTTGAGCCTCACACCATCGGCCTCAGCCCATCGATCCGGCCTGTCCAGATCCCTCTGCAGAGCCTCCCTGCCCTCCAGCAGAGCAACACTCCCACCCAGCCTGGTGTGTCTGCAGGCTGACTGAGGGTGCCCTCCATCCTCTCATTCACATCTCTGATAAAGAGCTTAAACAGGACTGTCCCCAGCACTGAGCCCTGGGGAACACCACTGGTGACTGGCCCCCAGCTAGACAAAACTCCCATTTCCCACCACTCTCTGGGCCTGGCCATCCAGCTAGTTTTAAACTCAATAAATATTGCACCTGTCCAAGCTATGGGCTCCCGGCTTCTCCAGGAGAATGCCGTGGGAGACGTACCAAAGGCTTTACTGAGGTCCAGCTAGGCAAGATCCACAGTGGGCCTTGCATTGTTTTCCAAAGCCATAGCTCAGCAAAATGCTTTGATGTGCTCGCTCAAAGTTAGGCAGTTGTTGGCTTTAAGCAGTACCTTAATTGGGATTTAGAGTATCAAATGATTTGTAGCTTATGGGTAAGAAAACACTGGTTTTTTTCCCTGGCTCACGCCCATAACAATTTGGATATGAATTAAGTCCAAAGCCATTTCCACATCTGTTTGACACCCTTAGATCATTCCAAGACCTGTCTGTCCTAACAGCACCATTGTGCCATGCAGTGAGGTATATAAAAGGAAGAGAGCAGCTCAAGACAATCAGACCCTAATCTTTTTGGATACTTCCTGATATAATAAATCAGGAATAAAAAGGAGCAGCATAAGGCCTGTATGAAATTGAATGGGTATCACGAACACCATGTATTCTATCTGAATATGTTTCTCTAAGCTCAAGAAACATCAGCCTCTGGGTTGTATCACTTGCTGTTTTGCTGTTGTGATAGGACGTAGATAGAAATCTGAAGTGAAGTACTCTAGTTGCTCTTTGGCAATAGATGCTCTGAAAAAATTGCACAGCAGTATTTTAAGCAGCATTTGGAAAATCATGTTCAGTACTCAATGTACAATTGTCTTAGGTTTACAGAAAGAAATAGTGTCTTTGTGTACAGGTCAGCCAGCCTCCAGAGTCTTTCCAGAGACAAAATCACACCCAGAGGCTTGCAGTCTGGCATAATTAATGAACATCATAAAAAAATCCCACACAAATGAAACACAGATTTTGTGACATAGTCTGCTTTGGCTTTTTATAAGAAGTCAGTATTCAGTACTGGGACTTCAGTCCAGATGGTGAGGTGGTGCATATGAACACATTGCTGTGTTACGCAGTGCAGTGGTCTCTACCTGTTCTGCAAGGAGCTTGAGTTTTGATCATTTCCTATCTTTCTGCTGTTAAAAAAAAAGCCCCAAATTTTAGTTGAACAAAACTGTATTTTCAAGTAAAAGACCATGCAAGTGTAGCCATGTCAAACCTTCACATTTATTCCAAGCTTTTATCAAAGACATGTATTGTCAGCAGGAGGCTCTTACTGCACTGTGGCTGTAACAAAGCCCAAAAAAGTGGAAGGTGTACAGAGCTGCAGTTCAGACAGTCTTCCTTAGGCATAAAAAATAATTTATTTTTACTAGTACCTCACACAGTCAAGCAGTCGTAGTTAGTTTCAGCCAAGTCTTCCCTCTCTTTGATCTCTGTGCTGCCTGCTATTATAAGATACTGAATTATCACCATTTCCCTCAGGCTGTCTGAGAAGTTTACAGATGCAAACTTTCAAATCAGTTTATGTTCAGCTGGTTTCCCCTTACTCCCTAATATGGCAAACCAGCCAAAGCAGAGTTCACAGAAGAGAAAAACAGTAGTGCGAAACACTTAATATATAATCACCCGTTTCTTTTTAAAATCCTTCCCAAAGGAATATTGTTTACCCTTTAATATCGAGCTATGTTGAAAGCAAAGTCCCTTTGCAACTTGCATTTATGGTAGGGCACTTATATATAGGCACTGCTAACAGTGATGGTTGTTTCTAAAGTATTCAAGGTAATTAATTTGTGTGTTTATGTTTTTGTTTGTGTGCCTGTGTAGCTGTACCTTGTGCCATCAGCTTTAGCTGAAGCACTAGCTCAGCAATAGGAACGCTGTGTGGAAAATCAGACCTATGTGGATATGAGGAATTGCATTCTGACATTTTCACCAAATTGCTTCTTTTTTTTTTTTTTTCCTTTCTTTCACTAGAACTATTAAAGATGTAACCACAGAGCCTCTTTTACAAAGTGCAGATCCATACTGCTGTCAGTTTTCATTGCATTTCTCACATGTGTTGTGCCCTTGAAAGCAATTTGGCTATAAATAATGCAACTCCAGTTAGGGAGTTTGGTTATAAAAAAAGAAGTAAGAATCTGTAAATTTTATTTTCAGAGAGAAAAGTTGCTGCGTTTTCCATTCCTTACTCTGGGATTTGAAACAAACTAAAGTAATAGCTTGAAAGCTTTTAAATTTCCCGAATGTGTCTTTCATTACCAAGGACACTTCTAAATTCTGCTGCTAAACCATCTAACCTTTAAGGTTCTGTGAGTGTAGGCAACTGTGAGGGAAGCTGCATAATTCAGTGGTGAAGTCATGGCTGATTCATTGACCATTATTTATTATACAATAATTTCTGTAGTTCCTAAAGATGATAATCCTAGTGATAAGCATTGATGGGAAGTCAGCAATCTTGGCCCAGAAATGAGATGATCAGCATTACATGCTAGAGTAAAATCTGGTAGAAAATATTGAGAAACACTGTATTTAACACAGACTGTCTTTTTTAAAAATGGCCCTAACAAGCTTTTAAAGCTTTGCTTTTTACCAATTCATTCTACAAAAATGTGTAAAAAATTGTAATTAATTTTTGTGTCTTCACTATTAGCAGGTATGTTTTTTGATAGTCTTTTCTTTATTCCTCCCTGCTCTTCTCAGCTTTTTTTATTTTGGATCATTAACGTAATTTAACTAAAAAATGCTTAGGAAATTCTGAGTGCATGGCGCAGGTGGCTGATACAGGCTTCTCACACTCAGCTTTTCCGTATCTCCATAGTGTAACCTGTGTATTCCTGTCCTTCAACTCTTCTTAGCTGGCAATCTGTGGCTCCAACTAGTGACAACCTGTATTGTGTCCTCGAGAAGATGACAAATGGCAGCTGGAGACTGGTTTGGGAACAACTGCATTTATTTTCATTCGAAACATAATCCGTGCCTCCTCCCCCTCTCCTTTCCCCCCCGTGTTTTGAATAGAGCACTCAGGGAAGGGAAGGAGAAAAGAAAAGTTTGGCTGACACTTGTTTGCCTTGGGTTTAGTTCAGCAGCATCTGTGGCCTCAGCAGCAGCGCGGGCAGCCTGGGAGTTGGTAGCTCGGCGCTGCGAAGCAGTGAGGTGTGTTTTGTGTGCTGCAGTGCGGGCAGCATTGAAATCCATATTCAGTGGTAGCATTCCTTTGTTGTGAGAGAGGAGGTGGGTAGTTCCTGGCTTCATGGAAGTCAGTGGGGGCTTTGCCAGAAATGTGAGCAGGCCTTAGATTTTATCCAGAGTTTTCAGCGCTGTTTTGTTTCCAGGATTTGTCCCGAGCTGTATCCCTATGTGCCAGCACTGTCTTTAGTCGCTGTGTGTGATGGCACGGTCAGAACCTGGTGCTTGAGTGGAAATGCTGCTAATCTAAACAGGATCTGTGCGCTTGGGATTATGTTTTCTAAACCGACCTGAAAGCAGTGCACTGTGAATTCCTTCAGTACCAAAGCTGGGATTGAAATTGAACATGCCAGAAAACAGCCCAACAGCTGTCACTGGATAATAAATGGTGCTGCAGGAAGGGAGGGCTGATTAGTGGGGTAGAAGTGCAGGTACACATTATGGATGTGCTTCTTAGAAGCCAGCCCACAGAAAGCTGGATGTAAAGACACAGACCAAAATAAAAAGCTTCATATACTCTCCTTAGGGACATGAGAAACATCTGACACATCCAGTTTTTTGAGTCAGGCCTTGGCATGGTGTAATCCCACACAAGGCAGGCACATGCTTTGGAGCGCATGGAAGCCTCAGACCAGGGCACTTCAAAGATATGTCTCCATTCAACAGAGCATCAATAAAGTAAGCACTTCATGCTAAATTAGGAGCATATATGATCTAAGTACAGGTTTTATTCTTAGTAACTCTTCCAGTACCAGTTTGCCACAACTTACTTAAAATTTATGGCAATTACAGTTTCATTTGTTCTCATGATACTTAAATGGTATTCTAAGCTAACAATAGTTTAAAATTTGTATGTTAAAAAACAAACTTCTTGATAGGAGATATTTGGTAAATTATACATGCCAGCTAAACACAGTTACATGAAAAGTTTGCAATGCAGTACTGACCATGCACAGTGTTCATTCCAGTTTCTAAGCAGTGCAGCGCTTTCTAGCAATTGAAAATGAAGATGTAACATTAAACTCAAATTGATGAAGTTTAATATAACCATTCATTTGAAATGTGCAAAAAATAATCAAGATAATGACAAAAAGTAGCTTGTCTTTAACCTTATAGTTAAAATCCTAATTTAGCAAATAAAAAGTAAGCTTTTAAAAAATTTTGATTGAAATTTTCCTTAAAAACTGTAGAATGAAAATCTCAGGATAGGAAATTGTAAATTATGCCCTTGTTTAATTTTAAGGAGAATACCCATTTTTACTATCCTGTTACATTCTTCTAGTGGAAAACTATTGCAGAGATTATCAAAGTACATTAAACCCTGAGAAAGAGCTGACAGCAAAGCCAAAACTCTCCTGGATTACTTTACTGTGCATTTTGATGAACAATGATGTTTACAATTTGTTTTGTAGTAGAACTGTGTATTGTGGCCTCAGGCAGAGGCCTGAGTACCTGAACTGTTTTACTGCTTCTCTCTCTTTCCTCTGAATACGAAAGAATTGTTGAGTCACCTGTGCCTGCTCCAGTGCTTGAACTTTTTCAGCACATGCAAGAGCTTTTCAAAACAGCATCCTCAAGTAGGAATGGATTTTATTTTGAAAATCTTATTTCCATAAAAAGATTTTCTCTGTGGCACATTTACATGCTTTTTGCTAGTATTTACCGTCATCATTCTTTCTGGGTTAATTTCTGAAGTGGTATGTACACTTAGTAGGGTATATAGGCGTATGTTTAAGGTTAAGCACATTACACATCGTATCCTTACTGAGCAAACAACTTATGCATCTCCTTAAATGTAATTAAAGTTAACAGGATTGTTGACATGCTTAGAATTAAGCACATTCTTGAATATTTTTCTGAACTGAGACTACTGCTTTGACTTAGTATTTTAGTCAGTTCTGGAAGCAGAATGGAATAATTTGCTGCTGTAAATGTCTCATAATTGTGGTTAACTCCTCTCCATTAAAGAGACAGTGTGATGTACAGTGTGTACCTCGTTTAGTAGAGATTAAGAATACTTTTATTGCAAAGGAGAAAGCAAGTTTGCTGGGTTTTGTCTCTTTTTGTTGTTGTTTTGAAAATAGAAAAATCCAGGTTTAATTCAAATGCTGCCTTTAAATCAACCAAAAGCCATCTGTGTTGCTTACAAAATAATTAACTTCTGCAAGTTATTCTGAACTAGAGCTCTGCTAGTTCACAGTCTGAGCAGTTCAGAGCTGGTGCACTGACCGTTGAATTGAAGACAAGCAAATCAAAGCCGCTTTTCCTGTCACACATACTTGTGTTAATCCTACTACAAGAGACCAAGCAGAGACGCAGTAGGTGTTAAGAATTGCTGAAAAGTTCAAAGTGTGCGTTCCCGGTAGGATGCAGTGACTCCAGGGTGCACTGGCTTTCAAAGGGTGACGTCGCAGCCTCACAGAAAGGCTCTGCTCCTCTCAGACTGCTTAAAAGGTACTCTTCTGTTTGGTAGGAAAAAGGCTGTGGAAAGCTGAAAGGGAGCGACTAACAGCCAGTGTGGCTACTGTGGCTCCTGAATGCTTTATTTTAATGTATTCCACTGCAATCACTTTATGAACAATTCACACTTAACAGAAATCTAAGGAAGAAAACCCTTTAGATCATCTTGGCTGATACTCTTGCCAATGCAGGATTGTATCCTACTGTATTTTCCCCTGGTGTCCATTTTTATCTCACTCGAGTGATAATGCTTTCCCTAAGAGGTCATTCCGCAGTCTAGTATATTTTACTGTTAGGAAATTTTCTGATGCTCTGTAAACTAAATTTAACTTTGTTTAAATTCAAACCATGACTGTGAGACAAATCTCTAGTAACTTAAGCTAAGTAATTCCCGTTGCTGTCCTTGGCAGTTAACACGATTCAGGTACCTGTAAGTCTTATAATTATGCTATGAAAGAAACAGTGTTACTGCAAACAATTCTTTCACAAAAAAACCCCCCAAACCACAAAACAACAGAAAAACAACCCCTTCCCCTGTAAACAACCAAAAAAATCCCCCAAACCAATTGAGCGTTCATCAGCCTGGAGTTTTTCCATTGTAACTGTGTAAAAGTTTGTGGTGAAATTCAACCCTGTGTTTATAACAGCTTCTGGCTCAGCTATGTAGCCTATGCTGTTTATTTATTTTAAAGGTAATGGTGTACACTGAAATACAGGAGACACATGAAGCTGCAGGCAGGGGTGGTTTGGTTTGTGGTGGTTTTGTTCTTTGGGGTTTTTTTGAATCGCACATTGGACTGCTATTAACTCAGTGCGAATGCAGCAGATACCCTTAAACCATCCGCCGTGCCACCTCGCTGTATCTAGGACACAGGGATACAGGGACAAAGAGACCCAAGTGCAGTTACCAAACTGTGCTAGGTTCAACCTCCAGCTGTAGCAGAATGCAACGTGGGAAATGGTTCTGTGGAGTCTGATAGATCTCTAACACAGATCTAAAGTAACAGACACAGGAACAGGATTCACAAGGGCTTGCATTAGCCCCCATGAATGCCTCTTGCCTGTGCAAATTGCATGGAGGTATGGCTGGCCCTCGCCTGGCAGCTCAGCCTTTGGAGGTACCCTTTTGCACCATGTGGCATGACTGTGAATAGATAAAGATGTCTGCAGTCATATTTCGTAGCTACTTTCTAGGAGAACTCCTGTAAAATACTCTTGAAACCACAGCTCTGGCTTCCTTAGGCTGTGATTGGTCTTTTTAAAATACACACCTCTGTGCCTAATACAGACCCAGCATTGTGTTTCCTTCGTAGAGAAGGAGTTAGGAAGAGAGAATTGTGGAGTCTTAAGAGAGAATGAGGGGCTGATAAGAGCCCTGGAGTTGGAAGGCCAATGTGATAGTGTGTCCCTGCTGCCTCTCCTCCAATTACTGGCTGAAATGGCTCGTCTTAATTAGAAACTTCCTGGCAGCTGTGGATAATCTTCAAGGTTGTAGTGCCTCATTTTTATTACCTTTGTCTCTCTAGTCTGCTATTAACAATGTGTCTCATTACAAAATGAAAAGTTTTGTCTTCCAAAGTTAGACTTATAAAAAGTGTTACACTCCATATTCTAAAATGTCTGTGGCTGAACATTTCCTTTCCTTTTTTTTTGCTGTGTATTTATCCATTACATCTTGTGGAATCACTGTGCTTGATTTGGATAGTTGGCTTTATAAGAGCTCATTTATACCCATGTATGCTTTATGTACATTATCTTTACATGGAAAAATCTCGGTTCAGAAAGCTTCTTGCAGCTGCTGTGTAAATAGAACATTGCAGAATTGCTGGAATGTGCTCCATCTGAGATGCCAGAGCTGATAGCGATGCCCTGTTGCTTCTTTGAGAAGATAAAGGTTAAATCAGCATTGCAATTAAACACGGTGAATGGACTGTGGACCTTCACAAGGTAGCATTTGTTACAGGAGTCTCTGAAAGCACTGCTGGAGTTAAGCATCTGTAAGTACTTTTATCATAAACCCTTATTTTTATAGCCTTATAGCTTGACCGTAGAAATTTGCCCTCGGCAAGAATTTGGCACACAGGCCACTGTCACCACAGGAGTCAAAGTTATGTATTTATTATCTTCTCGTTCTCAAATCTGATTCATTTTAGAGATGGGCTTGTACTGCAGAGTTTGGATCCAAATCTTTAACTCTCCTTCCCCAGGCTGAGAGGATGTATAGGGTTGACACTTATTTTTGTGCCTGTCTTTTGTTTAAATTCAGCTAGCAACAGTAAGGCAGTGAGTTAGTGTTACTTTTACTATTTTCTTTCAAAGAACAGTGTCCTTTCAGTGGACAGTGTCTTTTCAGTGTCCTTGTCAGTGTCCTTTCTTCCATTTAGAATGATGTCTTCAGAAATGCTTGATTTCTTTTTTAGCATTGTATTTTGCAAAAAATCAAATGGCTTCTAGCTTTCGTTTTGTTTGGAGGAGAATGAAAATTTGGAAGACTAATGTTGCAACTTTGATTTGACTTCCTGGGAAAACACTAGTCTGTACAGTTCATATTAATAGCTCTGTAGCTCCTGGGTCTGGGTAATGACTTTTAGCTCTGGCTATCTCTGGAAGCGAGGTCAGGCTTCTCAGGAGGATTACAGAGCTGTGGTTTGTCTGTGCAGGGAGAAGACACCAAGGGCGAGAGCTCAATTGCAGTAGAAACTGGCCAGTGCTGTTTCAGATAACAAGAAAGGCTTTTTGAACCACATTAATAGAAAGAGGAGGTCTAAAGAAAATTGGACTATCCAATTCAACAATCCTTGTTGAAGGTGGTCACCTGCCTAATAGGGATGAGGAAAAAGCAGAGGCTTTCCATGTGTATTTTGCCTTAGTTTTTGGTGATACTGATAGACCTTGGTCTGCCTGATCCCCAGAGCCGGAGGGCCATGAGTGCTGGGCCAGTGGCTTTCCACTTGTGGACACGGGAAGTGTGAGGGACCACCTGTATCAGCTGGATGTTGACAAGTCCGTGGGGTCTGTTGGGATTCATCCCTGAGTACAGAAGGATCCCACTGATGTTACAGCAGGACCCCGCTCCATCAGCTACCAAAGGCCGTGGGAGCCCGGGGAGGTCTCTGCCAGCCACTGTTATTCCTATTTACCAGGAGGGTGGGAGGAAAGACCCAGGAACCTGCAGGCCTGCTAGACCAACCTCAGTTCCTGGAAAAATTATGGAGAGGATTGTACTGGGTGCTGTTGAAAGGTGTTTAAAGAGCAATGCGGTCATCAGGTGCCATCGACAAAGGGCAAGTCCCGTTTCACTAATCTGATCTCCTTCTGTGGGGAAGAGAAGGTGCAGAATGTATTTTTTCTACATTTTAGTGAGATTTTTGGTACTGCCCTGTTGGGCTACACTGTATGCTGGAAGAGAGGTTAGGCCTTGTTGGCTGCAGAAAGAGCCTTGTTCTCAGACCCAGAGGTGATCTTGGGATTACAGCCAGGTCACCGGGGATGGGCTGAGAGAGCATTGTGGGTTTTTGGACAGTGTCAGCCCTATGAGATGTGATAATTGCAGTTTCTGACCTTGTAAGGTATTGTTTACCTTTTACCATAATAGGCAATGTCTAGGAAATATTCTAGGTGATTGGGGAACACGGAGGTGAACTTCTTTCCTGTGTTTATATGAGGTGATTTCCTGTTTTTCTATTGGTATTTAAGGGAATTTTGGATACGCAATAAAGTCTTTTTCTTCTTGCACCTTTACCATGATGTTGCGGAGTCTCTGCCCATGCGTGAATACTGCACTGCCCCTCACAGCATCCTTCTGGACAAGTTGTCCAGTTGTGGGATGAAGGGGTCCATGGTGTGCTGGGTGAGGAGCTGGCTGAAGGGCAGGGCTCACAGGGTTCCAGTGAGTGGGGCTGTGTCTGGCTGGTGAGCAGTCACCAGTGCTGTCCTCAGGGCTCAGTCCTAGGGCTGCTCAATATATTTATCAAAGGTGTGGATGCAGGGAGTTGAATGCACCATTAGCAAGTTTGGTGATGACACAAAATTGGAAGGTGCTATTGACTCTCTTGAGGGACAGGAAGCCTTGCAGAGGGATCTAGATAGATTGGAGTGTTTTGTAATGATAATTACACAATGATTTTGCAATGATTAATGGGATGGAATTCCACAAGTCAAATGCCAGGTTTTGCACCTGGGATGGGGTACCACTGGGCATAAGTATCAACTGGGAAAGAGGTAGCTGGAGAGTAGCCTGCAGAAAGGGATCTGGGGGTGCTTAATAGCAGTCAGCAGTGTGTTCCCTCATAGCCAAGAGGGCAAACCCCATCCTAGGATTACAGTACAATGGAATACAGCAGAACATAAAAAAACCCTGTAAGTATTAGCCTGGAGACAGAGATACTTGTGACAATGTGTGACAAAGAGCTCCTTGCATTTGGAGCAGCTGACTAGTCATTCTCTGATATCCAGTTGCTAGATACTTTGTTTTGCCTTCATCGTTTTAAAAATAGAAAGTATTTCAGAAAATATAGAAGGATTTTTTTTTGTGTCAATATATATTTTATATATTTGAAATAAAAACCAGTGAATCATCAATTGCATCATTACTTTTCCTACGTAACTTGTTTTAGCAGCAAATCAGCTGCTGAGAAAGTGTCTTTTTTTTTTTTATTTTAGTACTTTAGGCTACTGAAATAGTCAAACCTCTGTTTAAGCAATGGCAAATAATCTGTATATTGCAGTAATTCACCTGCTGCTTCCATCGAAGTTCATTGTGTTTGCTTGCCTTGCCCATAATCTAGAGTTCAGCAATGCTCACTGCTCATCAAGGCATTCGTTATCCTCTTGTCCTTCCTTCCCTGTGCATTGACCATACTGAGTCTAGATGGTTTAGTATTAGAAGATTTTGATTGCAGTTGGTACCACGGAGGGGTTTCTTTTGCCTGCTAAACAATTCTAGAAATGCTTTCTCCACGGAACATGTCAATGTTGTTCTTATCCAGGAGGCTGAAAACAGTGGTTTAAATCCTGGCATAAATCAGCAGTGTGTTTATGCACTACTCTCACACTGACTTCTGATCCTATGCCTTTCCAGTGATGCATTCATATGTCTTCATTTTATAGAGTTTTCACTCTGTGCACTAAGTCTCCATCCTTATTCCAGATTACTTTGGAACTGGAGATAGTTTAAAGAAATAAATTCTCACTTAGATAATCCTGGTGATAAAGTCTGTGTTTTGTTCTCTTGTTCTTGCCTTTGTTTCCTGTCACTGTAAATATTGTTAGGATTTTGTACAAAACAAAGGCAGATAAAGATTATTAATATTCCATGTATTGAATAGGCCTTACATCTTTAATTACTGTATAATTGCTTAATTGCTGTATAAAGGACAGTCTTCCATAAATGTGTAGTCCTGTTTTCAGGTCATGGCAGTTGGTTTCTGTGGTGATGTGACTGGGATGTTGTACAAGAATGTGTTTTGCTGTGGCCAAGCACTTCAGACTAGAGAAATCTGAAAACATTAAGAGATTGCTTTCCCACCATGATTCATATTAAAGAAGAAAAGATTACCAGCGCATACAGAGCCAAGCATCTCCTAAATGTTTTGGGCTTGTGTTATCTTTTTTTTGCTGAAGGGGGCTAGATTAATTTTGCATAATTAAGTGATCACTTTGATATGAGTGGTTATTCTCAAAGTTACATTCCAAACCTGTTTACTCATGCGTAGTACAAGCACGGGGTTTCTTCTGTTGAGCATTCTCTTCAATACATACTCAGTCCAGTGGTACAAAAAAATGAATTTGACTCTTTGTGTATAAGCACAGATCAGTAGAACCATTAATGCTGTGCTTGCAACACACACTTAAAATGATCAGTTGTGAAATCTGTTATTTTGAGAAGTAAGGTAGATGAAAGCAGTTAATGTATTATTATTACTATTATTATTATAGCTCTTGCTTCAAAAATACAATCAAGATGGGTAGTAACATTTTGTTTGTGCAGTGCTGTTCTCATGTCCATAGTTAATATGTATTTTCATGAACACTGCAAATAGCTTTCCTGTCAAGCTGAGGCTATAAGTCATGTTGTTTCCTTGATGTTTTGGGTGTCAACAGCCGAGGCATAAAAAAATAACCTCCTGTTTGTTCATTGGTTTGAGTTGTGTGCATGTCTCTATTGACCCACTAGGCATGTTTGGGTGGTTAGAGAAGGGAACAAGAATTCCTTAAACACTGATCAATGGACAAGTGGTGTTGGTTGGTGAAAGAGTGAGAAAAGTTTGTCAAGAGTTATATTGGCTCCTGAGCTACTGGGATGTGTTCTGTCAACTTCTCCATTTCAGGTGCTCTGCTTGGGTTAGTAAGTACCTGATTTCACCCGGTGGTGAAGTGAGCTTCTACCTAGTGGCTTTTCTGGTCTACTGCTTCTGTTTTGCACACAGATCAAGCTTATCATGATGTAACAGGCATAATTCTCTTACAATCAATAGCTGAGTAAATTTAGGTAAAGGTTGGGATCACCAGCTTTCCTGTCAAACCAGCACCTTCTCCTACTGTACTGTGCACTCTCATAGGGCTGTGGAATTCCCATTGTATGTTTAAATATAGAGTTTAAAAAATAAATAACCCTGTCACGTGTAGAAAAACAAGTAACTAAAAGAAGAAACAGCTAACTTAGAAAAAGCGCAAACTTCAGTCGATATTTCACGTGTTACTGTCGCATGGAGGAATTGGAGCATTCTTGGAGGAGGAGACTAGGCAAGAGCAAGTAGTTCCAGTGCTCAGCAAGAGGAGCTATCCTTATGACAAATTAAACGAAGAGCTTTGCCCAGGTTTAGTAACAAGTGCTCTTGTTGACATGTTCACAATATCACCATGCTGCATAAAGTGTCTATATATTTGAACTCGCTAGGTTCTCACAATAGTTGAGTCAAACTGTGTAAACTAAATACTGCAACCAGTGTCCATGTGATCAAAGATGACTGGTCTTGAATAATGTAGCAGTGGGTTAACTCTGGGTTGGTTTGTGTTACTGTTCTTTTTTTTTTTTTAACAGAATGCATGCTGCTCTTTTATATATTCCTCGCTACCCTGACTATAATAACATGTATTTTTATCTCTAGTTTCAAAATGCAATGCCAAGTGCGTTTGGACTTGCATACCTTATATATACATAGATATTTCTTAGGTGAGTTCAGTCTTCCTGTGCATGAAGAAGCAACATTCTTGCATTTCTAGAGACAGTCCAAAAGCCTAAACCTGTATGTAGAGCTAGCCAGAAAAGAAGCACCTGGAGCTCTGGTGCACAAAGTAGTCCAAAACACAAAACCCACTCTACAGCATTTTCTTTATCTGAACAACAGAGACCAGTGTGTAGGTGGTGTTCAGTGTCTTGACAGCTAATTGTGCTTGAATCTCACTGGATAGCAAAAGTTTATATTAAAATACTTCTTTTCTTCCTTTTAAAGACCAATCCTTCTTCTCCCCCAAGCAGGGAAGTAACACAATTCCTTACTCTGAATGTTGCCTTAAAACAATGTGTACTAAAATCTATATTACCAGACTAAATTTTGGTAATCATAACGTTATTAGTAAATATTCTTCTAAGAACTTCAGTGTAAAGCATCATCATTACCAAAACATTAGTGTTTTTCTCAGAGCAAGACATTTACCAGCTTACTCTCCCTCTTTTTCACCTTGCCTAACACTGAGTGAAACTTGACTTTAAATATTATAGAGAAAAGCAAAAAGTCACACTGGAGAATTGCAATTTTGTTTCAAGTGCAACTTCACTGTCAAGGACAGCCTCTTAGGCTGTACTTTTCATGTCAGACCTCTGAAATGCTGCCGGAGATGTTTAGTGAGTTTTAAAGCCATTGTGAGCAGTGTAGGGCCTTCATTTTCTAGAAAGGAAAAAAAAAAAATCAGTATTGCATGTTCAGTATACCTCCTTCAGACTGTAACTTGATGTGGTCTGTGCTGGTGTTACTTTTCAGTCAGCTGATCTTGATGTACAGCCAAAGAGCACAATCTCATGTTCATTACCAGCTGGACAGAGAGGGGACGAACATGAAGCAATGTTTGCTCCACACACACAGAGGCACTGACAGTTTTGACAGCACCTTGTTTTACTGTGTTTGAATGTGGCAAAGATTCTTTTATCTGTTGTTTTATGGAAGAGGTTATTTATTATTTGGGGACACAAGTTTATGAGGGTGACTAGCAAAACAGACTTAAATGGAGTGCATTTTGGGTTTGTTGCAAGGTTCCTCTGTGCTTTAGTGTCTTTTGCATAGCCCCTGTTCCCCATTTGAGTGAAAACTGCTAAATGATATATAGAAATGAAATAGCAATGGTGAACCGTTTACCCATATCTTATCAAGGCAATTTTCCTTCCTCTTCACTGGCACTGGATGCACATTTAAAATCCTGGAAAATAAAAAATGCAGATCTGCTTTTCAGAAGAACAAATTAAATGACACAATTTTCTTCAGATTTTCCCACTTAAAGACCATAAAATTAATTAAAATTTATTTTTATTCCAGCAGTCATGAATTTGCATTCAAATAAACGGAAATGACCCTCTGTGCTGTGCTTTTCATTTTGCATAAAAGAGATGCCAACTAGACGCTACTGGGAATATTTTTATCCCCAAGGTCTATGTTAATCCCTTCTTGCTAAAAGACACATTTCTGAAATATTTATCATAAACCTGCCATGCTGTTGTCACATTGTTCCTTTTGTGGTGTGAGCAGTTCTGGGACTTCTGCCAGCATTGTTCCTTCCATTCAAATAGGAAATTTGCTACAAAGTGTCTGGTTCTCAGATGAACAACACCATGCTTGTTCATCAACCTGACTTTGTTGATTCATAACCTAAATGTGAGATGCCATGCAAAGTAGGAATAGCCAGTATGTGGCCTGTCAGGTTTACTGACATTATATTTGCAAGTATAATTTTAATTGTATGTGCACATGGAGAGGGGGGAAGGGTTGATAATTTTAAACAGAAATTATTTCTTTGAAATATTAAATTTGTGCTGCTTAGTAAGTTTCGCAAATAATAAGGGAAAAACTGAATGAGGCTGACACTTTGATTTATGACTTTTTTTCATCAGAAAGTGTTACAGCATTAGTTCTTACGCTGTCCATGTTTTAGAAACTGAACAACTGAGAAATATTTGTAAGTACTGAGAGGGGGGGGGTCTTGAATCTCTTGAACTTGCAGTGTGTTCAAAATACATTGGAACACCTCCCTCAGAAGAGCCTCATTCTAGGAGGTTTCTTTTATGAAATATTTGTTTCAACTCGTAAGCTAAGAATAGTATTCCTTCAAACATTTCATTTTGTGCTTCACTGTGTGCAGCAGTTTTCAGATTTTTAATTTCTTATATGCTTTTTAATTTTAATTTTTTTTTAATACATAAAGAAATGGTTTGAATACATTACTCGTGACTCTGGTTGCATTTAAAATGGAGTTCTATTTTTGCTCTGAGTGTTTTGAGAATAGCAAGAATAATCGAATAACACTATTTCCTTATGAAAGCATTTAAAGTAGAAGAAGTGTTTCCATTTCAGGATTGTGGAGTACTGTCTGGTTAAATTAGATGTTGCACTTGAATGCATAATTAATGAACTTCTTGAACCAAACTTTGACAGCTATTCTAAAATTATGACAAATTTGGGATTATTTTTTAATATGTGCTAGAATCTACCTGCAGCATGGATAATAAGCTCTCCTTAAATGGTTGTGTAGCATTTGTACATAAAATTAAATTATTTCAATTCACTGAAGTAGACAAGTCAAAATTATATAAATAAAGATATTTTTAATAGTGACTAAATTTTATATACATCAACATAAAGTTCAGCACAAGTGATAGAGAGAATTAGAATTCTTTCAACTTTCAGTTCACGAGCCATTGATGTTTTTACACAGTTGTTAGTTTACAGACCTAGGATAGATCTGGATCAGGCCACCGTATTCCCTAACATTCATAGCAGGACACAAAATATGTGTGTTGGGAGAGGCAGCACTTTTGTTTGAGCAGTAGCTACATTATGAGGCTCTAAGCCACCACATTACTACTGAGTTTCTTGAAGCAGATGTCCTTCCTTAATCTAGATCTCCTTCCACTGCAGAGCTGCTGTCCTCCTGTGAGTTTGTCCTAAAGAATCTACATATCCCAGACTGTACTCTTTCCTTTCATCTGTCTTCCCACAAATTTAGTTATCCTCTCATTTCTCAGCAAATCCTTCTGGATCTCTGGTCAGCCTCAGATCCCTGGACTTCTCCTGTCTCCCTGCCCCACGTTTATGAAAGAATTGGTTGCTGTTAATGTCACTGCTGTGCTGTCCCCATAGCACTGATTTGTACAGGACTTCTTAAAAAATATTTCCCCTTGATTTCTGTTTCTCGTTAGCTATTAATATGGTAACAGACAATATATGTGGGTCATTTTTTTTTGTTGAAATTGGCTGATGTAAATAACTATGAAAAGGGCATCACTACCCATCAAATGTTTTGATTTCTAAAGGAATATGTATACTGTCAATATTGCAAACCTATGCAGGAATCTGAAAGTAAAGTTGTTTCCTTTACACCTGTATAATTGCTGGTGATAAATGAGAAATTATAACCAGGATCTGATATTAATACACCAAAAATAAAGTTCCAGACAGCCTACAACAGCATGGCTATGAGTTACGATAAATAAAACCTATCATGGTGTAATTATTACTATAAGCTTGCAACATTCACTAAGTTATAGAGTTGGCAGGTCTTTAACATCACTTTAAGGAATACAATAGTATGGCACCACTGTAACTCCTCTCTGTGGTTGCTTTTGGAATCAGTCTTTTGTTCTTGGTTTGGACCAGCTTTCCTCAAAATTCCTTACGTAGTGGGTATCACCTCCTGGTAATGCTACAGGAAAAGCTCGGGTCATGCTTAGGCCATTGCTAAAACTATGAGCTAGTGTTTTCCAAGAAAAACACTGTAAATTGTATTTTAAAGGGGAAATGTTATTAGACACACAGTTAATTAAATTGGATTAGTTATGCATCAGCTCTTCAGTCTGAAAGATTCACTTTCCTTTATGTCTTCTGGGTAGAGAGAAACCAGAGTGTTTGACTGAATCCCATCTTTTTTGGACTGATGTATTTTCATATCAACAGCAGCAAGGTACAACATTATGTCTTAGCATGGTGATCCTGATTTTGGTAGGCTTGCTTGCATTTCACTTCAGAGGTGAAGCTTTCACCAGAAATTGTCGAGTTTGTAACGTGGCTGGAAGAGTAACTGCAATCGCAGTTATCTACTGCCAATAGCGTTACTCACAGAGCTGCTTAACTCCCGTGTGTGTTCGCAGAGGTTGAAAATACCCCACTGGATGTACCCACAGCCTGAGTTTAATAAAGCTTAAGAATCTTCTTAAATAATGGTAAAGGAGCTACTGTATCACTGAAATGAAGTGCAAGCTTAGACACTTTTCTGAATGTGCAAGGGTCTGGGAAAAATATGGGGTAGGTCAGGTCAGCTCCACCAGGATGTTACACGATGCTCTTAAGGAAAAAGACATTTGTTTCAAGCGTGTTCAAGGTGTCCTCGTGAACTAGGAGTTATGCCATTGGCAAAACAATAAATAATTTTCAAGAGGCAGTAGATGGCATAGAAAACATTGGGTATATCTTAAGAACAGAATATAATGTGGTAAATCTTGTGCTTGAAAATATCTACTGGAAGGAAACTTCATGACACACAAATTGCTTGCTAGTCTTTTAAGTGTTAGTTTCACTTTATAACTTAGTATAAACCAATTTCTATGTTATATATTGTGTTTTAGTATTGACTTTTTTAATTGCTCTATGAATTTAAGTCACTTTTAATGATGCGCTTGAAATAGACAGCTTGTTCTCTTCATTATGCAGCCAACAATATTTTCAGGTCAGCAGCACATGTTTTGATCATTGAGTGATTGTATGAAAACACTTGGAAGGTTCCAGGGTTTAACACTCTAGTGGATTCCTGTGAAATTAACCCAAATTAAAACACGTTTTTCTGACATGCTGCATTATCTTCCTATTCAGAAAGAAAACATTGATTACAGTAAATATGTAAAGCTAGAATTATTTAGCCCCTACTTCCCAGCTTCTTGCTAAGCAATTCAATAGAAAGAAAAAAACCCCTCTTATTTCTATCTTTAAATTTGTCGGAGTCGTCACTCTGTTTAGAGTCAGACAAGCCTGAGGTCTAAAGTTACATGAATTTGGTCAAAGTGACCCTGAATTCTTGACTGTAAACACCATAAATCTTCCCTGCAATAATTAGTTTCACATTGTAAAGGCCATGCCGTGAAGGGTAATCCCTCATGCAACAAGTTAAGTTTCTAATTTGTTTTCCATAGCACAATGAATTCCAAAAGCTTTCACCATGTTTCTAGCGAGTCATTTATCAGCTTCATAATAAAGCTTAGAAGGGACGTCACAGATCATCTGCAGCAGAAACCAAGTGTATTTCCCTATAGCAAGAGTAGGTAAGAGTGCCCTAGGGCTACAGTGTTTAATATGATTTATTTTTTTGCTTTCAGCATTCACTTTGTTTTATAAAATTTTAAACTGAAAAAGCTTTCTGAAAAGTAATCAAAATCTGTAAGCTGAGCCCAGATATTGAGTTTCTCAAATTTTCATGCAGAGAGTATATCAAACAGGCTTTATTAATATGCCATACATATTTCTGTATTGAAATATGACTTCTCACTGTTGCAAAAGGCTTTCCCAATGCAGGGAAACACCAACACCGTGACCCAGCTAACACACAAGTACAGAAGGTGCTGTCTTTGTTCTATCATGTATTTTTCAGATACGTCTGTTACAGTTTTTCCTTGTCTAGAGTATAGAATTTTGCATATTGATGATAGAGTAATTAAAATATTTAGCATAATTCCTCTCCATGTAGGTTTTAGTAATTGGTGTGAAAGCAGTAGCATATATCCCTAGAGCAGACATTTGAACTGCTACTTTTAAACCACTGCTAAACTCAGTAATATTTTCATCTTGATTCCGGTGAGACCATTTTATAGTTTTTCTCAGGTTCATTTGGGTTTTAGATTTTTTTGGGGTGGTGTTGGTGGAATAAATTTTTTTTTATATGTTTTGATTTTTTTTAAGGATGTTGGTTTTGGAGAAAGTGTATCAGGTACTTTTGACTCAAGTAAGTGTCCCTTTAAACATCATGTGGTTTCTAGAGTGAAGCAAAATTCATTTCAGCCAAATAGCTAAAAGAAGTCATCAAAAGATGGCATTGATTATGACGCAGCTTTTTTTAGGACAATTTGGTTAGGTCAAAAAATATCTGCCTGTCAACCTGAGAGTTTTGCTTAGCATACAACAGCATGTCAAAAATGTTTATAGGACAATCCCATGAATGCCAGCCAGGCACACAACCTCACAGATCATCTCTGCAGTGAATGGTGACTTGCTCTCTTCCAAGTTTCATTCAGGCACAGAGACCATCTCTTAAATATGTGCCTCTGTGCCAGATGCTCTGCTAAAAAAATACATTGTCCTTATGTAACTTGTGTTGGGGTTTATTAAACCCATAAAAGAAATGGGTTATTAAGGGTTGTGCTTCACCTGGTTCCTTCTTTCCCTGAAAATTTCAAAGAAAATGTGCAACTAAACCTGTGTCATGAAACTGTAATGTTAGACAAGGCAAAGTACCCAGAGACAGTATACTTGAGAAATGCTTTGTGGATTTTTGCAAAGATTCTGAGAGCAGGCAGTTCCGTAGAGTAACAGACCTTCCTCTGACAGCATTCTAGCTCAAAAGCCTTTTTTTCGCTCAGGTGACTTAGTAGAGAACAGAAAATATACTCTGCCTAACAGTTACCAATGTCAGTGGCCATTATTTTCTTACCAGTTGTATTTTCAAAACAGATGCAAATCTGTAGAAATGGTGCTGCCTGGTCAGGCACAGTGTTGAGGAAAGCATTGGGCTCACAACCTGGAGCTGAAAAGGCAGGGATCTTTGTGACATCCAGAGGCTGTTGTATTTTCTGTGGCTGTGTAGGGGCAGGTGGGAGGGCTGGGGTTGGGTGCAAAAACTCCTTTAAGGCTGGGCATTGATGATGAGAAGTTTGATGCGCAGATTTCAGTGCTCTTGAGAATCAGGACTTGATTAGGAGGGACAGCTGCTTAATGTTGGTTATCATGGGCATTCCGAGTACACTGAATCCAGAGCACATACACTCATTCCATGTTGTAGGCCTCATCACTATCTATGCATTACCAGCTTTATCTCCATTAATATTGTCACGCCAGCAGGAAGAGTTCTTTCAGAAATAACGAAGTGTATCAAACACATGCAGACTTAAAATTCAAGATCTTTTAAAGTCTGTTTAAGACTTCCCCTAAATTACGCTTCCTTACTGCAAGAGTTGAACACCTACAAGTCCTGCTGACTTCCACTTGGAAGTCTGTAGTAGATCCCAGGTGTCTCAGTTTGTGCATCCACAGTTTAGGGCTGTAACCCAAAAATTGTATTGAAATGTTGTGCTCAGTGTTGTGGAGATAAAGAGGAAATTGAGTTTTCTTGGATGAATGTATACCCTTGCCTCAAGGGTATGTATTCTGATGAATGTAATTAGACTTTCCCTTCTTCTGTAATTCCCTGCCTCATTCAGTAGATAACACTGAACAAGTCTGGTGAGTTCATGCATGGTCAAGGACTGTTCATCCCTGCTACAAGGGTTTTGTTGGGTGGGCCAGTACAACTGCTACTTGTTGAACCCCTAATCCCTGAGATAATATCAGTTAAAAATATTCTTCTTAGCTCACAGTAGGCAGTGCTGTACAGCTATTTATCTGTACAGGGACTTCCTTTCTAGTGACATTATTTAGCTTATTATGAGTACAGGTCCTGCTGAATATTGGGCTTGTTGCTGTCAAGCTTCTGTAACATCTCTACATTCTTCATAACAGCATCAGGTGGGTTTTTAGCTTAGGCACAGAACTGTTGCTCTCATTTTCTAACACTGACTCGTTATCTCCTGTTCATCCTTGTGTTCCATGAGGGCTGCTCTCAACATGGGCCTCATCCTGCACCTTCAGCTTCCTTCCTCAGTAGTGTGAAACTCTACAGATGTTGTTCCTTAGCATCTGCATGTATGTTTTTCAGAAGCTTTGCCATTTGAAAAACTACCTAAATCATTTAAAATCACACATTCTGTATTGAAAAAGCCCCAACAAAGACAATCCCATTGACTTAGTCTGAGGTCTGGACTTCTCAGTACAAAGGTGTCTTAAGAAACTTGGTCAGGACTTTCCAGGAAAGAACATCTTTTCCTCCTGGCAGTAATGATAACCCCCGACTGCTCACAGAGTCACTGAGTTAAATTACTCAGTGGCTTTTGGCTTCCTTGTGGATGCCTCTTGATGAAAATTAGCTTCAGCTATAGATTGGGGAAATTTTTCACAGGAAAGTTCAATCATTAGACTAGTCAGCAATTTGTTGTGAATTTCTGAAGGGAGAGCTGTCACAAAAGAAACTGGCTCTTCTTCAAAAAAGCTTTTACAACACAGTCTGTTTTGATCTATGGCTGCACTAAAAAAAAATGAGGAAAAAAAGATCTGAGATAGTTAAAAAGTCCCTGTCGAGATTTTTTTTTTTTTTAATAAAGAGATCTTTCATGTTCAGGCAACACTTTGTAATGAAGTACAAGCTAACCTATCTTGGAATTTGCAAACCAACTTTTAAAGTGCTTTGATTGACCAAAACTGGAGCATTGTTACATTTTTATTTNAGTTTCTGAAATCATATATGTTTTCACAGAACAAAAAGATTATCTTTCACTCAGCTCTTGAATCTGTTCACTAGCTGAGGATCTGCCCTGTGCACTTCCACGAGCCCCTTGAAGTGTGAACCTGATATTCTGTTGAAGTGTGTGTCAGCTGTATCACTTTCAAAGACAGCAGAGATCTGGGGTCACTTTCTGCTGTCTGTGCTCACTCTCAAGTGGTGCCTTGTGCTGCCTACAAAATTTCACAAAAACTAATCATGGAAGAAAGTCTTCTTCCACATAAATAGACACCAAAATTTTTTCAAATCCTTGCATACAAATGGTTCTCACCGTGTGTTTGGACACAATGCAGAAGTCACTGGTATTATGCTGCTTTATTTTAAGGATCAAAAGCTGCAAGAAAATGCAGTCTTTCTCTACCTGCTCAGCCACATGTGCTTATTTAATTCATGTCATTAATTTGGTAAGGGAACATGAGAAAGGTTGGCTTTAGAGTTTAACATTATAATGACTTTCAAATCATATTGCAAAGAGGAGCTTACCATCTTTTGGCTTCAATGGCAAATGTATGCCTTCTGACACCTAAAAGAATGTTTTCAAAAACCTTTGGTGTTTCAGGAGTGCTTTTCCCAAGGGCTGGTCCTTTAGGGAGCAGTCCTCTTCTGAGGAGAGGACAGTGGGAAAAGAGGAGCCTTAGCACTGGTACTTCTGTGTATATTTTGTGCCATTGTCTCACAAAACCTTGCTAGGCATGTAATTTAAAGCAAGCTGGTGTAACTGAACTTGCTTGGGAAATTTTGTGATTAACTTTTTGCATATTGAGCTTTTTTAATGCAATGATATATTTTGGTTTCTTAAATCAGCTGGTCTTTGATTTGCTAAAACTGCACACAAAGCCTGTGCTTACAGTATGACTTAGTTCACCCTATGCTATGAATGTAATATTTTTTTTGGACATATGGCTGGAAAAATTGAATATACTGTTGTATGTCAGCTGTTTATAATCAAAGAAATATGTTTAAAAGAGTTCTAGGACTTTTATAAACTATGCATGCAAATTACTTTTGGAATTGCTTTATTACATTCAGTTGTGACTGCCATTGCTTTGGGTAACTATTCAAATCCATTGTTATGAATTAATTACAACCGTAATATAGCCTTTTGATACATTTAACTTCGCTTACATCAGCTAGTCAAAGGTGCATGCATGTTATACTTCCACAGAACATGGCATAATTAATTTTTAATGTTCTGTTTATTTCTCTAGTGTGTATTATTTTTCTAAAAATAGAATGCAGACTTTAAAACTGAAGATATTTGATTGGACATTAAATACACGTGTGTGCTCTTTGCAGCAAGAACATCGAGTGAAATATTTGAAATAAATTGGCAAGGAAGTGAACTTCTGGCCCATGTACTTTAACTCCCTTGGGAGTGTGCTGTTCATTTGTTAATGCACACAACGCATCATTTGTGTGGGAGATGCCAATTCCTGCTGTGTTTCTCTGGTTTTCTTTCATATGCATGCAAACATGCAATACTCGAGTTCTACAAATTTAACCGCTGTGATCCATGGGAAAATTTGTTGGATTTGCATGCATGAATATGCAGGATTTCTAACAGGAAAAATTCATGTGAAAATACATGCGTGCGTACACCCATATGTACTCACTTAATGTAAATATGTACCTTGAAAAGAAAAAAGCCAGTGTGAACATAACATGCATTTCTTACATACTTGATGCTTATCCCTAATGTGTGTATTCTGTGGCTAAACAGGGATAGAAAACTGGTTTGAAACATTCTCAAGCAGTTGACTTTGCTGCTGCTGCTATTTTTATCCAAAGCCCTACCACATTTATTTTTTCGGGCTGTTTTTCTAACGGGGCAGTAATCAGTCCCCTGTGGTTTATACTGTGAACTGAACTGTACACACCTCTTGCCTGATTTTCAGCCAGAAATAGAAGAGGTGCTTTTAGGTGTTAGGACTTAAACCTAAAGAATATGTCAAAAAGATCAACCAGTAGCTGTGTTCTGTTGATAATAGGTAGGCAAAGCAACCAAAAGCTAAGAGGCTTGTAGAGGGAACTGCTAGCAAAAGCACAAATGGGTGTCAGCTAGCCACAAATTAATTGAGGCAGGAAAGGGATGAAAAAATCCAACCAGAAGAAAGTGAGTTCTGGAGCTGCCTTTCAACAGGAATTTGAGCAGCAGGAACCAGCCTGATACTTGCACAGCTCTTGAAGCAGTTGATGGGGGAATTCTGTGAGTGGTTGCTAAAATCCTAGAAACGCAGGTGGTCCTTCTTCCTGGGGTGTGCTTTATCAGATTCAGGGACACTGTACTGACCCTGTGTGCCACCTATGCTTCCCCAAAAGGTTCAGCTGGGAGCAGAAATCAAGATGAGCTTTCCCGTTGGCAACGGGTAGTGGGATTAGAATTGCTAAGATCAAAGTGGCAAAAATGTGAACAAAAGGGTTTAAATGAATACTTTTTGCTCCTTTTAAATGTATGCATCCTCCTTATATAAGGTTTATTGTCCCCTCACAGTATTGCAGGGTTTACTCCAGCCACCACAGCAGAAAGCTACAAGTCTGCTCCCATCCCATTTTGTTCTGTCCTCACCTTCCTTACCTCACAGTTCTTTTTAAAATGGTAATCGTTGCTTTCTTTTTGTGTGCAAAATATACCAGAATCCAGAGCCATATCAGGTTCCTGCTGTTAGTCCCGTCATATGGTTATTAATCCTGACGTTAAGGTTGACATAAACTAATAACAAATGACTGCAGAGTGGCTCCAGGTCTACCATATCAGTATCTTTAAAATCGAGTAAAGTCTCAGGCAAATGGATAGGTGTGAGTTCTCCAATTCAAGCTTTTATAGCAGAGTATTATCCTACAGGCATCAAAACTCATTTTTTTTAAAATAATTGCAACATTTTTCAGTGCATTTAGAACTTTTCTCTTGTAGATCACTTAATGGTGAGTTTTTTCTGGCTAACCTTTATTTGTTTACATTCTTACCCCAATTTTACTATCAGGTTATGAAAATGTGACATTTCTTTGTCCTTAGCTCCTTATCCTAATTATCTATCTACCTTTTCATCTCTACAACCAGTTTACATGATGTATATAACAAAGTTGGTCAATTGAAATTATAAAAAGGAAAAAGAACAATATCTGAAAGCAAAATATATTTCCCTTCAGCAGTCTCCCAGTGAATGCTGGTGTACCACCCAGGCTTCAAGGACTGCCTTGCTTATGAAAGCAAAGGCAACACGGAATCAAACAATGGTTCAATTTCATGCCTCATTTCAGCCTTCATTAAACATAGTTGGTTTCACCTCATCTTCACCAAGGTCCCAAAAAGAGCCAGGAGTCCTGATTAATGTAGATTGCTGGAAAATAGGAAGAGAGGAAACTTCGTAAATCTTTTCTAAATCTGATTTCTTTGCTTCTTTGCCTGCTGTTGTGCAGGTTTTTATTTCTCAATATTTTTTTTGAGATTTTATTTTCCTTGTATTTATTCCTCTCTGCAGAAGACATAGCACAGTTATTAAACCCCTGGCAAAAGTCACTTTGGCCTTGCAAAACTGCCCATGGTTGTTTCTTCTGCAGCTTACTGTTCTCAGGAGAATTTTTGAGCTGCCTGGCCAACATCTTGGCACTATTCCTCTTTGCTTTGCTTCACAAAAGGGTTGAAGACCCCAAATAGAGTAACTGTTTAATTTTGTTTACTTTATTCTCCAGAACAGAAGAAAATAGTAGCACCCTGCTTTATGGGTTCTTTTTATTGTTCTTCCCCTGTACGTGTTTACAGCCAGTGGCTAAGAAGATGAAAACCTTCTTACACCACTCTGGCACTTCTGAACTCATGGGGAAATGTCTGCTGGCTATGAGGGAGAGAGAATTTCCACTCTAGGTATTAAATGTGGGAAACCAGAACCCCGTTTTTCCCCATTACCCTTTGTTCAGGAAAGCTCAGGTTCAGCCAGCTCCAGAATGAAGCTACTCTGTCACCATATTAGATCCAAGTTAGTGGTCTCTGTAGGGTGTGGTGTCCTGTCTCAGGGGGTGGCTGTTGTGATGACTTCCTCCTGATATCGAGCCCAAACCTCCCCTGACACAGCTTCAGGCCATTCCCTGGGGTCCTGTCACTGTCACCACAGAGCAGAGATCAGTGCCTGCCCCTCACGAGGAAGTTGTAACTGCAATGAGGTCTTCCCTCAGTCTCCTACAAGCTGAACAGACCAAGTAACCTCAGCTGCTCCTCATACAGCTTCCCCTCCAGGCCCTTTTTCCCCCCCTTTTTGATCACATTTTTTATTTCTCCATCTGTCTCTCCCCACCTGGCAGCCAGGTTCCATGTGCTGGATTAGTTTCTGCTTCGGGACCTGCCGTGTCTGAGTGAGACCTTGCTGTCCATTGAAACCTCGTTCATGTACACTTTAAGTGAAACTTTGGAAGCCAATGGTGCTGGCACACAGAAGAATGCAATAGTAACCTAGATGAAGTTTTGACCTTTCTTATTTAAAGGAGGTACAACAAATTCAGTATCATGTGTACCTGTGGGTTTTTCCAATACAGTGTTTCGATGTAGTGCTTTTTTGGCTGCTGAGTTTTGCAACTTTTGGAGAAACTTTAATTTGAAGCTAGTTACATGACAGCAAGCTGTTGAACTGAACTTTGCTTTTGTTTATGGAAAATCCTGTGGAATGAGAGAGACAAGGACTTCTCTAATGGACATTGTCTCAAATATCAAAAACATAAGCTAACCTTGATGATTTACATAAATGCTACAATATGTGATTTAAATGAAAGTTAGGATTTCATATTTTAAGTGCAACCTCTTGCCTCTGTCACGTGGAGATTTGAAGCAAGTCTTGCAAAAATTCCTCAGCTCAGCAAGCTTGCTCTTAAGCTAACAGCTAATACAGTGCAGAGATCAAAAGGGTTGCTTCAGTTTTTTTTGGAACCTGCACATTGTGATAAGATCTACATGAGACCAAGCTGAATATTTTTCATGTTACATCTGTGGTTTACCAGAAGTGACAGTATCATATAATTAGTGATGTAAGGTTTGAAACATTTAGTAAAGTTGCATGTGGATCTAATCTTTATGCCTAGTGGAGCTATTATATATTTGTATAGACTGTAACTTCTTTTCTGTAATGTCTTTATAGCTCATAGTTGATTGGAATGATGTATATTTTAATAATTCTATGCCTAAGGGTAAAGCTTATGGGACGTAAATGAACTAATATCTCTTGAATTCTGGTTGATTTTACAGCAATAAAAAAGCCAAGATTTGTCACCTGCTAAAACTCATACATATCTAATTCAAGTAAATCAATTTCTTATTCACTTAATATTTAAATAGCAATATGTGGGCTTTTATTGGTAATAATAGTTATGAGATATAATAACTGTCATTAGGGTAATTAACTAGCAAAAGTTGAAGAGTCATGAGGAGTGGAATTTAAAACTAATTTATTAAATTTGTAATTGGTTTTCCTTATTTTAGACTCATGCTGTAGATACCCTGTGGCACATTCTGAAGCGCCTGGCTTTGTATTTAGAACAGCATTTTTGTGCACGCCTTTCTGGGCAATTTTGGGGTTTCGTTCCACGGCCAAAGTCCAGAAGGACAGATTCCTCTGTACTGTGATACAGGAGGGACACATCTTCTGCATGCTGGGGCCATCTTTCCGTGCTTTAGTGCTCACTGAAGCACTATGGGAATAAAAAGAGCAGCATTTCTGTGCGTATGTTCTTGTACAAAATACCTCCTTCCTAAATGGAAAGAATATTTATTTCCCAAACTGTCTCTGGATCTCCTGACAGTGACAGAGGGCTTGTTTAGAGTGCCCTTATCTCTGACATGGCAAACTGCACGTGCACTGAATCTTCGTTGAGTGTTGGCAACAAACTGGTGTTCTGGGTTTGATTTGTTTGTTTGTTGGGTTTTTTGTGGTTTGGGTTTTTTGTTAGGTCTTTTCTTTCCAGTTCCATCTTTAGTGATTGCATGCCTTGTTTCTTTGGCAATATCCAGGATTTTTGTTGGTTCCAGTTAGTGTAAGATTTTGTCAGTTTTAATACAAGTTTTGCGCGTTATTGCCATTAAGAAATACTGGTGGGCAGCTTTCATCTGGACGTGACACTTAGTGCTCTGGTCTAGTTGACAAGATGGGGATCAGTCAAAGATTCGACTTGGTGATCTTGGGGGTTGTTTCCAACCTTAATGATTCAATGAATTCATTTATCACTGTGTGTATGTGTGTGTAAAATCAAAGAAAGGACCATAATGAATTCTCCTTTAATTCGTCATTGCAATAAACATTTAAAATATTAGAGAAAAGTAGCATCAATAGAGTTTGCTTTTTGAAGCTGGCTGTGACGTGAAACATGTGAACAGGTTTCAAGATTGGATTTGAGAGAAGGCCATGATTGTCTTAGTTCTGTCAACCATAGTTATGTAAATATTTGTTTGACTTTTATTGTAGGTGTTTGTTGAAACTGCTGGCAGGTTCCTTGCCCTTATTTTCACTGTTTTCCCCCCAAGCACTGTGGTATGCTGTGTGAAATTGATTTTCAGTCATTCTGAGAACAACTGAACAAATTTTAAGATTTTTTTGCCTACTATAAATCATCATATATATTTATATACATATATGTATGTATGTATTTACAATAACGAAAGATTGTTAAAAACTTAGTTGTTCCAAGACCAGACTTTCTCTAACAACTTTTTGTTGCAAATGAACATTGTCAAAGTGGTTGTAACGTTCACTAATGTAGCACTTTCTTTTAAAATTAATATTATGAATTGTGGCATTCAGTGGGAGTGCTTGTGATAATAAACACTGTGACTCTGTGTAATAGAAGTTTGCATGCTCTGGCCCTTTCAGTTTCTTGCATCAGATAATGAGAGTATTTTATATGTGCAAGTGTCAGAGAAATTTAGCCATACTCTGTGACTAATACTTAATAATAAGTCTAGATATAATCAGTAAAGTATCAGCAGAGTTGCGTGCAAGCAAGTGTGGTTTAAATAACCCTTTTATTTTTAATTTATTGTAGCTACATGGATACAGTCCAGAGCATACATACTCCAAGTTTTGATCCACTGAGATGTACATGATAAAAATTAAAGGGTTTTTTTGGTAATTTGGGACTTCAGAAAGGCTTTTACATAAGAGCACTCAGCCTATGGAATCATCTCCTCAGAGCAGTTTTGAGATCACTGTGCTTAGAAGCTTTTAAAGATCAATGCTATAAAATGTTCATGGGAAATATATATTGAACATTGGCTGAGAGACAGGCAAAGAAGAGGGCAGGTTTAGATTATATATTAGAAATAAATTCTTTACTGTGAGGGTGGTGAGGCACTGGCACAGGCTGCGCAGAGAAGCTGTGGATGCCCCATCCCTGGCAGTGTTCAAGGCCAGATTGGATGGGGCTCTGAATAACTTGGTCTAGTGAAAGGTGTCCCTGCCCATGGCAGGGGGGTTGGAACAAGGCAATCTTCAAGGTCTCTTCAAACCCAAACTGTTCTGTGATTCATTTCATTTCCCTCCCCTTATTTTTTCAGCAAGTTGCTGCCTGTCTCTGTCTGTTCCTGTGTAAAGGTACCTGGACTCGCTGAATCCTTCTCTGCTTGCATAAAATGCTAACAGGGGCAGCAGGTTCTAGTCTATTTGGGAGGGGAAGCATCCTAATTAGACAATTTGAGTCCTTCTACAGCCTGTGATTCTAGGGCTAACATGCTCAGAGAGAGGGAGAGAAAAGAGGAGCAGATAGACGCTTAGGGTGATACGGCAGCATCAGTGTATTGGCTGAGGGAGATTGGTTTCAAACATGATGTATAAGCAAGTCATGTTTCCATGCTCTTTAATTAAGCAGAGTAACAGCCTGTTGGTTCTTACTGTGGTTTATAGCTCTGGTTTCAGTTATCTGGGGCTTTATGATCCTCTCTCAGTGCAATTCATCTAAACAAGAAAATGTTCTATTTTGAGCAGCAGCATGGAGCTGCAAGTGGAAGCTCTTGCACCTCTGGGACAGGGCAGTGTGAGGGCTCAGTCAAGGATGCTGGCAGTGACATTTTTCATTCCCCAGCAAGTGCCAGAGATGGAGTGTTACTAGGCTTGTCACATTCTCTAGCATGCTGAGTTACATGCGAAGAGCAGATATTTCTAAAGTACTGCATTCATGGTTCATTTGGATGAGCAGGCATTTCTAATTTGGCACCAGCCTAATGAAAAGATGCATTCCATTCCAGATTCCAGCAGCTGCAGACTTCATTGACTCCAAAGATAATGCCTTTAGTTTTGGCTGTGGAACTTGAGTGATACTTCAGCTAACTGCTGCTAAATCCAGTGGTTGTTATACTTAGAGGGAAAATAATGAAATAAAATAGTTACACTTTAAATTCACCCTCATGTTAGTTTTTGTTTGAACTGTTGGTAAATCATAGATACATTCTAGCAGATGAAGTAAGAATTTATGGTATGTTTTATATCCTAAAAAACCCACCCTAGCAAACCCAAAACATATCTGACAGAAGAGGTAATGCAGAGGACTTTGATTTAATATATACATGCTAAGCAGTTTTGCTAGCAGTGGGGGTGAGTCATGTGCTTTCATTCTGCATTTCTTTGGATTCTGAAGGGGAGCTTGAAGGGTAGCAGCTGAGTTGGAAATTTGATTTTATTTCATATTTGAAAGTAACCAGAGTGAATGGTATTTGTAGCCTTATGTGTCTGAAAATAAAGGTGAAATTTGGGCATTGTATTAGATTCAAATTTTTTGAAAGTGCTTAATGTATACATTTCTCTCTGACGTTCTTTCTCTTCCAATGTTCTGTATAAATAATATACCTTGTCTGCTTCCAAACTGATAGAAGAAGCCTATTGCTGAGATCAATGTTCTTCTAATGTTCTAAATAATCAGATGTGTTCCCACTTGTGCAGTCTGATAGAAGCATTTACCTGGTGATTCTTTTGATTGTTCTCTTTGTTTTAACCTAAAAATCAGTGTTGAATCAACTTGAGTAGATTAGGTTGAGGGATAATCCATTAGACTTCTGTTGATATCTGAAAATTAATTTGACAGCTAATTTTTACACCTAATATTTATTCCTTGCCATGCTAATTTCAGTTAATTGTACCAGCAAGACCTGTAACACAAAAGTATCCCTGCTTACTACAAAAAAAGGCAGGGACTTTAAAAGAGGAGGAAGAGTGACATGACACTGCTAACTTTTAAAACCAGTTTTTACAGATTTGGCTTTCCTGCACATGTAAGTTCAGCTTTGAAAGTCCGGTATTTTAACAAAGTTGTGTTCCTTTCTATGTTTTGTGCTTTTCTAAGGACAGTAGAAGTTTTTAAGCTTTGTTTTAACAATATTGTCTGAGAACAATATGAAAAACTTTATGCATTATGAAGTTGAGAGCAATACATTGATAGATGGACATGTTGCACAGTCTTCCTCCCTGAAAGCTACAGAATAACTCTTGGGGGTATTGGAAATGGAAAGGGGAGAAGGGACATGTTTTGGTGGAGTGTTGAGAACAGGCCAAATTTTCCATGCAGTGAACTGAGAATGAGAAGTTTTTTTCCGTGGATGTATTAGGGTGAGAGGTGGGGTGGTGAGCTGCTCTTAGACTAACTGGAGAGGAATCACAAAAGAACAGAGCAAGCAATATAAGAAGCATCTGATGTTACCATTGGTTGCAGTAAGATGACCTTCTTGGGTGTTCAAAGGGTAAAACTTGAAAGTACTACCTAGAACTTCCCAGGAAATAAACAAGAGTCACCGATTTCTAACCTGAAGTGGAGAGTCAGGTAGTTAAACTTCTCTGCTGATACTGAATAATCTGACTGATAAAAGTTATGTTTTCCTGACATGTTTAGGATTCAGATATGGTTGGCTCTTAAATCAAGTTACTTGGGCTTTTTAAGAACCAACCTATGAATATGGGGATGTCACTACCAACACCGGGGTTTGAGATACTTAGCTGAAAAATTTGATAATGAGATTTTTTTTCTCCTTTTGTTTTTAAGATTATTGGATTTATCTCTTTTGATTGTATTCCATTTGTGAAATAAGCATGTTTTATTTCATGATGAGCCAGGATTCTGTGATAGATGAGCTTTCACCAGTAGAACGGGCATATCTAATATTGAAAATTCTTTTCTGTGTGGTTTGAGGTTTTGGGTTTAGTCCTGACTTCATTCAAGATAACAAAGTGGAGAGACTTGAGACTCGTTTTTCTTCTTTCTTCCCCCCCTTAGGTTTAGTAAAGCATCCTTTGGCTTGGGCACTTCTGTGCCACAGTGGCCCACAGAAGTTTTTAAGTCAAAATTGTCCATCACTGACTTTTTTTCTGAATGCTGCCATAAGAAAATCTTGGCAGTTTATTCAAATATTATCTCTTGGAATTTACTCAAAGCTTAAGTTGAGGAGGTAGTTCTGATTTATAACTGAGGTGGATAATGTGAATTCATCTTTGTTTTTATAGGCATCTATTCAGAGTAAGTGCTCTGCACTGGAAAAAAACCCCTCAACAAATCATAAATGTAAAATCCAGACCCAGATCTCTGAAGCAGAGAGCCAAATGCACTTTTTTAACACCTAAATGGCAGTTCTATTAAAGAACAGGTTAAACAAGTCTGATACGACTAGATTTCATTAAATTGTGAAAGATTGCAGGAGTATTTCATTTTAAAAAGCCTTGTAAGCCACTAAACTGGATCCTTTTTGTATTCAGTGGCAATAATGACAGAATAAAAGATCTGGTATTTAAGATGTTTTATACTGAGCACAGATCTAACAGCAGGTTTAAATTAGCAATGCACATTGCACTGTAGAAGTCTATTTTAAATGAATACGTAGGTTGAATAAGTAAATACAGACTTGCATTCTGTGGAAATCCCCCCAGTTACTCCTTTATCTTATGTTTGCTCAGCTTTTAGAAAGTGTGTATTAAGTCACAATGCTAACTGGAAAAAAAATTAGCTCTGTACTTGTTATCTGACACTTTCTTTACATGATTTCTCCAAAAACAGTGCTTATAGTGCCATCACATTTTTCCTGATATCTTCTTGTGTAAGCTTAATTAACCTTTTGGAAACACCACCACTGTTATCAGATTTCGTAACAAAATATTGTGCATGTGGTTTTTATAACATTTTTGCACTCATTTTTTGGTGCTAGGGTAATGCTAAGGTAAAAAGTTAAACAGTGATATTCCAGTTCCTCAGGGGAGCACTCACAGTTTTTTATCTTGTCTCTATTACTGAATTCTTTTGTGATCTGAACTCTTTCAAATATAAAACACTCCCATTTTCTGGAGGGTGAATATGAGATCTAAAGATCTGAATTTGAGAAAGGTTGAAATTGATGGGAGCTGTACTTGACTCTGTCAAGTGCCATGTGATTCTAACTGCAATTAACTCTTCATTTTCACTACCAAAAACGCAGATATTCTGTCAGGTGATACTAAAAAAGACACCACAAAGGCATGCTAAGGGGCTCAGCACAGATGTTTAGTAGGTCCTGGTGCCAGCTCCAGTAGAATTATCTGAAGTACCTGCAGTTGCCCTCAGGTCAATCAGAGCACAGAAAATGAAAGGTACATTCAGTTTGAAAAATCCAGCTTTTACACAGGTGAAGTTAGTCAGTGGTTTTGGCTACAACCACACTGCCTTTCTAGTTTTGATCTGCAAAGTGAGAGTGTTGTCATACCAGCCAGCTGCCAGGAGTGTTTTGAAGCTAAATGCACTGATATTTCTAAAGTATTTATATTCACTCATGGAAAGGGCCTTGAAGTAATTAATCATTCTCTATTCATCATAAGGGTTGGAGAGTGTGAAGCAAACACAGAAAGGATGTCGCAGTTCATGAGTAGGAGAAAACAAATTGCTTATAGAATGAGAGGTCCCCTCTGTGAACTCAGGTTTCCAGAGTTGTGGCACAAGAGCTGGGAGTGAACATTTAGTTAAAGTCTGGATGATAACACTAAAGGAAGGAGTACTCATACTATGTGCTTTTTGGTTTCTGAGCATGCCTCAACAATAAGAGATTATATGTGGTAAGCCTCCAAATATGTACCTTTTTAGCACCTTTTCCCCTGTGTACCTGTAGTAAACCTTCTCAGTGAAATAAACCAGTGGTTGATTTCAATTCCAGATAAAAATTATTATAAAAATGACAATGTTTGAAGTTTTTTCTTCTGTAAGGTCTTTATCCCCTTCTGAGATTTTCTCTTACTACAGTATATTTAGGGCAAATCATGGGCACAGGTTCATCCTCAGCAGTAAACCCATGCTTTTACACAAAATCAGAACAAAGTTATGAGGGGTCTCAGGAACACACATTTTTTTAGCTAGTACAAGCAGTGGTCCAGTTAGATGAAACATTAATTCTATCACACTGCGTTTATTACGAAGAACATTATAGGGAATATAATAGATATAATTTTGTAGTCTACCTCTTCACATGGTCAAGGAAAATGTCACTAAAAACAATGGCCAGAGTCCAGTACAGTTTGCAGGAGTTTCAGGGATGCACTGAAGGGCATCTGCTCTACCTCTGATAGCAAGGGGTTTTTCCTCACCACAGGCTTCCAGTAACACCCATCTGGGGTGTGATTTTGTGACTTGGTCCACTGGTCCAAGGACTGTGGACTGTAGGACTCTCAAAATCCATTTTTGTTTCTTATCACTTTGGATTTGAACTTTGGAACTAGAGGCAACTAATGCCATATTCCAGCCAGGCTTAACATGCTGCTGTTAAGTCCAGTAATTATAGGGATTTGTGAATTCTTTTCAGTAATAATTACACCCTTTGACAGATTTGTGCCTTGCTGAAAATGTGATTTTTTTAGTGTGTGCTGTGATTGATTACCCAGTAGTTGGTCTCTTTGACAAAATGAACAAATTCTCGATTTTATTACCTGAAACAAAACACAACATTTATCCAAATGTCAATTCAGCAGTTGGCCATATTAGTTCCATCTCAGGAAAACCAAATCCCAATTACTTTCAACTGTTCCCACTACTGCATAAAGAGGTGGCATTTTTGTGAACAATCACTTCACAAGAACAATTGCCAATACAAAGACTGGTTTGTTCAGAAAACAAAATATGCCAAAGTTTACTTAATCTCTAGAAGAACTGTATTTGAGTGGCTGTATAATTGTATTTGTTTAGCTCACGTTCAACAATGAACATTGAATTTAAAAAGTTTTTTTTTTTTAGTTGAGCAGAACTAAGGAGAGCAGCAGAATGAGCATGTACCACAGAGTGCCATGTGTTCACTGTGAGAGCAGAGATAACGTGGCTGGGGATAACAGAGCTGAACTTCAGCTCTCACAAGCACTTGTCTACACGTGGAATTATTTAGGAGCAGCGAGTCTTGAATAACTCCATGTGCTGACACTCTTGTTTCTGCTTAGCTTAACACACTTTGATGGGCTAAATTAGACCAAAATAAGGCAACTTTATTCTGGAGTAAGTGTGTCTACACATGGAATTATTCGGGAATAGCTGTTCTTGAGCAGTCATTACTAAATAATTCCATGTGTAGACAGTCCTTTAATCTAGCAAGTTCTTAAGTCATTTCTGAAAACATGACTTAGTTTCCTGTATTATTAAGGGACAATCTATATATTTTTATCAAAAGTATTGTTCTGAAAAAAACCCCACCATTTAAGTCCCAGCTGGTCTTGAAAGTTGTATGCTAGGTAAGGGGGGGAGGGTTTATCTATTTTTTTTCCCAGATACTATTGTTCAAACCAAGACAAATGTATGTATGGCAAAATAGCAATTTTCAATAAAACTCAGAGACTAGTCTGAACAGTTCAAGAGTATCTTTTCTACGAAAGTAGCTTGAGAGAGATGATTATTGCTTTAAGGTCTTTTTGCCCATCAGTTTTTAATCTGATTGTGTTTAAAAATTAAGGCAAGAAATTCTAAGTGACAGAATAATATTGGCTATTATGCTGTTTGCCTTACAGTGAAAACTTGGTTTTTATAATGAGGTGATTTTTTTCCCCCCTGTGTTAAATAGGTTCGTGGAAATTCATTACAACCAGGAGTTTCAGGCCAGTGCAACTCAGTGCTTGCATTCTACTTAACTGTAAACTCTGTCTTAATGCATTTATCCAATTCACCTGTGTAAGTTACCAGTGGAAATCTATTGCTCACTGGAAAGCTTAGCTATTTGAAGGGGTATGTTATTGCCTTGAAAACAGATTACATAAGAAGATTCAGAGTTTAAAACATATTCTTTGATAAACCATTAGGTTATCTGTTCTTATTAGAAACAAATGAGCCTCAGTAACAAAATATTCAGAATTTCTCTATGAAGACATATTCTGTAAAGAATGAAAGACTCTATAGCAATTGTTAAGAATTTCGGACAATGTTAGGTTTTTTTTAAAAGCCACATTCTGGGTCAGTGTTATTTTTGTGTTCACAAATGTAAACACAGCTCGGTGTACTATTGTTAATTCAGAGCACTGAGACAAACGTGCAGGGTTCAGACGGTGGAGAGATGTTTAAACAAGGACTAAATGCGTGTGGCACGTGAATGCTCAGATGGGCTCACTGTTGTATGAATAGTGATGTTTCTGCTGGGACAAGCTGCCGCTTCCTGTAGCCAGTTTCCTTACAGTGGAAGTCAGCAAAAGATGTATGCTCTATTTTTCACTTTTTTCTCTGGCATACAAACCCCCTATTTTCTGTGTGTACACAAAAATGTAGATTTTGCTGCATTGTTCTCTCCCACTCACATGAATCACATTCTTAATTAAAGGCAGCCAAAATAGCCTTCAATGTAAGCCTTTCTCCTAAACACCAACGTTAAAAAATTATCCTGCCGTGAGATCATGGCCGACTTAATTAAAACAAGGCTAATGTGGAGCAGCATTGTACCTGATTTGCGTATCAGTCTCCTATTCTTTTCTCTCTTTGTCATAATCGAGCTGGCTAAGAAGAATTTGACTGCAGTTTTCCTCCCATAAACAGAAGTGAACTTTGGCATACAGACAGCATTATTGCAAAGTCATAAATGGGATTTCTGTGGATGCTTCAAATACCTTTCTGCAGACTACCAATAGCCTCCTTACTGGGCTGAGGTAATTCACTGTAGGAGATTTGCTGAGTAAACACGGAGGTTGTTGCTGTGCTAATGTTCAGGCACACTTGCTCTGTGTATTACTGTGGGCTATTGAATCAGCAGTGGGAAAGGGACTTCCAAAAAAGCGCCTGGTTACTTTCCGTGGGACACCGTGTGTGTGCAACATTGGGCAGCAGAACTCCTGAGACCCAGCTCTTGTTCAGCAGCCTTTGGGTTGTTTAAAATCATGGTGAGGTTATTTTCCCACACGAAGAAGCCTGCAAATCTCCTAAAACTGGAATTGTGGTTAACAAATGTTTGCATTAGGAATCTCTGACTTGTAGCTCTATCAAATGTGTGTTGATCACAGCAGTCCTACTGCAGGCTTGGTTTTGGGTGTTACCAGACAGGCTCATAAAAGTGCTGCAGACATATGGATAGAGCTATCAATCAGGTTGCTTCCAGTCTCTGTGTAAAAAAAAAAAAAGGACAATTATGTCAGGAAAATGAATGAAAACATGTTCTGGTTTTCAAGTGAAAAGGCAGTGCTACCTTTCTGCTTTATAGGGAAAATTGCTTCTCTGCTTGGGGAGCTGCTTTGTATCCCTTTTTTTTTCATGGTGCTTCCTGAGAGGTAGACATCTGAATTTTCACCCTCTCTCAAGCCACAGGTGTTAAGATCTGCAATTTAAAGTCTGTTTAGACCAGGGCTGCATCTCTTTCTCTTTGTGCCACAGTTCTCTCATCAAATGTCCATGAAGCTCTTCCAGATGCAGTGGAAGGCACCAACCAAGTGCCCTTATAATAAATAGGATTGCACGTGGTGCAGTACAGCCCATGAGGGAGAAATCTCTTAAGTTCCACGTCAGGGTTTTGTTTGAGGTAATCTCAGGCTTTCACATACTTGTATTAAATAAGGGATGTTCAAAGCAATTAGTCCGGATACCGCTGCTGGTTTAGGAACATTAAACTTGAAAATTGCTGCAACATCCCTTTTCTGCTGCAGGTAAACCAGCAAATTGCAGCTCAGTGTTTACTTTAGGATTGCACTGGTCTTTGGATTTAGTACTGTGCTCCAGGGTCCCTTTGGATGAGGTAGTGTTCTGGTCCACATGTAGCTGCCATTCTGTTAGAGTAACATGTTGCTCCTCTAAAACCTTAGAGAAGGAAGGGACCAAGTATTAGTGAAAAGCTTCTTGTTGATTCATGCTTCCTGCTTAGTGCTCTCTGTAAAACTAAATGCTGTTTGCTAGATTTTTTTTAATGTGAAGGGAGGAAAAAAACCAAGCCCATACATTCCAGAAGTTTGGGGTTTTTTAGATGGAAAGTTAGTTAAGAAGAAACTGAAGTGTGTATATGTGTATGTGCAGACAGACGTGCACTTTGTTAGCATGTCAGACTCACCCAAGTTTTCTGTGTAAACAGGGTTAATGAACCTTGCAAGGCACAGGATTAACAAAAGGAAAAAGGAGCTCAGGAGTAGTGAAAATGGCGTCAGCATTAACTGGGGAAATGGATTGTCGTTCAAGTTTGTCCATTTGGCAGCACTTGTAGGCAAGCAACATGACATTTCCTCTCTCTTTTCTTCTTCGTTTCATTCCTTGTCCCATTCTTTGCACTCTGCCAGCTATTCAAGAAATGGACTTTATTCATCTGTGCAAAAGGCACAGTTTACAGATGCCTTCTGATCCTTTAAAGTTGTTCATTCCAGGGCCATCCAAAACTAAAATACGCATTGTGAATTTAGCATCTTGTGATGTCACATCTGTGAGTGTGTATGATGACTCTAATTAGAATGGGTAAAAACAGGCTAAGGCTGCTACTGCTGTTAAATTATTTTTCTTTTAAAACTCCTGTGAGCACCCTGTGTGACCAGTTGTAGTACAAACATATAAAAAGCCAGAATTAAGCCATGACTGTAGTCTTAATTAATTATTAATGGAAGTACACGTTTATGAATAGTGGTGCTGTGGGTTTATGTATTATATAAAAATTAAAATACATTGCTATTTTAAAAAACCACCATTATCCTGTCCCTACCCCTTTTCTCCCTGCCCCCTGTGTTTTACATTTTCTTTCCTCTAAAAGAAACGCTTTCTGATTAAGGATCATGTTGAAAACTCAGCAGTTTTTAATCCAGCTCTCTGCAGGCTGCAGTTCATGCTTCATTTAACTGATCAGTTCCACTGCTACATTACTAGACAAAATCACCAGTTTGAAGAGAGAAGCAATTATAGTAAGTCATAAAAATGGGAGACCCCACATTTTAAGAAATTAAATGAATTTTTAAAACTCTGCACTTCCCATATAGATGATTTGGAGGGTGTTTTTGTACATGACCAAATAAATGGCACGATTTTCGGTGTTTTGCTATACTTTGTACAGTGAATCCAGATCAAAACATGAAGTACGTGCTCAGCTGTTCAACAGAGACTGTTAAAAAGATTATTCTGCATGCTTTGAAATAACAGTATGGATGCATGTGAAAAAGTATCAGCAAAGTAATGCAGAAATGCTTTTGTAAACTGTGAGTGTCAGATTTGATCAGTAATTGTCAGTGTAAACCTCAAGGTTAGCACATAAGCAGGGCTTCTAATCAGCAAAACTGATCCTTGATTTTTTTGTGGAGCTGCTGGAAAATAACTGTGTAAACAGATGCATTGACAGGGACAACAAATCAGACACTGAGAGGAGATGTTGCTGGAAAACAAATTTCATACCGTGCTAGCAAAACCCAAAAGGTTGGGGCCAGCCCTAAGTACACCCATGGACTACTGCATAGGATTTGTTTGACCTGTTCATCTTTTTGTGTCATGATCTCAAAGAGTCCTTTCTAGTGGGTTTTCTTGACTTGAATCCTCACAGGTTCAATACAGTTGCAACTTGTGCTTTGAAGGTTCAGAAAATAGCATCTCTTTTTTTTTTTTTTTATTTTTCATTTTTTGCTTATTCATTTTTTTCATATGAATGGTTGTGATGACAAGTTCGTATTAGCTCTTCCTCTAGCACAATGCTTTTTAAATGTGAAACAACACTTGCAAGTGAGGGTTTTCTTTTCTCTGTTCTCCCCTCATTCACATTTTTCAGGGCTGTTTCAATTTCTGTTCTTCGTCAAGTCTTCTTCTAAGACTGCTGACAAAACTCAGACTCGACCATCTTATTATAGTGAAAGTGCAGCAATGCAGGATGTCTCTTGCAACAGACATCTCAAATTTGGACATTTGAAATACTAGGAATTTGTTAGCAAAATATAAATTCACTGTATATTTGCCCAGTGCTTAACCATTTCTGCTCCTCTTTTAAATAAGAAAAGCTTGTCTTGAGCTAGAACTCATCTCAATACCTTAGATGTTTAGGGCATTGTGCAGTGCATTCGTTACTTGAATCCAGTAGTTGCTAATCATGTGGAAAAAACCCGCACTGACTATTTTCACAGTTATCATTTGTACATGTGCTGGCATGCTATAAAAACAGGAGCGTGATGCAAGCTGGAAAGTTGATCAGATAGCCCTGCCTCTGAAGGCTTTTCGTGGTGTCAGATTATTTTTTGCTACGTGTCAGCCCCATGAGAATCTGTTGTGACAATGCAAAAAAATCCCCTGGTTGTTTTCAGATGTTTAATTGGTGCCCTAGAGTTGAAAAATGTGTTCTAGTATTATGGGGATTTATTGCAAGTATTCCTAAAGCAATGTGATACCTCATGTGGGGCATTACAGCCCATGGCCAGAGACATAGGATCATGAAATTTGTCTTGTGAGAGCATATTCAAGTTCTTTACATGATCATTATGTTGCAGCTGAGTCACGTGGATTTTCTTTTCCCTCTAACATGCAAATTTCTCTTCCACAGCAGCAAATGTCATTTTCCATGTGGTGTGGACCAAAGTCTGCTTGGAGCACCACCTGCTTAGACAAAGCAAATTCACTCCTGAAATACACTACTTTATAAGGTATATCCATTCCTTACAGGAGCAAAAAAAAAAAATATATATTCATTAATTTTGCTCTGAACTGATGCTGAGCTTAGCCTATTGCTTTTTTCCAAGCAATCCTACAGTAAGAATATAATACAAGACAACAGTTGATATAATTTAGTTGTGTGTTAGTCATCAGAGTAAAAGACATAAGGATGACATATTTTCAGGAAGATAGAATTTGGCACATCTAAAAAAAATTCTCTTCAGTAAGCAGCAGCAGACAGCCAAAGTCAGGTTGCGTAATTTTCCCAACTTCTTCTTAAATTGTTTAAAAAATAATGGATTTATCTCTTGACAAGAACACACTGATTGGAGCTGAATTGGATATACTGATGCACTGAGTGCTACCAATGCATTTTACTATTGATAGTGTTTCAGGCTCAGTGACTTAGAGGTCTCTGAAAACACAAAGGGGTTTTGGAATTTTTTACATTTTTATGCTGGAGGTAGGTGACATCATGATGTAGTTGATTATGCAGATTCTGTGTTAGCATATAGCATTGCCTTTAAAAGTAGCGCTAACAGACAAGGAGAGATTACTACAAAGTCCAGGAAATATCATTTGGTCCTCTAACTAATCCCCATTTTTTTTGAGGCAGAGGGAGAAAACGTTGTGTGTATTGAGGGTTTTGGGGTTTTTTATTGTTATTACTTATGAAAAGATACCTTAGGTTAATCCATTTTGAATGTCAAGAGGATAAATCTGACAGGAGTCAGAAGAGCTCCAGCGGGACTAGCACTACAAGTTACAAAACAGCTAACATCATCCAAGACTAATTTCTTTCCCCTGTTTGTCCTACTGTGGAGGGAGAGTTAAAAGGCAATTCTTGGAGAGCTGAAAGGCTCCATAATAGGGCTCCTCTCTCTAAGGGAGTAAAACTGCTTTGTGGCCTTTGTCTTCAGGCTGCTAATAAACCATCGCATGCTGTGAGGCTTTGAGTTCACTCTTAATTCAACTTCAGTTCAGCTTCCATCAGCTTTGGTTTCCCTGTCTTTGTGAGTTGTTTTTTCCTTAAATACATGGTGTATCTAACTCGCATTTGAGTTTCCTTATTCATTGCCTGAGTTTATAAATGCACCAGCTTCATAACACCCTGCTTGGCGATTTTTGTCAAAGGGTAGAAATCGCCAGAAGAATTTCAGTAGCTGAGAGTTTTAATGGTTACTGCTGTCCTTCTGCCTGTCTGTCTCCCTGAGTGCACGTCTTTTTCTGTCTTAAAGCAACGTACAAACGTAAGGATACATTTATCCATATGGATCTCTCTCTGTCAGATCTTCTGGACTGTTCAGGAAGGCACAATATTCTGTGCAGTTGCGGTTTGGCTGATCCTACTCCTTCCCCCCAGTCCCCAGTTATGTGACCAATTTAGTAACGTTTGCCTATTGTTCCTGCTCCTGCTTTTCCAGATAAGACCAAAATATAGTGCTTGGACTTGTAAATGACAAGGAATTTGCACCTGGCAAATTACAGATTTGCAAGAGATGGCTTGCGGGGGAAGCTCAGTTAATTTTGCGATCCATGAGGTCTAGCACTGGGGGAGCAGCTGCAAAGGGCCAGTCCCAGCCCTGCCAGCCCAGCAAGGTTCTGTTTGCTGCCTTTGTACCTAGACAGAGCTAAGAAAATGATGGGGGGAAGAAGGGGGATCTCCTGCCTTCTGGTGGCAAACAGTGACATGCCTGCGATGGTGACCAGGGCTGGGCAGGCAGCACTGCCCTCTCCATGCCAGGATCTCTCAGGGCTCAGGGATGGAGCTGGTGCTGTTCTGTGCCCTCTGATGCTTAACCCTTAAACTGCCACTCTCACAGAATGGCCCATGCTGGGTTATTTGGGAGCAGGGGACGTGCACAGTCAGTGCACCTTGGCATCAGAACAGCTCTCTTGGAAAATATTGGTGTGGTTGTGTCCCGAGCCAGAGGGAGCTCTTAAAATTAAAACAGACAAAGCAAAGGTACCCCAATACTTGCTTTGTTTGGGGTTTTACACTGAGCATTTACCTAATGAATTAAATGTCCCTGCAAATCACAAGTGATTTAAAAATACTTTACAAGTGAGTTTAAAATAGTTGCGGTCTCAGTTAGAAATCATTTGAAATGATGAGATGGTGCTGCTGCGTGTCCCACTGAGCATTGCTTGCATTTGTGCAGGCACAGTTCCAGCATTAACAACACAGGAAAGAAGTAGATGAGGGTAGTCTGGGATAGCATGTTACTTTGGGAACAGGGGAAGAGTCTCATGCAGGAGAAATGCTGGATGATAGATGAAGTACCTTCAGTTTAGTACTGAGCTGCAGCAAAATCCTGTTCTTAAAGGGTTGGACGTTCTTTACTAAAAGAACAGAAAACTGGTAAGTTGGTCTCAGAGATCTAATTTGTGACATTTAAAGAAGGTTGCAGTGTGTGTCTAGAAGCTGTAAAGTCAAGGAGTTTAATTGTCTTCTCACCTACTTTTCAAGAAACACGTTTATTTCTCTGATTTGGGTTTGATGTGTTGTATAAACCTGTAAGTACTCTATGGCTTTCTGTTTTGATAAGATCACATGTGACTAGGCCTTGCCAAGTAAAAAAAATGAGAGTCTGATGGATAGCTGCTACTGTCTTCTCAAAATTTATATATTATTACCATGAGAAATCAAAACAGCACAAAAATCAAGCATACATTTGGAAGTTAGAAGTCCTGTGGCTTTGTAAATGTATGAAAAACAGGTTGTTATTATGGCTATTAATTTTAAGGCAAATAAACTAGTCTTCTTCTAGGTATTGGAGAAGTTAGTCACCCAAATTTCATTTTGTTTCTGGTTGAATACGGCATTTGAATCTATAGCTACTCAGATGTGCAAGTAGCACACACATTTAGCTTGAAGGATGAACTCTTTGCTGTGTCATAAGTATGTTAGGAATTTAGGATTTGTTATTTCCAGAGTGCTGTGTGTACAGTTATCTGTGCACAGTTGGTGGTCTTCTTTTGAGGGTTTTTGGTTCTTGGTTTGCAGCTTAATTCTTATACAGGATGTAGAAAATCAGAATAATCAGTTCCATTTCAAGAGGCGAGATTCAGGTAAAATGTGTTGTGCTGTTAATGAATGGAGAAAAGCTCAGTTCTCCAAATAGGAAGGATAGTAGAGAATTCATGGATTGGGAAAGGCAGGTAAGACAAAAAAGCAAGATCAAGGAAGGAGAAAAATAGGAAGTAAAAAGGGGATAGAAAACATAACAGATGGAGATTATATTGAGAGTTTTTTATGCTTAGAGATAATTGAGATGCAGGAAGGGAAATAATGTGAAAAAAGCCAGAGGAAGAGTCATTACAAGAAAACATCACATAAGCCTGAAACTAAATTCTGATTTTTTTTATGTCAGTTTGTGAGATTTTTGAAAATTATAGTGTAAAGTGTAAAAGATTTTTGAAAATTATAGTGTGTGGTATCAGCTTTCTTTGGTTGTTGTTTTGGGGGTTTTTTCCTGTGTTTTGAAAAACCTGAGCCTGTTTATTACTGAGTGATATTTCTAATTTCTTTTCCCTGCAAATCCTGCAAACCCTAATTAATAAAACCTACTTGTAGTTGGAGGCAGAGAAAGTGCTTTATTTTAAAATTTTACTATCTGCCATATTCCTACTGTCATTCTTTGCTTTTAGGACTGAAAATCAAGCTGACCTTCACCAGCTACTCAAATGCAGCTGAGAACACATGTTGAGAGGGCAAAGGCTTGCACACGTAAACGTGATTTTGTACCCTCGGTTCATGCCAAAAGAAAGTACAATTATTCTCTACTCAAAAGTCTCAGTGGGAACCCTGGCCATTGTCAGATGGGTGCTTTGTGTACATCTGCTGCATTGCCCAATGCTTGACTTGACTGCTCACCCTTTCATTGAGGATAAACAAGGAAATAGAAACTCCTGCTTGTGTAACTAAAAGGATATGAAAGGGTATGTCCTCATTTGAAGCATTTGTGGCAGAGTAGCCTGGCTTCGAACAAGCGCAGAGAAACAAAATATATCCGCGTTTTATCAGGTCACGCTGCCACATCATGTGTACCATGGGCAAGTAATTCTCTTCAGACTTTTAGAAATATGCATAGCCAAGCTCTGAAGTATACAAGTAGGTCTCTAAACAAACATGCCAAGTGTGATTAGTGTTGTGTGCAAATGGACTGGCGTACAGTCCCTTCTGCCCCTTTCTGGCTCCTATTTAAGTTGATGCTGTCAAATACCAGGAAAACAATATTCCAAGTTTTGGTTTCTTCAGGCAAAATGGGGAATTAGCCAACATCTGTAAAAGCACTTAGAATTTGTTGTTATTATGAGAACTTTTTTCTCCTCCCAGAAACTGGCATTCCAATAGATGCAAGTGATGTCACTTAGATGTCTATCTGTTGTGTGGCTCTATTCCTGGAGTAATATTTCCACTGAGAATTGTTTGCTATGAAATGGTTTTGACCCAAGAGCAACTGTAAGCATGAAATTGGTGTAATGGTTTCTGCCTTCAAGAGTGCTCACAGAAAAAGGACAAAACCAAAACTAATGAGTGAAAAAAAAATCCACGGGCAGGTACAGTAGCAGGAAGTTCAGACAGGGTTGACAACTGTTGTTTTGACAGGCTTGTGCAATCACTCCAAAGTGGTTCGAAGCTGTAGGAGCCTGCAGCAGGCTTGCAAGCTGACACAGCCTCTTAACCTTCAGTTTTAGGCACAAACTTTCTCTTCCGATTAAAGATCTTGTATAGGCTTGTCACACCTCCAAAAAGCCCCTGTAACAGAGGGCATTTTATATGCTGTGTGAAATGAGCCATCATCTTCAGAAAAACTCCTCAGTTTCTTAACTAGACCAAAGGCAGGGCAGTGCCCAAGCAGGAGGCCAGGGCACCTCAAACAAAGCTCTGCTAGGATTTTGCAAGATGAAAGGCAGGCAGATACCCTGCCAAGTATTTGTGTCAGGGCAGGGCTGGCCTGTATGCACACACGCTGTCAGCAGGCTCCCTTCGTGTTTCCCAGTGCTGCTACACCCTTTCACTTACACCTCCCTACTTTCCCTCAGTACAGACCTCACCACTCTCTGATATGGTCATTCCTTACCTGGACTGTCCATTTTCCCATTCTTTCAAGAGACCTTCCCCCTTTCTTGGCAGCCAGTGTCCTGTAATCTCTTCCCAAAGAGGAGAAACTAAGAAGCATTCGGTCACACTAAAATGCGTGGGCTTTGACCCTTTCATGTGGGTATACTGATGCTAATGAGGGTCTTGGCATCGTGCAGAAAGCATGGATGCTTTGTGAATAAAGCATGTGGGCTGCTTTCCCTTAAGAATAAACTTTGTTCCGTATTTTTCATACGCTGCTGGTTTAGGTTCTTCAAAAGTAAGGAAGCCACCTTACTCCCACTGCTGCCAGCGTCTTTCAGCTTCCTTCTGCGGTCAGGCCCATTTCAATGTATTCTCTGCTTCAGCCCCTGTTCCTCTTTTCCCCTGCTGCTACATAAGGAGGGGACTGTATGACTGTCCAGAGTCACGCAATACTAATGCCTTCCAATTTAGGCCAGCAGCAAGACCAACTACTTTTATAAAGTCATCTCTTTAAGAACTATATTTGACAATATCCCCAAAGAAAATAGCGAGGGATATAGAGTTAAAGCAAGCTCTCCTTCAAGCTTTGCAGGCACTGGCAAAATACTTTCAAAACCGATATCTCGTTTTAGCCCATAAATAGGTGCAGCAAGCTTTTTCTGAGCAGCAGCCAATCATCCTCATGGAAATCTCTTCAGATTTTAAAAGCAAAACTCAAATCAGGATTTACACTTCAGGGAATTTAATAGTAGTCTCAGTGGGTTTGTAGAAGCAGACCCTACTGGAACAGATTCAATTGTCAACACCTAGTGCCATTTTTGGTGACTTAACTTTTCTTGTTTGATCTACAAATGCCTCTCCAGAAGGGCATGGGTCTGATGTTGTATCTGCATAACCCCATGCAGGTGTCTTGAATATTACAGAAGTGCCTAAAATAGCACTACATGCCTCTGTGCTTGCCTCTAAATCCCATGCTGCTTAAGCCTCTGCTCTCATGTGTAGGAAAAGGCACTATGTTCCTTCAGGTCTCATTATTGGGTGAAGCATTAAGTGAAATTTTGACAGCTTACAAGCTTTATAAATGTCAGAGGTGGTTTTCAACAGAGGCAGAACTAAATGCTGTCTGGTATTTCAACATAAAAATATCACCTTAAGTCATTCCTTCGGTCAGAATGTTCCTTCTGTAAGGTTTTAATCCTGTTACCGTCCTTGCTTCAGTAACAGGTACTGTGTGAGCCATCAAGAGTTCTCAAATGTTTGGACTATCTTCACACACATGTATAAATGCAGTTAAGGTTTATAAAGTACTTGTAATGGTGATTTAGTAGCACGAAAAATGCTCCTTTTTTGTGAAAGGTTGCAGTCTGTACTTCTTGATGCATAACTCTAAACATGGGTCACCTTTAGCTTCGATTGCGTGGCTGAAACTTGGAAACCAATTTCTGCTGTAAGTTCAGACAGCGTGACAACAATAAAGAGCTGCTATTTTACCTGACTGTGGACAGCTTGATCTGCATTAATCCCGAAACAACTGGCATTGCTTCTTTCAACTTTCTTCTGCGATGAATTGGTTCACTTGGCAATTCCAGAAGTGGGAATTTATTTCATGATCTTAGAGACATGTGTCACTAATAATCAGTTTCTCACAATTTAGAGAAGCCTGAGGAGAATGAGAGAAAAACTGCTGATTACTTCAAAACACATGTTTGGGTGCAAGGTGCATCTTGGTGGATTTGCTGCCATGCAGCTCCAAAGTTCTCCAGCAGGAGTGTGTGTTAGTTTCTGTGAACTTTCAGACCAAAATACTTCTTCCTGGCTGCTGAGGAGGAATGAAAACAAACATAAAGACCTCATTACCATCATGGGAGCTGGGTGATATGATGTCTTTTGAATGAGGTTTTTACTTAAAATCTTGGTGGATTTAGTGACTGGCTGAGGCAAATATTTCCATACAAACATACTGGTAATAAACCAAGTATCTTTGGTCCAGACTGTGAGGAAGCAGGACTGCTGATTTTTTTATGCTCATTTTTATGTGGATAAGAGGTAGTAGATAAGAAAAAAATTTTCTGAGGATTGAGAATGACGTCTCAAAACAGAAAAACCACTTTACTAAGTTCTTGGCACTGCAATGTAGTGTATGCATAAGGATATGATGGAGCCAGTGAGAAATTTCAGAGCTCCAAGTACCCTTATTTACTGTCTTAACTACATGAGGCATGTGGTGGGTTTGTTTTGTTATAAACATTGGTCTGACTTAGCTACAGGAGGCAACTAACACTTCTTTCTGGAGACTGGGTTCATTTTCAGTTTTGTTTGACACGTTTGGACTAATCAGCCCAAATGACATCATGGACATCAAATTGTGCTGGCATACATCCTAAAAATTTTCCTGTTGGAAACTTCCAGCTAAATTTTTGTCAGTGAAAAACGTACTTTCAGCAAAAGCAAAACTTTATGTGACATCATGACAAGGTTAGAAGTTTTTCTGTCAGAAAAACTTAAAAAATTCTGCATGCTCTCTTATCCTACCTGAGAGCTTTTTAGGTTGGATAGTTTGTTACTTGTTTCGTCTGATGTTTTGCTGACCCATGGCACTTCCCTCCTCATCCTGCAGCAGGAGGAGAAAGCCAAGACTTATAGAATGATAGGAGACTCTTGGATCATTGTGTCAGTATTATAGCCCATCCTGTGATGGAGAAGTTTTACCTCAGCTTGTTTGGTGTATTCTCTAAAGGATCCTAGCCAATGTGTAGCTGGACAGCTGCTATCAGTTCACCCAGTTTTCTAAGGCACAAATGAAAGATTAGCAAGAAACTGATAGACCTGGGACTGGAGGGTCCCATGTCAATGCATAACAGAGAAGAATTTTCTTTTTTAAATTTCGAGGGCTTTAAAAATTTAAGGCAACTTTTAAATAAGTAGTTGTGTCCTGTGGAGCTGTTCCTTCTGTTAGCCAAAACAAAATGCAGAAACTGCCTGAACTTGAAGTGTGAACCTTCATAACAGGTTCCTTTTTTTTTACAGAGTATTCTGTTTCCACACCTTATTTTTCCTTACCATAGCATCAACTAGTCTGTAAGATTTGACTATCAGAGCTTATCCTGCGTTGCTTATAGGCCATTGCTTTATATAGTTTTCATCAGTGTTGTTTCCCTGCCCTGTTTGATGCTCATTTAGGTAATTTTTTTTCTAAGCAACTCAACCTCGTTTTCACTTTGCAACTGATCCTCTCTTTTTTTCTTTCCTTTACATTTTAAGCAGTATACCATGTGTAGCAGACCTGAAAATGCTGCCCATTTTTCATGTGCACAGTATATTTGGTCTTGTTGATAAAACTGAAAAAAAGCTGAATCTCAAAACCAGCCTTTGGAAAGAAAACTCAGAGGGAGGATTACAGTCCTAGTCAGCCCACTCCTCTGTGGAGTCTGCTGAACCACTGCAAAATAAGGAATTGTAGCTAATCTGCGTAGTAGCATAAGCCCTTTAAATAAGTTTGTCCATAAAAATGTTCATTTCTAAGCATATATTACATATTGCAGAAATTAAATATCGTTTTCTACTAGAATGTTTGTTCTTCTCTGGCTTAAACATCACTATACTTGTAGTTTCAAGAATTTTTCCAAATATTTCATTTCTATGGGAAAGTATGGGGAACTACAAGTTATTTTGCATTCCGTTGCTACAAGCGGAGGGACTAAATATTTGTTACCTCAGAAAAAGATATTTCTGAAGTAAGGCTAAGTAATTTTTTGTGCATTTGGCATCTAGGTACCCTCAGACACAAAAAACCCACAAATATAAAAGCGGGGGGAGGGGGGCTGTTACCTGAGGGTACTGATGTGGAAAAACTGTTCAAGAAGAAAACTTGGCAAAATCAAGATACCTGGATTTTATTGTGGTAGAACTCAACTTGTAACTATCCTAATTGCCTTGGATCAGTTCGAAGTATGTCCTTGGAATGATGTTAGGGACTATTTAATTATATTCCCCCATTTCCATCCAAGATTGGGGTGCTAAAGCCTGCAGTGTTCCTTGTGCAAAAGTTGGCTGATAGGAGGAATCTCTGCTGGTGCAGTCCTTGGGTGAGCCCTGGTTATACCCAGGAGCTGAACAGGGCTGTTGGGAAGGCAGCCTTTTGTGCCCCGTCCTGCTGTGACCTGTGTGCTTCAAAGTGCCCTGGTGACCAGCCAGGGCAGCTGCTATCTTTTATATGAGGTGAGAGGCTTTTAACGCAGTGGGTGGCAGAGCTGGGCTCTCTCTAATTCATGTCGGCTGCCCATGGCCTCAAGGACAGTACGGAAGCCAGCATTAATGGCAAATATCGCTTTACCTGTAGCAAAACACATCGTTTTGTTTGGCTCAGATGCTTAAAAGGAACAGAGCTGGATTAGATTGGGAGTAGGCATTCTACCTCTGCAAGGTGATGCAACTGTTATTAATACAGACTTATTCTTTCCTGCTAATTTTGTGTTGCATTGAATGTAAAATAAAAATAAAAAAAAAACCAAAACAAACAACTCAGTGCAGAATAATGAAAGACAGAGGAACAAAATTATTACTTCTAAAAGTAGCTGTTTGGAAGTACTTGTCACTAACCTTCATGTGATCCCAATCAGGCCTACAGAAAAAAAAACCATTTAGATGAAATCAGTATTACACTGATGATTACTTTAAGAGATAAATCCAAGCACCACAACATGTTCAATAGAATTTTTTTTTTGGTGGAGATTACAGAAAGTGTAAATTATATGCAACATGACTGAATTACTATCAAGTTTTGCATTGTGTACAAGAGAGTAACTTGTACTTTTAGAAGAATAGAACACTGTACCATCTGAGAAGAGTTTTGAGCTGAATTGGAAATACATATCAATAAAAAGGGTTTGGAGTTACTGAATCAGTATTTTAAAAATATTCCAAGACTAAACACTCGTGCTTTAAGGAATACCAGTTTGCAGACAACTGTTTATTCTTGGAATATTTGAGCTCTTGGGAATTGTTTTGTCAAAACTGCCTGGAAGTCAGATTTCTTCCTTTGGAGTATCTGGTTCTGGCTACCCTGCAGACTAAGTTATTCTATAATCCCATTCCTCTTTCTAAAAGTAAAATAGGATTAAAACATATTTACAAACATAGTAAAGTTAAATCACTTACTATATGTATGAAATTATATTTTTAGTTGCTGATGCTGTTAATCAGAGCAATTGTAAAATCTCACCATATAGAAGTGGGATCATGGTTCCACGTGCTAGATGTTAAGAGCAGAACCAAAGACACTTCGCCTAACATAGACTTTTGACAGCTGGATTTTTTTCTTTTTTCTTTTTTTTTTTTTTTGTACATTTGCTCACAATCTTCCTAAACCTTTTCAGATAGCCTTATGTAACATTTAATCACTAAAATAAGATTCATTGAACAAGGATGTAGTTGCTGATATTTAAGTCTAATCTGTTATTACACAGAAAGTTTTCTGAAGTCGAAGTTTGAGTTTTCAAGAAGTGTTTGTTTGATCTTGGAGAAGATATCCTAGTGATTAATGTGTAACGATAAGGTGTTGATTGGTGCTCGGGAGAACCTATTCATAGAAACAATAGCCCATTATACTCTACTTTAACTACCATATAACAATATTGAAGTTTTATTCCGTAGAAACAATAGCCTTATTTATACATCCCTGTCTGCCTCTAAAACAGCATTGCAGTTTCTGCCTTCCTACGAGGTCCAAAGTGCCTATTAACAATTTCGGGGCTTGAAGAGTTCAGTGCTACCAAGGTGCAGCAAAAAGCGGGTGGAATTGTTCAGTGTGACCCTCATCTGCAGCTTACAGAGAAGCAGCTGAGCACTAGAGCTGCTAGCTGGGTTTTGTAGTTCATCTGAGCGGTGCACTAAGATTGAGACAACCATGCTAAACTCTCTTCTTTCTTGAGTAAGACTAAACAAGCCCTCTCAAAGTGTTTCATGCTGGGGCTAAGGAGCACCAGGTGCCCCAGGTTTCTTACCAATACCAAAATCATCCAAGTGCATCAAATTTAACAGACTTTAAAAATTAACTACGGCATCTGCTCTTCTCAAAGGTGGATATTTGGTCCCAGAGGCCTAACAGAATTTTGGTGTAGTAACTTTACATTATTGTTGTTAGGCTATTTTGAGTTGTTTCAGTGCACTGAAGCACTTGCAGATTATGGAATACTCAGGCACTGAATGTATGAACTGAACTGAGCATAGATTTATCTTATTCATGCTTCTTTGATTTAAGAATAAAGAAGTAAGCCTGAAACCTGTCCTTTCCTTGCTAGCGTGTCAGTGGTTACCATTTAGCCTAACAGATTTTTAAGAAGTGGAATCTATGCAAAAAGCTGGGGGAAAAGACAAAATTACCACAGAACATAGACCAGAAACTCTGCTACCTCAGATGTTCATATTTAGTTATGAAAATAGAGATCTTTTCTAATTGAACTGATATTGTGCTCATTTTCTTACGCGTAATGAATTACTATTAATAATATTTTTAAGTCAAATACAGAGATTTTGCATTATGTTGTGTTAACAAAGTTAAGGAGATACAGAAACAAAAAAAAAAATTATTGATGATAGTGTAATTTCATTAGTAATGAATTTTTGCACACTCAGATTCCTTGGCATTATATTAAAATCAGACATGAGTAGGGAAGTATGTCTTTAAATAGCCCATGCTATTAATCCTCTCTTGATCTTGTCTTTGCACAGAGGTGCAGCATTGGAGGGAGGAAAGAGGACTCTTTATGCTGTGCAAAAAATGCACATAAAAATTAAATTGTCTGAGTGATTTAGACTAGAGTAATAACTTGCATTATGTAACCTTAATGTTTTTCATCTGTTATTAAATGTCACCTTAAAATGACAATAATGTGGTGCAGCAACCACAGTTATTTAGTTTTTGTTTACGTACAACACCCATACCAGGTTAGAGAGGGTTTATCTGGGACCACTTTCTGTACTTTGGAAGTTGGGCTGCATCCTGCTCGTTTAAACCTTAAACCTTGCTTCGAAATAGCCCTTCTCTGTTGATTAGTACACCTCATCTTTTAAAACAGACGCTGCAGAGAGAAGGATGGAAATTATCCCTCTGGACAGGAAGAACCCTTCAGTTTGGAGAATAGGCACAGGAGACTCTGATAGCTACCAAGACCTTTGATTTTCATTGTTACCAAGGCTTGTTGAAGACAGTGAGCTCAAGAAACTTGAAAATGAGGGTCTAGCATAAATACTAACCTGTTTGAAGGATGAAGGAGGGCTTTCAGTTCGCATGCAAGACTTAAACTCAGACTTGTGACCAGAATGACGGGCTAGAGCCAATTGAAGGAGCTGTAGAAGCAAAGACCATATAATCACAGACCTACTGAAGGTGGATAGGGAAACAAAGGATAGGAATTGTCATGACAATGTGAATAGGGAACAGAAATCCAGGCAAATTATATGTATTTTCTTCTTTGAAGCAATTGATTGGAGTTTTGAGGGAAGAAAATAGCGTGAATACATACAAGAGTGCAAAAAGCAGACAACAGGCCTGTGTTAGCTCAAGTGTAGATTGATTTTTGAGAAGTTTCATATCACAATTTGTGGGTGTAGGGTGAGAGGGAGGACTACCAATAAAGAGCATTGTTACAGTGGAATCCAACTTGAAAAAAGAGGATTGTTTTCTATAGGCCAAAAAATGGCAGCTGAACAAAAAAGAAAGGAAAATGTAAATAAGGGCAGACCTTTATATATGTATATATTTGAATTTATTAGCTGCCAACATTCTCAAACAGAAATGGAATTTGATATATTATATTCCTAGTTTTATGCATTTCACTCTTACTAGAATTCCTCTGAAAGATGTTTTGTTTGAACATTGGTCTGGTTTAATGTTTGTTTGATTTCAAAATGCAGAGCATAGAGTAAAAGAGAAGACAAGGTATTTCTTCAAGCGGAGAGAGCAAGCATCCTGAGAGGATCCCTAACCAAAGTGACATTAACCCTTGCTAGAGCCTCAGGAAGGCACCGGCCAGTACCTATATAAACTTCCTGAGGGAATGGCTTGAAGACATGTCAGGGGAGGTTTAGGTTGGATATTAAGGAAAGGTGCTTCACCCAGAGGGTGTTTGGGCAGTGGACCAGGCTCCCCAGGGCAGCGGTCACAGCACCAAGCCTGATAAAGCTCAAAAGAAGCGTTTGGACAATGCGCTCAGGCAATGGTGTGACTCTCGAGGTGTCCTGTGCAGGGCCAGGATTTGGGCTTTGATGATCCTAGCAGATTACTTCCGACACAAAATATTCTGTGATTCTGTGAAGCTGTCACATTATTTTAAAGTAAATTTTGGAAATAACATAGATTTTTACATTTAGAGAACAATAAAAACCCTGTCCTATTATCACAATATTACAGAAAGCGATCAGTCGCTGCTGTTTCTTTCCATGTGCATCTGGATCATCTTGGATCTGTTTAATAAGAAGTCTGTTAAATCCATACTTCTTCAGTCTCAAGCAGACTTTGTAAAGTCATGATATGAAGGTTCCCTGTCAGGGCTTTTCTTTTTTTCTCCTTTCCCTGGGAAACCACTTCTGGAGTTGAGGAAATGATGATGTCCTTCTCTCAGATCTCAATTCCTGCCAAGACAAGTCACACCAGCCCTCATACACAGGAGCTTTCACAACCAGAGAGGCACTGTGTAACATGTTTACTGTCTCATTCAGCTTGATCTAATACCACCTTAAGTATTTTCTGAGTCATTTTATGCATTTTTCACCTAGGAGTGCATTTTATTGTGTGCTTACTCATTCCACTTCTTCCTCGCTTCTGTATTTTCCGGTGTTTAAAATGGTGATTAATTAGTTGATGGTTTCAGGTGCAGTAATTCTGCACGACAAGATTCTCATTTCAAAGATAATTTTTCTTTAACGAAAGAACTGCACTGCATTCAAACCGATTATTACACATTCCAGTGTATTGAAACAATATGGAACTGTCTCCTCAAATCCACACAGGTGTACTCTGTTCAGGTTTCACTGAAATCAAATTGTTCCTTGCATGTTTAATCTATCATTGCTTGGCACGTGGAAGAGAGATCACATCCATTGCCCTGTTTAATTTTATTTTAGTTTGCTTGTATTAGAATGGGTGCATGATATAATTATGTCCCTTGTTTTTTGGGTATTGCAAATATTTTTTTGACTTTTAACACATGCATCTTGTTGGTCATTTTTGCTGCATATGACCCATCACAGTCTTTTTCTTAGAATCCGTTTCAAAGTTGTTGGAGTGATGTGCTCATTTCCTGTCTTTTTAAGTTCAGGCCTATTCTTTTTTTATCTTGGGAACTTCATTTAGTAACCCAGGGTCTCTTAAGATCAGCAGTGAAAGGCTCCACCACATTTTCTTGCTAAAGAGGTGGTGTGAGTATGACATCATTCATCTGTGCTAGACACTGACTCATAGGCATTTGACCCGAGGGTGGAACCCAGGAACAGGGGTTAACATGAAGTCAGCTGCGGTTGCACAGTGCCTTTCACAGTTGTTCTCCCTCTCCTTTTTTTAAACCATCTAAATAATTGCAGAGTGCAGAACATAGCAAAGTACAGCAATCACGGCAAACATTGCTTTTGGGGCTCTTCCAGGGCACTTTGTAGACCACAATGAAAAAAAGCAAGAAAAAAAATTTTTTTGATAGATTATTGGATTTTATCTTTGGATGTAGAAATAGCTTTGTCTAGTAGCCAGAAAATGAAAACCAAGTTTGTCTTAAAACTGTAACATCAGACAACTTGTTGCATTTATTTTTGCTGTGAAATACTAGACTTGGTTTTAGATTTTTAGGGCAGTATCATATTTTTATATTATACCATTGAGGCATTGTTGACACATTAGTATCTAAGACGTGTTTTGATTTGTTCTTTGTTGTGGTTTTTTTCGCTCCTGAAACTTTTTGGCTATGTTTTCAGATTATCCACAGTTCCTTTTTAGAGTTCTTTGCTTCATATTCTGGCACAGGGTCTAGTCTCCTCCTTGTGAAATACAGCCTGAGCACGCATTTAAGGGGCTGAAAGTCACCAGTGATGGAACTTGCAAGAACATCTGTAATATTAAGAGCTCTAGAAAGAGAATTACCTGCTGGCCTCTCCAGTTTCTTACACTGTTTGAAACCTGGCAGAATTTGTAATTCAGTATTATTGTGGGACATTAGAAAATCTAAGGATTTCCCTGGTTAAATCAATGGACCAGAGATTAGTCTCTGCTTTTGTTGTTAATACTGAGCAGGACCGTGAAGGCTTCTCTTTGTGGAGTGTAGGAAAACATGTCCATTCTCCCCAGCAGACATTTGGGCTGGTTCATTACCTCAGCTGGAGAGTGTGGCTGAGCCTTCCCCACCTGCAAGCAATCCAGGGAGCCCAGCTGGCCTGCCTGGAGGTAATGCCATCAAGGGGAGCATTGCTCAGGACTAACTTCTTCCCGGATGTCCTTGTCAGCTAGGACTGGTTTGATGTAGGCCCTCTTTATCCTTTTACAGCATGAGAAACAGGCTTTTCTCTGCTTCAAAAGCTGTGGAGAGCAGTAAACACAGAGTTTGTTTGTTTTTGCTTACTGGTGAGTGCTGTGTAAGTATTATAATCAAAAGAGAAACAGTTGGAAAAAACCACTAGCTTCCAGATTCTGGAAATCTTCTGAGTCTTGTAAGCAACTTTACATCAGAGTGTAACATGGTTTAATGCAACACTTCAAATATATTTCTAGGTGGTGTGTAATTACTTAGCATTTTTCATTTCAAGTCTCTGAAAATCAGCTTATAAATGGGCAAGACAAGTAGGGATTTATATTTGGAAATACGAATTTCTGTTACAGAACATTTTGTAAGAACAAGTGATTAAAATTAGGATTGTTATTGAGGAAGGCTGATAACATAGGTCTAATTTTGAAAGGTACTCTTTTTCTGAAAATAATCTAATTGTTTACAACACATGAGGCTAGACTCCCCCTCTCCCCAAATTTTAAGACTTGTAGATCACTCCTGTTTTTAATTGGAAAGTGCATTTAGTATTTCACTTTGTAGCTCATATGGGTAAATGTATTTTAGTAAACTTCTTGAGTAAATGAGCAGTGTAGGTCTTGCTCTTAGGAAGGTTTTTGCTGTGTAAATGCAGTGTCTCCTGCTTGTCTCCACTCAGCCGGTTCAGCAAAAGGTTTAAGCACACACTTGCTTTTGTATACACGGTAGGACTTTAAGAGGTTTCTTAATTGAGGGCCTTTGTCATTGACGGCTGATTTCTGGTTGAGTAAAAGACAGAAAATCTGGTTCTTGAAAAATATATGAATGGATGAGATGTGATTCTGCTGCCTAACTTCTTACCAAATGCTGACATGAAGCCTTGGAGTTTGTGAGACAGATGCCTGCTGCAGTGGTACATAAGCAGATTCCTGTAAAATCAACAGAAGCATTATCTGGAACAGGATGGTGTAAAATCCCTTTGGCTCAACTTGGAAAAAAATATTTTGAATATTGGGACTTCATCATAAAATAAGGGAAAAGCAGTGTCTTTTTCCACAGGCACTGTTGAGTTCTGATGCAAATTCCGTGCAAATTACTGACCTTGGAAACACCATGGGGGCAATCTTTACGTAGGCATGAACAATTTCTCCAATGTATAAGGCATAAATAGTTTTTGTTTTGACATCAGACTAGCAAGAGTGGTTTTTTCAGGTTACACGTTTCTGGAGAAAATGCATTTATTGAAGTCAATGCACAAAAATCTGTTTTGGAGCTATTCTTCACTAACCTTTTCCCAGCAGATTGTCTGTCATTTTTCCAAAGTAGCTGCTTATCTTCAAAGTTGAATTTTGTGTTAGCACTAGAGGATGCAACCTCTATATGATTTGGTTAAGGTGGCTTTGAAAACAATGGGGCAGATGGGTGTGGGATGGTGCCAGGAGGGGAGAAACATCTATACCTATAGTCGTGCAGACACTTTCTAAACATTCTTTGTCCTTCCCCACCTTAGATTATGTACTTAGCATCCTGCTTTTGCTCATAGAAATATGCATTTCAAAATTAATATAATTAATCAAATAGTTACTCAGAATATTCAGTTTTAAGGTGTATATGTGTTGTGGTTTTTATTTTTACACTCATACACACACCCTGCCTCCCATCAATTTAAGTATATTCATAAACATTCTTTTGGTTGATTGGATTGCTTATCTCACCTGATCTAGTGAAGCACAGAAAACATTAAACTTTTGCTTTGTGAATTATAGGGAATTATAGTCACACTTACCTGCAAGGTCTTCTCTCAAGGAAGCACAGCAACAACCAGGCTTTTGTTTATGGCAGATGGTTAATTTGCTGAGTTTCACTGGTGGCAGTGGGCAGGGGGAGGAAGGGACCAAATAATTTAATCTCTTTCTTTTTTCCCCCCTACAAAATCAACAACTGGAAATCTAATCTGCAAAAAAATTGCATCTCAGAATAAGGACAGGAAATTTTGTTTCCATTTCTTTTCTTCTTTATGAAGAAAACACAAATTGTACCCTGTGTCCTCCAAATGTTTGGGGTATGGTTTGGTGGCTTTTTTCAGATTTCATCTTGGAATTCTGTATGATTAAAATATAGGTTTATAAAGGAGAGTCTGTCAGAATCTTAACTGCAGTGGTGCTCCTGGTGCTACTGCAATTTTATATGTGTTTCATTATAGGTTGTACATAATTTCAGTATATGATGTACACATTCCCAAACATTAAGTATATCCTATGAAATAACAGCACCTCATAAAAAGGGATCATTTTCATACTAATGATATATTTAAGCTGTTCAGAAACTAACTGAACTCGCAACTTATTTCCTGAGGCAGGATTTGGGGATATATTTAATTTAAATGGGGCAGTCATAGTGAGTTAGGAATTGTGAAATGACCACTATGTTTACTGCTTAAGAGGTGCTAAATTGTTAATTGATACATGGAGTCTTCCTTGCCAAGTAAATTCTCACGTGTTGCATGTCTGCATTCTCAACAGTTGGATCCAAAAAGTGATCTGCACATGTTTAGAAACTGAACTTCCAATTCTTCTTATTTTATTGATAATTTTCAACTTTTTTTTTTCTTCCTCCTCTTAAAGATCTAATTCTGAAATCAGGGATCACTAGAGATATTTTAGTGGGGATTTATTCATAAAAAGCTTTTCACTACAGCAAGCCTGGAAGAAGGCCAGAAAATGAGTGTGAGTTGCCAGGTTTCTCGTCACATAACTATCAAGGTTTAAAAAATCCTGCAAGTGTCATCACACTTAGGTTAAGAATAGGAACTAGGATTTGTACTTCTGAGAGTTTTCCATCAACTTTGATTTACTGAATTTGTGGTTACTGGAGGAAAAAGGGCTTGGTGTGAGAGCAAATTCATTTTTTGACCTTCTCCAGGCATGTGAAGCAACTTTTTTCGTAACTGCCATGTAATTTTTGAAGTTGTGAAAAAGAGAGTTGTGAGAGAATCTGTTTGTGTATATTGGAGAACTTCTGTCTTCATGTGAAAGGATAATGGTCAATAAATGATATTTATAAAATTGCACCCTTGAAATATTAAAATGAAATTTAAAATAAATTAAATAATGTTGAATCAAGGAAATTTTCAGTGAAAGTTAAACCTTAAACCATTAGTCAGGTGTGCTCTAGTGATTGCTTTAGATACAAGATTTATGTTCATCAGAACCTGAATTTCCTGCACTTTTTTATTGGTTTTGGGGGGGAATTAATACTCTTCAAGAAGATGCATTTCTTGAGCTCCACTTCCGTGAGACTGAGATGCATGTGTGGTTGATAGACCTTTTATTTTAAGAGGGTAAGGCTCACCATCCTTGTGTTTAAGGGTTCCAAGACACAGTGAGAAGCATGTTCTCTTGTGCACTGCAGGATTCCTGGCTGCCTCACATGACAGCTTTAAATTAGTGCCTCTGCTTTCATTTCACTGTGCTCCTTTCCATCATCCATTCCATCAGTGAGACTTGACTTGGTGTGTATTGCAGTCTAATAATGACTTGCCTTAGGAGCTGTCTGGCCTTGTGCCACGAGCAATCAAAGCGTCACTACCCGATCGTAATATGAAAGTTGCCGTATCTCATTGAAGTGATAAGCAAATTTCAGAGGGAGAGGAAGGAGGAGGAGGAATAGGAACAGACTGTGATAGAGAGGATGTGCCATGGAAGAGAAGTAACTGTGTTGGTTTTGGAATTAGGCGTATGTTCCTCACACTGGGCAAAAATAGCCCATAATAGTTCAGGCAGTTTAGCAATAAACATTTTGAATTTATCAAGCAGAATGGAGATAGTTAAGAAAGGAGGCTTTTGTTTTGAAAAGTGCTGCATGCCCCTTAGAGCCTAAATCTTTGGGCAGAGCAGGTATTGAAGGGCTGGTCCAGCCGCAGATCTGAATTTCCCTACTAACAAGTTGCTGCCTTTTTTAGCCGGAGTGTTACAATCACAAAGTACAAGGTAAGACCAAACTGTCATGCAGAGTCATTCTAAAGATTGTATCTGGGAAATACCAGGGAAAACTTAGGACCCTGGCTTGCTTAAGTGGTTTTGTAAATCCTCTCCAGCTGTCTGGTTCTGCGTCTATAAGCATGCAAGTGCTCGTATGTTTAATCTGGCTGTCAGACTAGCAGTTTATTTCACAAACCATCACATAACATGTCTGTTTCACACTCTAAGAAGAAATATATGGGTAAGTAAATCCCTGTAACTCATACAAATATTGGTTTTGTGTTTTGCTTCAGCAGAAAGGCCTTGCACAGCAGTAGATGAGGATTCAGGGTCAGGAGAGTACAATAAGATTTCTCAGAGACACAAAAACTAGTATTGTACACATTGAGTTAATGGAGTCTTGTCATCACCTGTAAAATTTCTGTCAGCAAACATCTGTGTTAGATTGAACTTCCCAATAAACTGTGTTAAAATTGACAGGGCACAAAAGGGTTTGTGTGTGAAATACAGAGACGAGAGTGGTAAGAATCATGGTGTTTCCAAACTGTCATCTCAGAGAATTGAATATCCTCAGGAGGGAGATGGGCAGTTTCTCTAGAGCTGGACTTGACTTTGGCACAAAGGAAAGGAACTTTGTCTCCAATTTCCATGAGCATCTACAGCCTGCTGAATACAGCGTGCAGAAAGAGCTGTGTCATTGAGAATGGAGGCCTGGAATAAAAAGCAGTTAGTCTGCTTGGGCTTTTTCTCTGCTATAAACTGCTCAGTAACATAGAAGTTGTGAGTGAATTGTTGGTTCCAGACTCTTACTTAAGTTGCATGTTGGTATTGCAGTTAAATGCTGTCAGGGCACAGACCTATAGACAAAGTACAAGGGTTAATTTTTTTCACGTGGAACAATTGCCCTGCTCTACTATATTTTGTTCTATTTTTATGGCCATAAATAATTGTCAAGAAAGACAGGAAATTTTATTGAAACATAAGAAAAAATACTTTTACTTGCTCAAACACAGAGTGGTTACCCAGGCTGGTTGTGAAGTCTCCCTTCTTAGAGCTATTCAAAACCCTGAGCAATGTCCTCCAGCTGACCCTGCTTTGAGCAGCAAGGCTGGGCTAGAAAATTCTCCAAAGATCCCTTCCAGCCTCAGTTATTCTGTGGTTCTGTGAAAAAACATGCTTCACACCTAATTTGTTCTGCTTTTTCTTTTAGCACCTCTGCAATACTATGAAGTTATTTCAGGGTCTTCTCTATTAAACCTCAGTGTTTTCTGTGGCACTGTTTTTATCATGTAGTCTTCCCAGGAATTAAGAAGTAGCTGTGTGTCTGCTTCCCATCATTATTGATGTGAAGACTGGTGGATTGGGATTGGGAACAGCACAGGGGTTTATGAGTCTCTGGAAAGGTTTAGGGTGTGACACTGGAGTGATATGAAACATCAAGAAGATATGAGTCGTTAATCCAGTACCTGGGTGAAAATTGCTTGTAAAATTAAAAGATTCAAATTCCCTTGAAGTAAAACTCGGTGTTTAAACATTAGTGAGGTTTTGCTCAGGCAAACACTTTTTATCAGCAAAGAAGGGGTGTAGTAGAGAGTGAATGAGGTGTAAGGTCTTGTGTGCTTTTGTGATTTAAATGGATACATTTAAGCCTTTAAAATAAGCTTCTGGTTATCTTTTGTTGCATTTGCCCTACTTAAGATGATTATATGCTCTAAGTTAATTTTTGAAAAATTTAAAGTGTTGATATGAGATGTGCAGTTTGTTGATAGAGAAAGAGACAAAAGTTTTCAGTGTTTTATGGATGCTTAGTCCCAATATGGTGAAAATCTGGTTTCCGTCTTTATTTCACTGAAATGAACAAGGCTGCTCTTTAGGCAGGGAAGTTTCTATTGTCTAAAGCCATGAATCCATTTTCTTCCCCAAAATTTGACTGTTGTGACAGGTGTATTACAATGACTATACACAGAAAATCAGGCTCTCATACTTTGTGGGTCTTATATTAATTTTCAAAATCACAATGTGTTTCAAAATCATTGATTTCCACATTCTGTTGTCTTGTTACAGCTTGCTAAGTTTCAGTTTTAACTAATTTTTCTGCCATAGTACTTCTGGTTATCTGTCTGATGCTTAAGTTTCTCCATGGGGTGTTCGCTGCACTCCTGCAGCAGTGGTCCCTGGCTCTTATCCCACTGAGATAAGAGGAGGTGGGAAGTCTTTGTCCTTGCCATCCAATTTTCCTCAAAATAGCTTTCTTTACATTAAATCCTAACAGTGAGTTTCAGAAATGCATTTCTAATCCTTTTGAAACTGTTACGTCGGTAAGAGACAATGTGCCAGTTGACAAGTGAGTAGCAATATGGGTTTCTTTAAAATGCTTTCAGTCAGATGGGATGTGAGCACCTTCTGTCTCACCATCCCCTCTACGGCAGAAATATGCTTGCTGTGTTTTATTGTATCTGGGGCAGATGTCCCAAACAGGAGCGGTATCCTCACAGAACAGTGAGATTGCTTTGGAGACCAAACCTTCAAAGCCTACTGTGCCCTTTCTCAAAGAAAAAACCAAAACTAAAATGCAAAAAAAAACCCAAACCAAAAAACCCCAAAGACAGGCATTGTGCCAGCCTTAAAAGGCTGGGAGCAAAGCAGGAAAATGCCATATAAGCTTCTGTATAAGCTTTTATGGCTGAGTCTTTCACCAACTTGACTTTACAGTGTTTGGGTGCTGTTGTCAGAGATGAGGTAGGGGACTGGCTGTTTTCTGCCTGCTCCAGCCTTTCTCTTTCATTCCTCCCCGGTATTTACTTAGGTTCTCTCTTTAATGAGCCAGTATTGAAAACTCAGTGTGGTTCTACTTAATTTTGCTAATACTAGCCTGGACCAGGAAGGCCAGAAATGAAAGCAGAAGCTACTGTCTGTTGTAGGACCAGGAGATACAAACACGCTTGTGGATACAGCCCTGCAAGTCGCTTTTGCCCTTCACCCCCCAGCACCTCCCCCCCGACACACACACTTTTTTTTCAGCTCACTGAGTGTCATTTGTGCCTGTGCATGGAACAGGTGTCTCTTGTGAACTCCTTAAATAAACTGAATTTGAAAAAAAGATAGTGATGTCAGTTTACACAGGTGCAGACATCATTCAGGAGAATGCTATTTGCACACAAACACACTACTGTTTACTGTCTGAGCTGCAGTCAGAGCAGTGCCAGAAGGGCACTGAAGCAAGATGGAGCATGGTTTGCTTTGCTGCTGCTGCTGTCGATTGATGTGAACTTTCATAAACTTCCCTCTCGGTGGGGCAGAGTCCTCTTTGCTCTGTGAAGCATTGAAAAGTGGTCTCTCAAAGAGTGACTCAGAGGAAAGCAGAAGCTGTTGCTAATCACGATATGTGAAATGGAATAGAAAATGTGCCCGTGTGACTCTTCCTGGTTTTGCTTGGAAGCTTAGCAGGAGCTTTGTATTTGATTTTGTTTCGTTTCTTCCCCCTCAACCCGTATTATCAGGGGGAACATGCTAACGATTTTCTTAACTTACATCTCTCGGTGTGTGAAAATGCCCAGTGGTTGTCTTTGATACAGCCCTGCTCACACCAAAAATACCCCATCTAATTGCAGACATCCAATGGGCAAAGGAGCACTGGACATCACCTAGTAATGTGCATTTGCCTCCCAGAAATCCAGTGATGTCCTGGGCTGCAGCCAAAGCACTGTGGGCAGCAGGTCTAGGGAGGGGATTCTGCCCCTCTGCTCTGCTCTGCCGAGACCCCCCCTGGAGCACTGCATCCAGCTCTGGGGTCCCAGCTCAGGAAGGACAGGGACCTGTTGGAGCGAGTCCAGAGGAGGCCACCATGTTGATTAGAGGGATGGAGTACCTCTCCTATGAGGAAAGGCTGAGAGAGTTGCCATTTTTCTGTCTGGAAAAGAGAAGGCTTTAGGGTAACTTAATTGTGGCCTTCCGAGACCTGAAGGGTCCCTACAGGAAGGATGGAGAGGGATTATTTACAAGGATATGTAGTGACAGGACAAGGGGGAATGGATTCAAACTGAAAGAGAAGGTTTAGTTTTAGCGTAGATATACGGAAAAAATTCTTTACTGTGAGGGTGGTGGGGCACTGGCACAGGTTGCTCAGGGAAGTTGTGGATGCTCCATCCCTGGAAGTGTTCAAGGCTGAGTTGGCTGGGGCTCTGAGCAGCCTGGTTTAGTGGAAGGTGTCCTGCCCCTGGCAGGGGGTTGGAACGAGATGTTTTTTAAGGTCCCTGCCAACCCAGGCCATTCCAGGATTCACAGCCCTCTTGAGCTGATCAGGCTTGTCCAGTCCCCAAGATAGTGGTGAGCACAGCTTGTGCGTCAAAAGAGCAAGTGGGAGCAAAGCTGCCTTAGATCAATCACACTCTGGGATAGCACAGCACAGGATGGTTTTATTAACGCAGCTTCACATAAATTCATTTTGCTCAGATTTCACAGCATTGCTAATGTCCTGTGTAGCTGCCCGAAGCCCACAGTGGTTGGAGCTGCAGGATCCCTACCTGCCCTGGCATCTGTGCAGTACTGGGCCTGTCTGCCACATGCTGTCTGTGGTATGTGTGGAAGGAAAAAGAGCTGAATGTGTCCAAGATATCTTGTTCATCGCATGCTTAAATAAGAGCAACAGTGGGATTCGCAGCAGGAACTTTTTCCTTTGTGTGTATGTATATATATTTCAAATTGTGAGTGAAGGATGTCCCCAAAAATGACAGATTTTTCTGTGGCAAGAAAGCCCACAAGCTCTAAATATCAGCTAGTACCCATTAATTCAGCTTTCTGACAAAAGGCATGCTTGCCACACCCTCCTGCATACTGTTGAAGTATGAGCTTTTAGGTATATTTTTTCCATTGGAAGTAGTGCGTTTGGAAAAAAAAAAAAAAGAAGAAAAAAAACTTTTGCAAAATCAAATTAAGAACAGATGTAGCTAAGCAATACTTTTTAACCCAGGAGTAATAAATGTTTGGAATGGACTGCTGTGAAGGTTATTAAGACTGAAACACTGGGGTCATTCAAATAAGAGCTGAGAGCATCCAAGGGGATGGAATTGGAGTAGAAAAGAAGTGGATAACTGAACATTATCCACTGTGTTCTTGATGATGCATAACACCCTGTGCACTTGTTTTATGTTGTATGACTTGAAAATCTATCTGCATTGGTTAAACATATACTAAGGATTATGCCTTGGTAAAGGCTGTGGAAAGTTGATTATAATAACAAATGCCAACAAGCCGGTCTCTGGACTGCATCACTTGGGAAAAGTTGCCTGAGGAGAAGAGCTGTTTGATTTTATTCCTTCTCCAGTCTCTTGGAGGACAAAGATGTGACAGCTTGAAGCATTTATAAACATTTAAATTTCATACTGACTGTGGTTACTGAGGAGAGATTTAATACGCTGTGAGGAACATCAAGTTTTGTGGAAAAAGTAATATTCTATGTGCAGTTTAAGTCCATATTGAATAGATCATTGTAGAGATGGGAAGTACAGGCTTGTGATGGTCTCAGCTGATGCAAATAAACAACAAGAAAAGCCCTACATGCTTTGCTTGTGTCTGGTATTCCAGGATTGTTATCAGATATTCGTCTAATTAAACAGCTGGAGAAGCTACTGCATATAAACACTGGAGCCAGCTCATGCTGTCACACCTGCATTTTTCTTGACTTTTCCAATGTGTTTTTTTCTCTCAGTCAGTTCTGTCAAACAGGTGGTTATTTAGTATTGTTTCTATAAATAGGACATTCATTTGCATGCATAGAACCTTAGAGAGACTTGTCAGACACCCATTTCAAAATGCCAGTGCTTAGCAGTGCTTGGGTTGATGTTAAGTATTTCATGGCATGCACTGGCTCTCTCCTTCCAAGGAGAAGGTGAGGGAAGGGTAGGAAAGCTTTTCAGGTTTTTTAATTGAGCAAACTATTCTTTGATTCTAAGGACATCAGAAAGACCCCAAAGAACTTCAAGTTTTGAAGCAGAAATGAGAAACTTTGTGCACAAAAAATGGTAGGCTATGAATTGACATCTACAAAGCTGAAGCTGGAAACAGAAGTTTGGGGTTCATCTTCTGGGCACATGACATGTTGTAAGATGTGTTTTAATCTGGTAGATAAGTAATATGTCTTAGTGTGCAGATTTACGTCTAGAGGTATTGGCTGTGACTTTATAAACCAAGAAAGGATAACAAAATGAGAAACACCATGGCTGGGTTAGTAAATCCTTGACTATGCCACTTTTAGACTTTTTTTTTTTTTTTGCTTAATTTTATGCTGTGAAAGATAGAAGAAAAATGGAGACAACTTCCCTGTTGTACTGGGTTCTCAGAAGTAACGAATGTCAGTAGTGACTCGCCCAGGAGTTTCAGTTATCCAGCTTATAAATAGCATTCTGAGCATTAATTAAGCCTTGCAACACTATGAGATAAACGTCTCTTTTATTCCCATTTTAAAGACCGTGTGTCACTGAGAACCCAAAGATTATATTCTGTTCTCCTCTTATCTAATTGTCCTTCAACCTGGACCTACATACAGTAGAAGAAATTAGGAAATACTTCTTTGAGTGTGGACGGTGGTTACTTGAGAAAACGACAATTGCTTTCTAAGCTGTGCGCTCTTCCGTACGTCCTTGCTGAGTACCTGACATGGATCTAAATGCTCATGATGCTCAGAAGCCCTAAACAACTTTTCCACTGCAAACATCATTTATCAAAAGCTGTAATAAGGGCAACTTGCACAAATTACTTGAATACAATGGAAAGTCTGTAAGCTTCCACTGCCTCGGTGAAGTTGTTTCCAAAGTTGTTATAAAACAAAGGGTAGCTTTCGCTTTTATTGTCTTGCAAGGATCTCGTTGACTACTACAGACCTGAACTTTGACCTTGTAGGCTATTGTTCTTACAAAATTATAAAATATTTATGAGTGGCTAAAAGACACAGCCTTTTTTGTTTTCTTATAAGATTCGCACAGCAGAGTGATCAAATTTTTTTTCCTAAATCGTGAGGGTTTATGATGTGAGGCATTCTGCAGCTAATGGTTGCACTTGTAAAAATAACGAAGGAAAAGCAGTAAAGAACAAGATCTGCAAATCACACAAAGTCTCGTCAAGTAGCAAATATCTTCGGAGGTGACTTTTAGTAATGGGAGAAGTCAGAGTGCCTTGACAACTTGCTGCCTTTGTTCCTCTTACAAGACAGTCCAATGCCCCTAAGTTAGACCTTTGTTAGCCCAGCTCTCTCTCAAACGGTACCTTCCACATGTGCCTTAGCCCTGGTAAAAACAAAGGCTACTTGACATGACCTCTCTTCCTGTGCACATTTTAGCCTGGAGCCATTGGTCCAGCCTGTCTTAACTGATGACAGTCTTCCAGGTGCTGTTCTGATCTTAATCTTCTGGCTGAACCACAGGCCTAGCATGGTAAGCTATAAATCTCCCCAGGTCACCGAGAAGTCTGCTGGTGTCATTTCTAATTGACCTCAGGGTAAAGAGACCGAGTTAGTTCTTAATTTCCTAGGTTTAGAGATTCACAGGCTGGCCTTTCCAAAGCAGTGCTCATGACTTTTCAGTAATAAATTACACTGAAAAGCCTACAGCAACAATAATTTATGGTCTTTCTGCTGATCTTATAACACATGTTAATTGGAGGAAAATATTATTTATAGAAAATTTTCAATGGAGTACTGGGAGAAAAAAAATAGCATTGGAAAGCCAGTGTTTTCTACTGAGCAAATTCTTTTGTGTAAACATATTTAGGATTTTCTCAGGCTATCGTCAGAAGAAATAGACTGGGGTATTGGAGGGAAAAGCTGGTGGTTACATAATGGGACACTTTGCAGTATATTTCATGATGCTAATTGCTAAATAGCTCAGCGTTTTTCTGCTAGGGATTGAGCACTGGGGCTGGATCTTTGGTTGCACCCACCTGCCCAGCTCTAACGGTTCTTTTAAGCTGTGGTAGAGCAAATAGGTTATTCTCTAGGTGTAATATCATGAAAGGATATGAGGAAATACTTAAACATCCAATAGAATAGAAGTTCTTGGTCAGTCTTACATGAACTGGTCTTTTGACAGAATAAGAAAAGGTTTTGCTCAATCCATTACCATACTTGAAATATAATCAGGAGTTAGGAACTGGTTCAAAGCTCATAAAATGATTCTTGGTAACCTTACTGTCAGCAAAACCAAGAGATTTTTAATTGTTAAAGGTGTTTTCAGATGCATCAATCAGAATTTTTTGCAAAGGGAGAATACAACTAATCTCAATTAAGGCACAGTTTGTTAGCATAGTCTTGCTATTAAAATTCTTTAATAATCCTTTAAATAATTAAGTCTCTAACCTTTTTTTCATTCTACCAGCCTTTTGAATATGTATGCATTTAAAATAAGCTAAATGTTTTTTTCATGTGGGATAGCCAATACTGAAGTCCTCTAAGTCTGAACAATTTCATACTTAGTCACAATTCCTAGAATTCCTTGAAAATTTCAAAATTGTTAGCTCTGATTCTTATCAAACTACATTTTTAACTGACGCTGCATAACAAGTATCTTACTTTTTGCCCATTTTCCAGTGCTGTTCTGGGCTTAGTTTCTGCCTCTGAACTAATCCTGAATAACATTATTTTATAATCTTTCCCAAATCCTTTGGAAACTTTTCCAGAAGGCTTTTTGGGAAAGCTGTGCTGTGTAAACATTTCAAAAGTGAAACAAAAGAATTTTCTGCCCATTCGTGAAGAAGGAAATACTAAGCACAAACATGGTGCTTTTACCTATTAAGTAAGAGTGAAGCATTTTGGAAAGTTGCCTTTTAACTTTTCTGGTTTTCAATATCAACTTTATGATATCTCTAAAAAGTAATTTAGCACCTTTCAAAAATAGAGCACTAATTTCCTGATAGACAAATGAACTTTACTATTAGGTTTGTTTTGGGAAGAATGACTCATTTATTCAGTTCACTGCTACTGACTGGTTTTAATTTGTTATTGATTCCTTATGGATTGTCCAAGTCACAAGTTTTTTCTTAAGAGTTGTGCCACTATTTAATTTGGCATTTCTGACCCAAGCTTAGCTCATACACGAAGCTGTGGATTTAAGACACTTACATTAATCAGCACTCAGTCTAGTCTCTTACTTGTGGATTACATTTATATTCCAACGACATTACTGGAACGGTCTAACCAAGGCAAAAAAATAAACACACTGAGCCAGGAAAAAATAAAATTCATCTTTCAACCCTCTTTCTGCTCTGTATGATCACCTTTCTTTTAACCAGGTAACTCTGTAACAAACTTGTTTTAGAGAAATGTGCAGCAAGGTCAAGTCATGATGTCCCCTGGGGCAGGGAGCGTGGTGTGGAACCAGCACATATGCGAGAATGCAGATCCATGTCGCGCTCTGAAGTAAATGTCTGGTTCCTTCCCAATTCCTCTCAGAGGATTTTTCATAACCTTACCATGCAATTTCAGTTTTTCCAAGTTAATTTCCTATAGTAATTGTTGCAAATACCTGTTTAATGTTTATATGGTTACTGTATGCTTTTATCTGAGACACACAGGAGTGTGTCCAAGATATTTTATATCCCATGTGAAGTCCTTGGTTGTATCTACTCAGACTGTTTTCCTGTTATGTTTTCTGACAGCTGGATGTTGAATATTAAGTGTCAGTGCAGGAAACAATCAGGAAGATTGCAGCCAGTCATTGCCAGTCATAATTGTCCCTTAATTTAACATTTAGTAAGGAGATTTTGCAAATTAGCACAAAGAAAAGAAAATGTAGTCTGGTCACATGCAGGAACACTAGCAGAGGCTGAGAAGTATTATGGATCTTAAATAGCAAAATCTACAGTTACCTCCAAATATAGAAGAAGAAGGTTCTAGGAGTCAAGTGATTTCCTTACAGCTATTTTCCAGCTAAGAAAATTCTTCCCCATTCCTTGACGTTTGATCATTCTTATATACGTGTATGTAGAAATGACACACACATCCTTACCATCACCAGCTCTAACTCTCCCTAATAATCTGTGTTTCTGCTTCTTCTGAATTTAGATAATTTTGAAGGCATTAAGACGCCAAAGTAAGTGCGTATTTAGTCGGGTTATCAAAAATATTCAATCTAGTTAGATACTCAGCTTGCTTAGAATCAGGTTATTGTAGGCAGCTTTGTGCACTGTGCCACATGCTGGAATCTACCTCCTGGCGATGAACATGCCATGAAAGAGCCTCGTCTGACAGTGCAGCTTTAAGTTACTTTCTCTGTCTAAGTCACAGTTAGAAAGAAAAAGTTGTTTTCCTCTGTGAAATGTAGGTAAGCATGGGTTAAGTAAGTCACTGATGCTACTTTTTAGTGCTGTCAAGGAATGCTCCAAGAAGGACCTGAGTTTCTGTGTTGTTCTGATGACAAGATAATTTTCCTTCAGTTAAAAAGGAAGAGAGTTGCTAGCAATCTCCTCTGTGTGCATTTCTTTTCATCCAACTCCAAACCCTCTTGAGTGGTGTGGGCTGAATTCAGGCAAAAACCCATGGAGCTTTGCCTCGTCTCCATCAGTATGTGTAGCTGTACTGAGGAAAACACCTATGTTGGCCCATGAGCACACAGCTGACAGCCTGCCAGAGGTCTGACCTCTCCTCTTGCAAGAGTGAAGGGTGGAGGAGAAAATTCCCTCTAAGGAGTGAACGCAATGACATTCTGATCCCTTGAGAAATGCTGTCGTAACCCTGCCTGGATTCTCACACTGTTTGGATTTTAGTTTTAGCTTTGGCATTCTTGAAGATTAATAAGCAATAATGTTGCTGAAATTACTCTTCCAGTGTAATGTTACGTGAATAAAGTGTTAGGCAGTTGAGTAATGAAGCTGAAATGATGGCTTAGGGAGAAGCACGTGCTACAAATGGCACCAGTTTGTAGAAAAAGGCCTGTTTTGGTTTTGTTCTGCCAGTGGGCTTTTGGCTTGTTGCTTCAGAGCACGTGCTAGCTAGTGAGGCTCAGAGAGGTGTGTAACAAAAATTGATGGAGTGTTTCCTTGTAGTGGGACTGAAAAGGAAGGTACAATAGAGAGGTAAATTTCAAATGTACTTTTCTGTTACCCTGGGCTTAAACTACTGGAGCACTGTAAAAGAAGACTTTTACCTGTAATGTCTGCTGCATAAGCCAGAGAACATCCGTTCCTATGGGGTTTTTTAATACCTAATAACACTTGAAAAAAAGTGAAAAATGTCCTTCCACACTTGTTTTCTGATTTGGTTAAATTTTATATTTGTTCCTATCTACTGGTTTTTATGATACAAAAAATTTCTCAATTTTCTGCTATGTTTATTCTTAATAAATAAGTCATGTGAGGGTTTTTTGTTACTTTATTATAGGTACACCTTTAAAAAAAAAAAAAAAGGAAGAAGAAAATCTAGTGGTGTAAAACTGAACCTGCCAATTATTTCTGAGAAACTTAACACAAGAGACTTGTTTGTAAATGTTATGAATGGTACTCAATGAAAACTTTGTTTGATTTCACTTATGTTTAGTATAATTTGTTCTGCTCTAGGGCATCCTGAGAATAGGAGATTGTACGCAAATGAATACTGAGTGAAGCAAAGATCATTAAGAGAGGAACTGGGGGGGAACCACACATGCTGGACACAATTATATGTGTGTGTTATATTATGCTATCTTGGACACATCAGCGCTGACTGCTTTGTTCCTTAGAATGACCTTTGATCAAGAGAGACTGCATGTGTCTTTGGTCATTCCCACATCCTAGGCTACTGTAGATGAAGGGAATTTCTGTGGTGTCTTAACTATAATCTCACTGGGAGCTGCCTCATTGTGTGCAAACACTCTGGTAGATGTCTGCCTTGTTGGGAGTTTACAATTGGAGGAAAGGATGGTGGCATTACCTCAAGCATACTAGGCATTGTGCCAGTGTAACTGAGCAGATGGTGACCCGTGGGTCATGGGACTATATTTCTGAGATAGATGGGAAAGGAAATTCTACAGTTTGCAGACCAGATGGAGAGTTCTCACAGCGCTGGCTATAAGGAGTGTATCTACATGTGTGTGTGTGTGTGTATGTGTAGGAGAATGTCGAAACAGAGTAAATTAGCATGAGGATGTTATTAAGTGTAGGAAGAAAAACTTAACAGTGGTTTTTATGCAAGAGGACATCAAGTAATAAAGGTATTTCACGTGGCTGTTAAATGCAGCATTCATGAGTTTCCTGCCAGTTTCTGTACTTCACTCTTTTTTTATGTTATGCAGCGTTTGAATAAGTTCTATATAAAATATCTGTAGTTAAAGAGACCTGTTGTTCTTATTCCAAAAAGATAAGTGATTTGCTTTCTCTCTAGTATTCATTTTATCCAGTTTTTTCTTTCAAAGTGGTGTTCATTTCCAAATAAATTACTTTTTTTTTTTTTAAATAGGGCACCAGGTGCAAAGTTTCTTTACCTAAAAGGATATTCTCTGTCTGCCAGAATTGCCTTCTCTCCTCTATTGTTATTTCTTGAAGGTTTTTAGGTGCTCTCAGTTGTGTCACTTGATGAGCACTTGCAGAGCAAAACAGATATTCCTCAAGCAGTAAAGAGAGTTCTGACTTCCAAATATCAACATCTGTATAGGTTTTATTTATACTGAAAAAATTGCTGCTATATTGATCTGAAAATACAGAAAGTGTTTAATCTCTGGGACTAGGGTATCTGCTTCACTGGGTGGACTAATAGATGTCTGACAGATTTTGTGTATCACAAAAAAATACATGCATCACTAAAACAGGGAAGAGAACGGTTTCTTTTTCTGAGAAATTTCCTTTGATTCTCTTTTAATGAGTCCATGTGCCAGTACATAATCTATAAGCCATTCCAGGAAGGAAAATTCAGTTGTAAGGTTCCATTCTCAAGATGGAAATTGCATAGAAATCAATTAGAAGAACCTCCTTCTGGTCTCTCTGCAATGATTGTGACTACAGGAAAGGGCAGTTATTGTGCATTGTTCAGAGTTTAAAAAAGAAAAAAATGTCTTGAGCTCTTTTTGCTTAATGCTTTGTTTTTCACCTGGAATTAACTTTTAAAGACAACAGTTCAAGAGGAGCATAAGGATTCCATTAAAGAATGAAGAGCATAAAATTAATAAATACTCAGAAACATAAACTATAAGGTAGGGCATAAAGTTCTGGTCGCTGTTATGTTTCATCCTCAGTCTAAAGAAGCAGGCTAAGTGGAGATAGTAGTAGCTGTGCTTCCCAGTCAGTAAAAAGTATATACAATAAAGGAACTGAAAGATCAGTATTTGCCATGGGAATTTCTGAAATATATTGCCTAGAGAATTTTGTGTTTCTGTGAGTTTCCTTAAAGAGCAGAATTCACTCAGAACTGGATATGCTGACATCTTTTATTTGAAAAACTTGAGGACAATTTTTCACTGCTGTTTTCATTTTTCCTCTGAATTTTCCTGGTATTTAACCCTATCCCTCTGTGCCTTTTAAACTCAGTAGAGTGGTAAAAGCTTTAAGGTCAGTTGTAGAACTGGAGTCATCTCCATGCAGTTTTTTTGGTGCTATACAAAGTTGGGAAAAGGAAGACAGAAATTTGGCTTTAGGTACTCAGCAAGTGGTAGGAGTCAATAGTAGCATTCCAAAGCCAAGGTCTGGACAAGGTTTCATCAAGTACTCATGTCCTTAACACTAGGCCCCTTTGGAGAGATCTGTAGATGCCTGCCTGTGGGACAATATCAGGACATGCTGGCACATCCATGTGGCAGACTTTCAGGTGTGTAGGTCACATTTATGGGCAGAGACTTTTATCTAGGTAGTTACATGCTTCTGAGATAAGAAAACACGCCACTATCTGAGGTCAAGATGCCTACAGTGGTGGTACCTGTCTCTTTGTGCCTGTGTCTCTAATCCCATGGCCACAGACAGTGGAGCACATGCCTAGCTTTCAAGCAGGAATGGTCTCATTAGCAGAAATGGGACTACTCATGTACAAGTCAGACATGTGTTAAAATGCTTGGTTGAACTGGGGCCCAGATTTCTATTTTTATGGAAAATTCACATGTGAAAACAGTAATAGCATAATTAATCTCTTTTCATGAAGTGTTGGTTTTAATAATTTTACTTAGGGCTTATTGTGCATAGTACTTTTCATCTTCAAGGCCTTTTACAAACATCAGTGCAGAGATTTAAATTGGGTGTACAATTGTGAGAATTGCTCAGTCTTATATCTGACTTTGCAATTCTGTACCTTCACGTTCTTGGCAGGAGGCTCCTGCCATACAGCTGGGCTGGCTGAACCAGGAACTTTGGCTCTGTCTCCACTTAGCACCTTGGCAAATTATCTCCCAGGTGGAATTCTGGAGGTTGTAAGTGGTTTCAAACTTCTTCCAAGTCCAGATTTTCAAGTTAATGACTTCATTCACCTCTGAGTGAAGCAGAGGTGGTGATGTAGGCTGTGTTTGGCATGTTTGGCTCTTATCCCTTCCTTCTCTTCACCGCAAGCAGCTCAGAAATCAGAGAAGGACCAGAAAAGCGCAAGTTACATTTAAGGTACAGGCGTAATCCTTGTTGGCTTCAGAATGGTTTGAAGTACTTGCTCAGATCTCAGTGTTACCTGTATGTTAACTCACCACAGCACTTATGTCAATGTGTAGGACCTCAGCATCTGAGGATGGAGGACTAATTCCAAACACATTTCAGAGGCATGAGAAGCATTTGAAGTACAGTGATACTGACCATTGATTCCACTCATGGTGCTTCCATGGAGAGTATTTTTCCTTCCACAGGCCTGGTTTGCAGAGATCCTTGAGTTTTCTTCAGGGACTGGAGAAAGCTCAGTTATTCTCCAGTTGGGTTAGCTAACGTGCTTGAAGCAAAATTTCTCATTCCTCCAGGGTGTTGCCAACCTCACACAGCCGCTCCCTCACTCCCTCCACGGTGGGATGGGGGAGAGAATCAGAAGGGTAAAAGTGGGAAAACTTGTTGGTTGAAGTAAAGGCAGTTTAAAGCAAAAGCCACGTGTGCAAGCAAAGCAAATCAAGGAATGGATTCCCCCCTTCCCAAGGGCAGGCAGGTGTTCAGCCCCACCCAGGACAGCTGGGATCCACCACACATAACAGTGACCAGGGAAGGCAAACACCATCACTCCAAACATCCCCCTCTTCCTTCTTCTTGCCCAGCTTCATAACTGAGCCTGATGCTGTATGGTGAGGAATGTCCCTCTGGTCAGCTGGGGTCAGCTGTCCTGACTGTGTCCCCTCCCAACTTCTCGTGCCATCCCTCACTGATGGGGGCACTGAGAGGCAGAAAAGGCCTTGGCTCTGTGCAAACCTTGCTCAGCAATAATGAAAACGTCCCTGTATTACCAACGCTGTTTCCAGCACAAATCCGAAACACAGCCCATGTTGGCTACTATGAAGAAAATTAACTCTACACCAGCCAAACCCAGCATAGCGTGATCTTGGTTTTCTCTCTGTAAATCTCAGTAGTAGCAGCTAGGTGGGAGAATTTAGAATTTTCTTTTTTTTATGCCCCCAGGAAGAAAATGCCCTTAAATATTTTTAGTTTATGCAGTTGTTTTCAGCAAAAGGGCTCCTCCTACTGTTGCAATTTCCTTTTCAAAGGAAGATTCTCAAGTTATTCATTTCTGTCCCTTTCAGTATAAAAATTCACATCAGTTCACGTCGCAGAAGAGAAATTACTGTCTATTCTCATTTTCCTGTTCCTGACAGGGAAGAGATTAAGTTGTGTTTTACAGAGAAGGCACCTTTTTCATGTGGGTGACTATGAAATACTTGGTTGAATTGGTGTCTGTGATGTGGCTTCCTTACTGAGTTGCGTATTTCCTGATGGTACCCTTGGAAGATACAGAACTCAGCTGAAACATTGTGAAAGTCCTCTTTTGTGTCCAGCAGTCATCCTGAGTGATGACATTGCCCAGTCCTGCTTTTTGTCTTCACCTTTCCTTGAGGTAAGGGAGATGTTTAACTCATGCCACGGCCAAGCGAGCACATTTCAAATGCATGAAATGACTCAGAATATCATACGAGAGAAGGGGGTAATTAAAGTGCTGCAGTCGCAAACAGACTGATCCTGTAAAAAGATGAACTGCAGGTTATAGGAGGTCCTGGATTTAATGGTGTGCCTGCGTTCATGGCTAATGTGTGTGCCGCTGTGCTGTGCTTAAGCGATATACGTGGGAACTCCTGAAAGATCCTCTTCACATAACTAATAAGCCACTAGAAATTCTTTAAAGGATCACACCCTTTAAATAAAAGTATTGCCTCATTAGGAATATCAGAAAATAGAGAGTCTGAACAGAGATGAAAATGGAGCTTGTGACTTAACAGTTGAAATGCAAACCTAATTAGTCTGGTATTTTAAAGTATTAACAGGGAGCCATAAAAAAAGATGGATTGGAATGAAGAAATTTGTTGTAAAGAAATTACTGGATAGTGACAAAAGCCCAATTTATTAACACTCCATGATGTGGAAACAATGAAAAGGGCATTAATTACTTTACTAGTACTGATTTTGCACCGTTGCCCAAAGTAATTGGTTTATTGACCTCTCTTTAATCCTGAATAGTTAAAAAAATTAATTTCAATGGCAAAAATTAAGTTCTGTGCAGGAATGAATTCCGTGAAGGAAATAGTTACTCATAAATACTACAGAGTGAAAAAAATCTTTTATCAATAATATACACATATAATAGCCTAAGAGTGAAAGATTGTAATTATTTACAAAAAAGCATACATATAAAACAATAAATTACAGACAAACGCAGATGTTTTCCAAGTGATGGATATACTGCCTTGAAGAAGTCGGGAGAGGTGGAGGGGAGCTTTTATAGAAACTAAAAATAAGGAACTTCCTTTCAGGAATTAATTGTTAGGAGTATGTGGTTAAAGACACTTGAAATTAAACTGAAACTAGAAAAGCATACCAAATACATCTTCTTATCAGCACTTTCCTTAAAAAAAAAGTTTACATCTGGCACTGGTTGAAAACTAAAGCCTGCATATGCAGTTCTAGGATGCAGAGAATATTACAGATATACAGCTAGATATGTTTGAAGCAATGTATCACTTATACTCAAAGTCAGATAGAAAAGGATTGATTAGAAATTTATGACTGAACAAGACATTTTCTTAAACTAACTTTACCACAGGATCTTACTTGTTTCTTTGTCATTTCATAACAAACAAGGATGAGGACTTTATTGACTGTATCTTTGTCAGTCTTGATATGCACCCAAAAGACTGATAGCAAACAAGTAATTTTGGCTTCTGTTTGGTTTGGCGTACATTAAGAACAAAAAAGTTCATGGTTAACAGCTGGAAGCGGGTGAAACCTCTGTGGAAATCAATGTAATTACAGTAGACAAGTGGTCAAAACACACCCTGTTAATATGTCCAAGTAGGAAGGCACAGGATACATTGCAGTGTGTAGTGCTGCTGTAAGGTTATAGTTTGATTGATAAAATTCAGTATGCTGTCACTTTCAGCTACACAAAAACCAGCACGTATCAAAGCAGCAATATTACTTCTTTGAATATTGTTATTCTGGAATGTCTTGCACTCAAAATGGAATCCTTTATTCACGCTGTTTTAAACTTGTTTCCCCCCAAAAATGAACTATATAACCAAGTCTCTATGTAGTAAGTCTGTTCATGTGCTCAAATATCTTAGAATCATGGAATCATTGTTTTCCCTTGGCTGAAGTAGCAATCAGTTGTCATTGAATCGTAGAATAGTTTGGGTTGGAAAGGACCTTTAAAGGTCATCTAGTCCAATACCCCTGCCGTGGACAGGGACACCTTCTACTTGGCCGGGTTGCTGAGAGCCCCATCCAGCCTGGCCCTGAACACTTCCAAGAATGGGACATCCACGGCTTCTCTGGGCAACCTGTGCCCGTGTCTCACCACCCTCATAGCGAAGAATTGTCTTGCTCCTTCCTTTCTTGTCCTGTTTTTACACTTCACCTTCATTAGGAGATGCCTGCCTTCAAGGCATCAGTTTACATTTTCTGGCTTATAGTATCTGTGTAAAACAGTGATGTAACTTTATCATGAGAAATATGAGTGGTCCTCACTCCTGTCAAGGTTTATAACATTCAGCTGGTTAGGCAATTTGCCTATATTTAATGTTTAATCTGTAAGGGTTCAAAACAGTTCAGTTAAAAGATGTGATCAACTAGACTGCAAAATCTGAAATGCTCCTAGGTTTACAGAACCCTCTCACTTGTGTTTTACTTCATTTACCTTAAGCGTCTAGAGAAGAATATTAGGAGGTACTAGTGCTTCAGGTCTCTTGGAGTATATTTGCTGACCAAGATCCTCTCTGCACTTCTTGGCCATATTAATGAGATGTTTGGTTATAAATCTGTAGTACATGAAGTGTATAATCTTTTAATGGGAGAGAATTAAGTCTACTTACATACTTTGACAGTTGCAAGTGAAAAAATATTTTTTCTGCATTATTAAAAGACATAGTAGGAGAAACTGCCTGTTTGTGTCTGCTTGCAGATTTATTTAAGTATTATATTGACATTTTACATTAAATTAAAACTGTGGTCAGTCATTCTTCACTTCTTTGTGTGTAGGGAAAAAAGAGTTAAAACTCTTCCAAAGTAGATTTTTTTGGATAGGTGAGTTTTGCTCTTTGCGATGTAGCTGTTATTTCCATATGCCTTCTCTTTGGCCTCTGTGTTTAGAAAAGAAAAGTGCTTAGCAAAGGAACAGTCAATTCAGTTTTCTATTCAAACAGAACACTTGGATAAACTATTTAGCCCTTAGTTTCATCTATCCTTTCATAAAGGCTAGAGAGGACTTCATGCAGGAATGCTGGTATTCTGTTACAGAGTAGCTTAGTAACCTAAATTTTCCTAGTGAGTATTCCTGCAGAAACATTCACATGCTGAATTTTATTGTCTAGAGGAGGTAAGCTACTCTTGAGCAGTATTAAAAATAAGAAGTGATTTCAGGTTGGATATTTTGGGGGTGGGGGAGAGTGTGAGTAAGTGTTAGATGCTGAATTCTACCCGCTGTGTGAGGGATGAAGTGAATTAAGGTTGTTTTAGTATGCCTAACTCTTCAAACTGGCACTGCAGCTTCAGAACATGGCTAGTGTTCCCACATTCTGATATATTCCTCCCTGAGATCCCTGGTGAAAGCACTGTGTGTTACCACATAAATGTTTTGGGGGTGGTTTTTTTTGTTGTTTTTTCACGTTTAGCTCAGCTGGTTGTTGGAGGCAGCCTTTTCTGTGCAGAAATTTTTAGAGCATAATAAAGCTTTCATTCATAGGGAGGGAACCTGATGTTTACTTTCTTTGGCAGAATTCAGTAGTCACTCACCAGTAAATCTAAAGTAAAAGCAGACGCGTACAGATATTGAAGTGCCTCTGTACCCACTGTGACTGGGTGCCTGGGGAAATTGGCCGTATCATGAGCAAAGGTGGTTGGATTCAATTTGGAACTGAGTTGCTCAGAAGTAAATCATGTCACTCCAGCGCAGTGCTGAGCAGGGGTCTATGTGATGTTAATCCAGTCTGCAAGGTGACAGGTGTTCTTACCAAGGCACATGTGCACCCCCTGCGCCAACCGCTTGACAAAGAAACCAAGGCCAAAATACACAAAGAAACTGGCCTCATTTTCCTTCAAAATGTGTTCCAGAGAAATGATAAGACAACAAAGAAAGAGTGAATTAAGTAAACAGTAGAATTCCTGTTCTCATTTTATGCAGAAGTAATTGTGCTTTGCTCAGTTTTTTTATAAGTGCTGTGAATCAGCACCTGTTTCCAAAAATTTTGCTACAGAAGAATGGAAAAATACCCAATCGACTTCAAATTAGATAAGTAAATGATCAGAAGCAATTCCTGGCCATAGGGATATTTCAAATCTCAAACCTCACAGATCCCAATATCTAAATAAGCCCCAGAATTTGGGTTTATTGGTATAAATTCAGAGGTTAATCTAATCTTCTTTAGTTCACCATTTAGGATGGTTTACCACTTAGAAATTTGAGGTAAGAAATATGTAAGAAATGTAAATGTAAGAAAATGCAGATCTCATTGTCTCAAGAGAAGTTCTCTCTCTCACACATTTTTCCGCATTTTGTCTTTTCTGGTGGCTCAGGAAACCAGCATCTCCCAAGTACTGATTTCTGCTCCATGCCCTGCTTGGGTACTGGAATCCTTCTGCTGTTCTGGATCTGAAAATATGACAGTAATTCAGACCAAAATAATACACTAAAATACCATTAGTTATATATATATATATATTATATATATATAAAATAACGTTAGTTATATGTATACATGACTAATATACTAGTACATCACAGCCCATCACCAGCTCACACTGAAGCACTGGTTCATAACGTCTTTTAAAGAGATTCAAAGGCTCAACAAAGAGAAGAATTTTCTCTCCATTAATGAGTTCAGTGGTAGCTAAGCTTGTTACGAAGACTTTTAGATGATTTTGTAAATAGTAAGGCTTTAAAAGGAAAATGTCTACAAAGCTGTTTTAGATTCCATCCAACAAAGAGACTGTATCATTCGTTTCAAAATGTTAATGTTTTTTTGTCTCTTCGACTTCATTTTGGTCAAGCAATCCCATATAAGTCATCTCAGTGCAGCCATTATTTATAGCTAATAATCTCCTTTAGCTGCCAAACCGAAACTAGATCTCCTTCACTCTTGAGCTGAAAGCGCTTTTCTTTCTACAATGTGCTGGAAATGTGCCAATTTACCAGTTCCATTAACTTAATGAGGTCTGACAGCCTGCAGCAAATTTTCTCATAATCTCTCTTGGATTTAAATTTGGTGCTGCACAAACAACTGAGTATGACCAAGTAGTTGCTTTTTAACTCTATGTATTCTAAACAAAATTCTTTACTCAGCTTAAATACAAGGCAAGCTTGAGTCTTTCTCTTTTTTTGGTGGGTTTTTTTTTATTCATGCAGCAATCATTAAATTTACTGATAAACTTTTAATCTTAGTAATAATCTGAATGCTTTATTTGTGTTGATCTGTTAAACATCAGTATTAAAACTTCAGGTGCAAGTGATTTCAAGCATAGTGCTGTTGGTGGTGAGAGAAGGATGGTATTTATTTATTTTTATAATACACCTGAATAGTTATATGAGCTGTGAGGTTATGTCATGATTTTCACAGACTAATAAATAATCACTCTTATAAGGTCAACAGTAGTTTTAATGCAAGGTTAATCCTTAGCTTCTGTTTCCTAATACTTCCAATGATTACTGTTCACTGAAGGCTGTAATATGTTACTAAATTCACGAGAAACGGAATTGCTTGGCAAATTAAATGGGACAAAAGTAAGGTCTTGCTTTCTCTTGCTTGAATTCTACCTTCCTACCAGTGGCAGCCAAATGCTGAAAGCAAAGGTGAAAATATGGCTAACTTCTCATGCAAGATTCTGTTTGTATTTTCTAAGTACATCAGGTTTTTCTAAATCTGGTAAACAACTTTAACAGCATGTCGTTGTAATAGGAAATTGCTACCTTACACTTTGAAAGTGAGCTTGCAGCAAAGGTTTGATCTGAATTTAAAATGGTTGGGACTGTTTCACTTGTCTATATTAATGCTTGCACTGTGCTATTGTTACTCACACCAGCATTTCCCAAGAAGCTTTAAATTTTGTCTTGAAATGCTTTGGATATTACAGGACCTCAGTACTTGGGTTAGGAAGTATATTGGAAAAATACTAAATTTGAAAAGCATCTTATGTAAAAATATGCCATCTTGGACTGCCTCTTTATCTGGACTGCCTCTTTATCTTTGCATGGGCTTTGTGTGTTTTGTATTTTATCACTGTATTTGTAAGTATTAACTTCACTCTATAAATACTACCAGGCTGAAAGTTTGTACCTCAGCCTAGTCCATAGTCTTTTGGTTAACATCAAATTCTGCAAAATTAATGTGTTAGTCCTCTGTTTAATATCTTTTTTCCTAAAACAGTCTTTTGGTGATGATCTGTTTCTGGTTTATGAGAAGGAAAAAACCTCTGGCTTCATCCCTGCAGAATCTTTCAAGAGTGTTTTACCTCACGTGAGATATTGCCCAGTGCACTCAGTGGAAGTGTCCATATACTCATAACAGCATGGAATTGTCACTGCAAGATCCTTTTAGTTAAATTAGAATATTTTCTATTTCTGACTCCTGCAGAGACTCATTCTCATATAATCATCAAGTTTTCATGTGTGGGAAATTTGAACGGCTGTTCATATTTAGGTAACAAAGGAGTCCAAATAAGTTGAAGTTAAAAATTCAACGTGCATGTACAATATTATATGAAATGAATACTAACATCTTACTCTTTGTACTGGGAGCCATGTTTTAATGCTGAGAGCAGGGAAGTCATCTGGATGCACCTTTTTTTACATGTCTGATTCCAGCATACTGACACTATGACCATCTACAACAGGTTTTGTGTTCCTCAGCCTTCCCAGCAATTCCTGCCCCGCCCCCTTCTCAGGCAAGTTCTTTCTTGAGGCTCTGAATGTACTTGGTTAACCTTAATGTCAGGGTTTTGAACACTATTGTATATTTTGTTGCTGTTGTGGTATCTTGTGCTTACTCAAGCAAGTGCATCGCACAGTTTGGCGAAAAGTATGTTTCAGGGGTGTGGAGGGGCTTTGTGCCCTGCTGAAGCAGTGAACAGTCTTGTAGCAAGGATGGATGTTTCTCACTGTATTTCTGAAAATGTTCTGTCCAATTGCTCATATTAGCTCAGTGCAGATTGTTTGAAGTGATTGGAGATAAAGTGAAAAATTAAAAGAATGAAAACTTTCTTAGGGCATGTACCCTTGAGACAGGCAGGTACTGTGAAGTCTTCCTGAACATCAGCATGGCGAGAGTATGTAACCAGTGTTTATTGCCACCTATATATCAGGCAATTGTGCTTTGGACTAATGGACTTAGACTGTACCACTAATTTATTTTTAACATCAGGGAGGCTGGTGAGGCTGGGTTCCTGCTAATGACCCCATTTTTATAAAAACAGTCATTTTTAGAAAATGCATTTGTTTTTTGCACAGAATAGCAGATTTATGTGGAAATCTGTCCAATTGGAAAGCAAAGTTAGGAAGAATACATTAAATACAAAAAGTGAGAGACAAATGAAATGTGAAAAGCATTGTTAATACTTAGCAGCTGTAGAGAAATCTCTCTCAACTCTCTTCTGTTTTAATATAGATTTTGCATTCTTCTTGTGTCACTGTGCTGTAAATGGTCACATAAATGTTTCCATTCATAAGCAGACCCTTGCTTCTTGTGCCTATATAAGCAGAGATACCCAAATATTTTGAGGTGTGCATACATGACCATAAATTGGGAAATAACCTGGCTTATGCTTGTGCATGTACAGTGTTTGCCCAGCACTTTAATTCATTGTGCTTCTAGGAAATGTTGGGCTTGAAAAATATTAGTTCACCAGTATATACCTCCCTCATTTTTTTTCCTCATATTCTCGTTCTTGATTGGTACTTTTTTTTTTAAAAAAAGGAATATGTTCAAATAATTTCACTTTTCATGGGACTCTGAATTTTTAGCTTTGCCACAGGCTTCCTGTGTACCCTTGGAAAAATTGTTTACTACACCATGTTTTGATGGGGGTCTAGAAAAATGTGGTTCTGGGAAGCAAGAAAGTATTTGATTATGTTTTCTCAAGTGAGAGAGCTCCATAATAAATCTACGAAACAAGTCGGGCACGGCAACTTCTAATGAACCTTTAATTTGTAAGTACTATTTAATGGGATGAAAGTGTCCTCACCAGCGGATCAGAGTATTTGTAAGAGACTACACTTTGACATTTTAGAGACAACCTCAGCATATGTTCAGGCAGCTGTCCACATGTCTAAAGATAATAGAAGAAATTCCAGCCCAGTGACATCAATAGCAAAACTTTTACTGACTTCAGCAGGCTATCTTCCCTCAGCTTCCAAGAACTATTCAACCTTCTCTAAGCATATCTTTTAAATAAAAAAAGCCATGACCATTGTAAGTTGTTTAAAGTGTTGAGAGAACAGAGAGCATGTTCCTGTTGAATTCAGAAAAAAAAATGGGTAATTTCAGGTCAAAATAGCAAAACTTTTACTGACTTCAGCAGGCCAAGATTTTATCCCATCACAGATCTGTGCTAACCCTTGCGAAAGGACAGTTCTCCACAAATGGATGAAGATGAGAAACAATATTAGGGCACATCCCCTTGTATTATGTCGTCTCTGCCTTTTATGTTCTCTTCAAGAGCTGGTGTGAATGCATATTTGAATATTTACCTTTAGTAAATGTGTGAGAGAAACAGATGTGTGTGAGAAAAAGCATAAATGATATTTCCTTGATGTTCTCTTGCTTCTTTTTCACTGACTGGTAATTATACATGCGATACTTCCTGAATATTGATTTGAGCACTGTCAATGCCAGCATCTATGTTGTAGTTTTTCCTGTTTAAAGATAGATGCCACCATGTTGGATATCTTCCCTCAGCTTCGAAGAACTATTCAATCTTCTCTAAGCATATCTTTTAAATAAAAAAAGCCATGACCATTGTAAGTTGTTTAAAGTGTTGAGAGAACAGAGAGCATGTTCCTGTTGAATTCAGAAAAAAAAAATGAGTAATTTCAGGTCAAAAGTTCTCATGTTCAGTCCTCGTTGCCAATTATCTACTTAGGTGAGGGTACATTACAAAAACTAAACAATTATATGTTATTATATAATCCATGTGTTTTTATTTAAGGCTGTCTTAGTAACCAAGTAACACACATGAGTAACACATAATAGGGCAGATTTTTTTTTTTTTATTCTGGTGGATTCATCGCAGTTATTTTAGCTATCTCACGAAAATTCTCTGAATTGCCACTGACTTGAAGAGGGTTCTTGGACTTCTGGCCTTTGAGCCTTCAAGTTAGATGCAGATCTGCATGTTTTAAAGGGGAAAAGCATCTTGAAGCTTATATATTGCATATGAAATTCTTGCAAAAACCAACAGACTTGGAAGGGCCTGACCTCATTTAGGGGATACAGTATTTCCTCCATTTTGTATTCCTTTTCTTTTTTCCTTCCAACCAACTACTGTAATATTCTCCATACCTAATAAAGAGAACTAACTCTGTGGTTCAGTAGAAGCACTCCAATAAAAAGCAAGCAAATATATATTTATTCATATACAGACACAGGCAGAAATTAAAGCTATTTTTTCTGTTAAAACAGTGAGGATTGTGCTATTGCTACTGATAAAACATTTTGCGTTGTGCTGATTAATGTGAAGTGAAGTAAGATTCCATTTTTTATCTAGAAGTTCATAGCTATGAAATTCAAAATAGTAAAATCCTGTCTTTTGGAAGCCAGATAGGCGGTTTCAGCCTTATTATATATAATTTGTAAGAAGTCGGTATATTGAAGGACTGTCCAGATATAATTTGGACATAGCTTAATTTGTGATACAGCCATAACTATATACAAAATACTTATAACTGCATTTGAAGATGAACTTTACAGTGCTTTGCTTTAATAATTTTGAGTATCAGAATAAAAACAAGCTTTGGGACAGCACTTTGTACTAGAAAATACTGTCTGTATCCAGTTAGCACTTTAATTTTATTGGAATGTGAATCTTAAGTTGTTCAGAAATTCTGCAGTTGCTGTTCACTAATATACATTGTAGCTGCATTCACTTCAGCCCAGATTCAGGACAACATTCTGATGTGAAAAATCATGTAGTATTTTATTTGGCCTTTATTTTCGACCTGACTGCAAACAAATAATTGTCCTAATAGCTTGGTATCAATATGGAGAAAAACTGCTGGAAAGCAGCAGCTACAGGTATCAGTACAGGCTGTTGTCTAGGATAAAACATTTCAGGACCTTTCATACCTCTGGGGAAAAAAAAGGAACTGTGTGAAAAAAAAAAAATCACAAATTCAATCACCTAATTATACAAATAAAAATTTTTTTATTTGTTGTTGCTCTATTTTGTATGGTTTGTGTGTATATACGCCCAGAAAACACATGTAAGTACTGTTCAAAAAAGGATCATATATAAACTTAGAAAGTGTTCTTAGGTGTGTTTAGAATTGTATTTAAAAATAGGTAGAGGCCATCTGGTTACAGCACTAGTAACACCAATTTGATAATCTGTTCTGGAGAGCAACATCATCTTAGTCTTCTCAATAAAATAGCAGTGGATAAACATTCAGAGAATTGAGCAAAAATTGCCTCATGTGGAGCCTCTCAGACTCATCCAAATCTCCTGGGTTTTCAAACTGGGTCATGGAAGTCTTGAGGGAAAAGATTTTGAGCTGATTTTTTGTTTGTTTGTTTTTTCCTGCTTCCAATTCAGACTAGAAATTCTGCAAAAGTGTTCCTTATTGTGGCATTTTATCATGGGTGCTTTACGTCCTGACTTGCAAACAGAAATCATTTGTGTGAAGAAAAGATATTTAAGCCTTTTTAAATGTAAAATTCCAAGAGTTTTCCAAAGACCAAAGCATTTGTTTCTGGTTTGGTCTGAGATTAAGTGAAATGATTTCTGTTTCAATTAAAGACCAGACTTTTATTGGTATAAGGCAACTCTGAGATAGATGAGGAATTGGTTTTGTTTGCCTAAGTGTTTTTAGGCAAAAAAACTGTTTGCATCTTTAGGAATTTATTTAGTGTGTTTAAAAAAACCCAGTGCTACTAAGAAGTTCTAGAGGCTGAAATTCTCAGTTATGTGCGAAAAGCACGTTTGGCTTGCACGTTAAACTCTGCTGTTCTTAAGAGATGTAACTTTTCATTGGCCATAACTTTTCGTAGGTCATAACTTTTCATGGGTCTCTCACTGGCATTGCTACAGGGGTAAATTGCCCATGGGATGAGCTGCAGTCACAGCTCCAGAGCTGCTTCCCAGCAGACATCAGCCCTGGCTTGAAAAAAGTCATCACTGAATCCCTGACCCCTGAAGTGCACAACAGAGTCTCCATGTCGTGCACAGTCATCAGGCGTTTTCTGCCCACAAGGAGCTGGCTGTGCCTGGCTCAGCATTTTTGCATAAACCAGCAAACAAACACAGATTTTTAAGAGCTTTCCATTACAGCACTCCAGGATGGAGTCTCTCTGGCGGTAGTCACTCAAACTTGTTTGCAATTTGTCTGGGTTTGGTTGAGTTTTAAGCAGTTTATCAGCTTGGTTTTCCTTGCATTCTGACCAGACTATTATTTCATTTAAAACATGATCAGTGAATCATTTAGGCTGGAAAAGAGCATTAAATTCATTGAGTTCAGCCATTAACCCAACACTGCCAAGTCCACCATCAATGGTAAGAAAATATCCTATCAATGATAAGAAAATAATAACAAGCAATGAGTAATTAATGCATTTTACATTTGCCTGTGGAAAAGTTGTAAACCTGTCCAGTTCATCTGCAAAGCAAAACATCTGTAAACTGATTGCTGACGTTACAATTCAAAGTCTGGCTATAAATACTACCAAACTTCCAAGATTTTTCCTGATCCAAATATCTTACACACAAATCCTCCAAAGAAGGCTATATCTTTATAAGCCAAAGCTACTCCAAGAACCTGCAAAGAAAGAGAAAACACGCAACTGTATTAATTGATTATCACATTAACCCAAAACTTTTCACAGGATCAGACACCTCAAGGCCAAAAAGGGGCTTGCAGACTTGCAGCCCAATAACTATCAGGTTGTCACTACTTGTAACATATTTTAATGTGACATTTACTCTTACAGCCTGGCAGTTGTTTACCATAGGCTATTTAATAGGATTTTAAAGTGGAATTCAGGATACATGAATTGTTCGTCAGCAAATTCCAGGAAAATCAATACTAACTCAGAAGTGCTGGGTGAAAAGGCAACTTTAATTTTCTTCTAATGGGTGTTCTTTCTTCTGTATTCTAAAAGCCTTGCAAAAATTGAGTAATAAAAATATGTAGGGGAAAAAAAAGGGGGGAGGAGGGGGAATATCACCTGCACTTTTGAATGTGGAAAAGCCTGGATAATTACCTGTTTGCACAAATACCTGTGGTGTTGTTCAGGCTCTCATTAAGGTCTCAGTAGATTGATCTGGTGAGAGCATGCTTTCATCAACTGCAAGGAGAGGAAAATAATGTGAATAAAAAGGGCATGTGAGGGGGAAGAGCAAATACAGCCTCAGAGCCTGGTTTAGCTGAAACCACACCATTCACAGATGGAATACCCTTGGCTGGCTTTCTTGTAGTCAGGGAGGAAAGCAGCATTAAACCCGAACAAAAGCTCTTCCAGGGGCATGGTAAGGCTATGCCTACTCTTTTCAGTATTGTTTCAAAGCTCCTAACTGTTTTTCAGTCCCCAAGGTGAGCAGGGCTTAATAATGAAGACTGAAATTAAGGACCTGAACAATGTGAACTGTCAAGTCAACTCTTTGCTCTTTGTATGAGGGTGGCATTAGTACCTGCAGTGCCGATAAACACTCCGTGAAGCTCTAGATCCCAAAGGAGCCTAGTTTTGTTTCAGTTTTTCTGCATATGCTTAGCCTGCTCTCCTCTCTGCTCTTAGACTGGGAAGAACTCACGGATATAAAGGCAAGGTGTAAAAGTAGCTGGTAGAAAAGTACTACTGATTTTCAGTGCACTTTTCCCGTCGCCCTTCGCCACTTTCTCAGAAGATTTTCAGTGAGGCATCACTGCGATGTCTAGTGAAAGTCCCCTCACCTTAAAATACCTTCTTGGTTTTGGTATTTTCGGAATCAAATTTTACTCCTTTTTTCTCCAGTTCTTGTTTGCAGTTTGCTTTCATAGACACATATTACTATGTATGTTAGTTACTGTGTATGTTAGCTTAGACAAATAGGTATTTTTATGAAGTAATCAGTCAGAAGTGGAATAACTTATGGCCTTGTACTGCAGTCTATCTGCAAAGTGCTTACTAGGATGGGCTAATTAGGTTTGTTAAGTCCTTTTTCTTCCAAAACAACTCTGGTCTTGCAAAAGTTTGAAAGAACAAGTTTTTGCTTGGTTTAAAGGCATCTATATCACTGGTTTAACACAGAAAGCATGGTTGCAAAACCAATAGCTACATTGAAAGCCTAATATTACTATGTTCCTCTTCAGCATTTGTACTACTCAAGATGGGTTACATTCTCTAAATTGTGTTCAATTGTCAAGAAAAAGATGTGGAACCAAAGAGTAAGGAGAAATAGGAAAAGGTTCTGCTGCAGGATTGGCTGGTAAAAGGCAACAAGAAAGGAAGTGTGGAAAGACGTTTGCATGATTATTGAGTGGTGGCACATAGAGTGAAGACAGCTCTGAGATTTGAAGGCTGAAGTCATGGTAAGCTATGAAGGGCTGTGAAAATGGGGATAAATAACTTTTGACTGATACAAGAGAGAGGAGGAACCCCAGGACAGATCCAGAAAACATAAAGTAGAAAAAAGGTAAGTGTAGGAGAGTCAGAGGTGGAGAGAGAGGCCAAGAGCTAATGTGAAGGAAGGTGGTTGGGGAAGAGAGCTGGCTCAAAGGGGTATGGGGAGAAAAGAGGAGAGGAGGGCCTGATGCAGTGCTCTTCTAAGTAAGACTTTAAGGACTGCCTAATTAAATCAGGGGAGTTCTGATTTGAACCAGCTGAGGGCTTGGGTAACTCCTCCTGATTCTACCTCTTTTGTAGGAAAGACACTTGAGAGTGAGAGCTATGTGTGCATCTATTTTACACATACAAAAAAGGGAAATTCTAGTATTTCTAGAATAAATAAAGCCTACCTAAAACTGGCCAGGATCAAGGCATTTCTGTTCCCTACACTGAGTGTAATTGAGCTGATGCTCAACCCTTACAGAGGAATTATTGCTTTGCAAAAATGTGTGTTGCAAGACTGTAAAGTTACAAAGTAATCTGATATTTCTAACAAAGTATTCAACTGTTAATCGTTCTGTACACATCATCACATATTTACACAATGAAATAGGAATATTAAGAAAAATATTTTTTCTGTGTAACAGAAATTAAATTGAAACGTACAGCTGGGCTTGTTAGCAGTTTCTTAATTAAGATGGGGAAAAGTAATTAAAACACATTCTGCTTTCCATATCTAACTTACCAGAAAATAATTCTAGTAAAAAAAATGCATTGTTGAGTTGTGCTTGTGCTTTGAAGCTGCAGAAAGAAACAGAGTTCACATACCAGAGTAGTTAGTCCCAGCCAGTTTCTGTCTCCAGCATATCAGTTCATAAAATTCCCTGCCTTTTTGCAATAGTAATAACAGCGTATTCTTTAACTATTGGATTGAACAAGAGAACTCGGATCTTTCAGATCAGATTTTTCCACGCAAAAGACATGAACCTAATTAATAAGTGTGTATCTAGAATCCTCCACAACGTACAATCTACATTTGCTGTCTTAAATGTCTTCCTGTATGTACAAATTTTCCAAGTTTCTACTGATCCCTTGGTATGCTAAGCCAGTGTGTAGGTTCAGGCCTGTGTCATCCCCTGGACCTTGTGCTCATAGTCCTGCACCCACTGTGGCAACATGGGGGCTTCAGAGCAGCTTGGTACATTTAGGCAGGAACTTTTGCACTGGATGTGCTTTGAAGAAGGGTTTATCCATCTTTATCCATCCATTTGGAATGCATAATTTAGTAAATGTGATGCAGTCCCTAATTTCAGTGGCTTTCAAGACGCAAAGAGCCTCTTCCTTCTTACTCACAGAATTTGTATATCTGCTTACATGTGGAATAAGTCAGGTTACCACAGTCATTTAGATAATCTCATGAGATTTTTCAGAACCATGTATCCATCCCAACCTAGTTAGATGGGCTGATACACATATTTGGAAATCCCAATGGTGTTTGTATACCAACATCATTATGGGCTCACACGAGACAAAGATGAGGTCTCGATCTGAGATCTGCACAAATAAAGTGAAGCAAGGGGGGATCTGCTTGAAATTTGACTCTAGCTTGAAAAAGCTTTATGGATAAAATATGAAGGTGGAACTGTTGATGGTCTAATCTTAAGTTTTCCACAAAGTATGTATTTGTGAAAAATCAGTCTTTGGTTTGAAATGGTTTAAAAAAACCCTATGACTATTATGGTTATGGAGATCTGCTAACACATGATTTGACATACCAAATGTTGGTCATAAAACAGAACTGGGCTAGTAGCGTAATTTCTGTCTTACACTCTCTGTTTTCCCCAAATCTTTTTTTGCAACTACAATTACATAAAAGAGCTTTAGCAAGATATTTTGAAAGACCTCGTATTTTTTCAGGTTACCCCCCTGATTACTGTGGCACAAAATTCTAGCCATGACTGCATTTTTTGGATGCTCCACAACATGCTCAGTCTAAAATTGAATTATTTTTCATGATGCATTTTCTCTAATGTTCTCAGGCAGCTGTTTCTTCACTTGAAAAAGATTCAGGTGCCCGTCATTGCCACTTCAGAGATTTTTTTTTTTTCTATCAATTGCACCCTTTTCAGTGAAGTCCAGAGACACCCTAGCTTTTCATCAGGACAAAAGTACTACTTCACTGAACTGCAGCCAATAAAGGGACAGAGCTTGAATTACCAGAGGCAAATACTGTGTGTGCAGATGAGTGATCTTGCAGTAAGCTTAAAATGATTTTTCCTTTTCTCCTGTAAACCATCCTGGGGTGGTTGGTTTAGAGTTTTCTCTAAAATATTACACTGGGTAGAGATTTAACATGACATGCCATCATACTTTATTTCAATCCAGGCCTATTTCTGGTTTTAATCACGCCATTGTGTTACATATGTGAGTGAATTTCTGGAAGTATTGGAACTCTGACTCTGATAAGGTATAGACTAATGCATCTTGGCAATGCTGATATTCCAGTCCATTCTTTTACACTGTGGGTTTTTTATTTAAATTAAAAAAAAAAAATCAAGAAGAAGGGTGTGTCTCAGGATTCAAGTTGGAACAGGCTTTGTTGGGTTTGGATTTTTAGTCCAGTGAGCCATAAGAGAGGCTAAACTGATATAGAAATGATTGAGGATCTTAAGAAACAATAAATAAACAATATGTCATCTTAATGCTCTTACATATTTTTGAAGAGAAATTATTGCTAATGTGTTAGTATTAGTTCTCCTATTGCCTGATTAAGGAGTTTATAACATTATGGTGAGACGACAGGCTGCTAGTTACTTCTTTCCCAGTGAAATATAGCCTGATATTCAAAACCAGAGGCCTGTGTTTGCCAGGTCTTGCTCTATAGGAGAGATCCTAATCTCAGTAAGATAAACTGCTTAAATAAAAGTTGATGAAAGAACAGTCCAAAGACTGGATTATGCTCTAACAGTTTTACAGTGCTTTGCTTTAGCACAATTCTGTGTTTGTGTCCTTAGGGAAGTCTAAACTATTCAGTGTTTACAGAATTGTATTAATCTTGATTTTTGCCAAGTTAATTTCTGTTCAGTATTTGTATATTCATTTTTATTTTGTACTGGGAAGAAATTATGGGGAAAGGGTTAAGAGCATGCTTGCTCTTCATCTGTTTTAAATCCATAAATGTGAGCCCCTGTGCTGTTTCTAGGTTTCAGATTACACTCTGTGATTTATAGGGAAAGGCTGTTCTCCACAAGTTGAAATCCCATGTGTTTCTCCACCATTGTAAAATAACAAATCCTGGAGAATGCCTCTAGCTGCAAAAATTGCAGTTTTGAACTACATTTGTTACTGCCTTTTTTCCCTGAAGTGATGGCTTTGACAAGGGAAGTGAGGTCCCCTTGTCCTAATGCCATCTTTCACCGTTTGCCGTGCTTTTCATTGCAGCTCGCACAAACCGCAGCAACACCCTCGCGTTTGCAGTCTTCTATCAGTTTATTTTTGGAGGCTGCACCCACTAAAAAGTGCAGCTGTGAGAAGACACTTATATGGCTGTGCACAAGGAACATCCAGAGCCCCTACAGAGATGGCAGTCCAGGAGCCAAGGTGACCTAACAGGCCATCAGCTCCCGGTCCCTTCTCTTGTCCCATGGGGAAAACGAGAGCAGAGTTTGGCTTCATGTCATTCAGTGGATTTCTGTGGCAATGGTGGGGCGTTTGGATACAGTTTGGTTTCAGAATACAGTGCTTAGAAAGAGCTTCACAGCAGCAACTTCCACCTTCTCCTTTTCATTACTGAGCAGCAGGAGAATTTGCCAATCACCTCTGTAACAAAAAAAACACATGGAAAATGTTAGGACTTCTGAAATAGTATCACTGATTTTGGTAATTATTTAAATATTGCTATTCACATCAATGGCCTTTTCCTTTCAGATATTTTTCCTGCTGTAATTCCTGTCTCTGCAACAGGAGACCTGCTTCATTTTGTCAGTCACAACTGCGCAATGACTTTCATGTGTGTTGAACAGCTGAGATACTGTCTCAGCTTTGCCTTGGTAGAGTAGATGAACTTGTGAAGATGTATAAGTGACTCCAACCTCCTGCCTATGACTGGTTTCACAAATAAGAGACAATGTTTTTACATCTACTCACCATTGTTGAAAATACACATATCACTGAGATGTGGGAAAAAACTGTAGGGGGTTCCGGCTAAAGTGTGAGGTTTAAATAATGTAATATTGCATTGACCTTCCATGGATCCCCTGTGAATTGCATCAGTAGCTGACCCAATGAAAGCTTATTTCTTTTGTCTCAAAACAAAAGGTTAAATGGGATGGCAGCAGTAGTACTACATGATGTGTCCTAATTTAGATGCGTGATACAGCATATATTAAATTAGCAAGTGTTACGTAGAGTAGAAACAGATAATTGAGGATAGAAACAAACAGTTGAGAAATCTCAATGGGTTACATCATTTTGATGTTTTACATCTCATACTCAGCATTAGATATTTTTGTGTACAGGTTGTATCTGGGGTAAATTCTGAGCAATGATATTTAAGCCAAATAAAAAAGTCAAACTCAGCCTTGACTTTGCACAGGTCTTGTAGTTCCCTACAATGAGTACAGCAAAGAGCTACTGTGTAGTGGGAGCAACTTCTCAAGCATAATAAAGTAGTGTAACATCAGCCAGTTAAATATTCAAAGGTTATTGTGAGTTTAATAGGCAAACAATAGAGAGGCAAGTAGCCAGAGGAAATATGGTTATTTCTTCCGAGTGTAGCCCTGCATTTCCCTGTATAATTCAGAGCTATAAATGACAAGCTCTGCAAAAAATACATTATTTTTAGTCTGAAAAGATTGCTTTTAACCAGAGGAGGCACAATAATAATGTCCATGGCTTCCTGTGTGCACTGAACAAGAAGCTCTGTTGTGTTCTGAATCCAGCTTCTTCAGAAAAGGAGTTTAATGTGTCAGCCTGTGTCTGTAAGAGTGCTGTACATTATTATTTACTTATCTGTGATCTCATTTACGTCTGTTCAAATTGCTTGGCCTTGAAACCACGTGAAAAAGCAACAGCCTTCTAACTCAATAAGATGCAGAGAGTGAAGAGCTGAATAAAGGTTCACTGTGATTTGATATGGGCATCAATATGGTATTTGATAATGACATCACCAAAGCTGGGAAACAATAATTGATTCTGACAAAAGGGGAACTGGCTTGTATATTTTTCCTGCTTTCTTTATGTGGTTTTTCAGCCCCTCCCAAAGATAATTTTGTCTTCCTATTTTTTTCCCCATGTCCTTTGTGCAGCTCTTCAGGTCCTAGTAACAGGCATAAGTTAAAATGCAATTGTGAAAATACACAGCAAAGGCGATTTAGGATGTTCAAGAAATCTCATGCTCTTGCCTGATTTCAATGCAAACTGTCCTTGTAAGGGTTGTGTTCCTAGCTACCATCACTGTGGGCAGACCACTAAGGAAATCTCTGATTCTACATCTGTTTGCCCCAGCATGCCAATAGTTGTGAAAACCTGTGCCTGATCTTCCTTCTAGCTACAGCAATTTGTCTTGGTTCTAGACATAGTGCGTGTTGGACCATTTCCCCCAAGGAAAGTTGAACTAATTTAAGTGTGACACTCAAAATTGGGTCCTCTTAGGTTTAGTTGGAAACCTTCTTTGTTTGTTTTTGTTTGAAACATCAGAATCCCCCTAAAGGAGATGTTATTTTTTTAACTTGCCCATTTTTGTATGTCTGTTAAAAATCCGTAAGCCAAATCAAGCTGAGTTCTCAATCAAGAGAAAAGAGGATTGCTATAACTACATGAAAGGATTTCTCATTAAAACCCATGACTTTTGAGAAGGGAGACATGAAAGCTGTAAAATAAAATACAAATCCATTAAAAGATGACTGTGTTTCTAAAATTACAGATTTTAAATTTTAAAAAGACAAACCACATATAGCTGGGAAATTACATAGAGGGGGAAGACGAGTACAAGTATTAGTTCAATTTAAGGTAATTCCCCATGGGCTAATGTTCACAATTAGTAAATAATCAAATTGTTTACTGGCTGAAGGGTTCACCAAAAGCTTGAATTTGACATTACTCTTGCAGAGCAATTTTTAAATTTATAATCACTGATACTCCTATGGAAGTCAGCCCCTGCATTCCCCTAGGTGGGGAACATAAATTACATTATAAGATATGCATTTAAGTCAAAGAAACTTTTATTTTTAAAATTAAACCCTTGAAACATACTATTCTATAGAAATTATTCATCAGATGTCTTCATAGAAACAATTAGCTATTGTTGTTGAATTATTTAGTGCTTAGATGAACAAATTCATTTGATGAAATCTTACCCGTTCATAACTAGTTTACAAGCACGAACAGGAGTTCAGCAGATGTAGATCTTTCATAAACAGATTGTTTGCCAGTAATTACTAAAATGCCTCTGAATGCTAAGACCAAAGAAATTTTAAAAATCTAGCTTACCTGCTATTTGTGATTCTTCTCGTTCTATGTTTATCTATTATTTCTGTAGTTCTATTGCATTTGAACCTGTGAAGACCGCGGTGGTGAGGACCATGGGGAATAGATTAATTCATTCAAATTTCATTTGTCTGGTAACTGGTTTCTAACTTCGCTTACACTGAAAATATTATGGGAGCATTTCTGTAAAATCTAGTACCTGAAGGGAGCCTGCCGGAGAGAGATAGTCAAACTGTTTACAAGGGCAAGTAGTGACAGAACAAGGGGAAATGGCTTCAGACTAAGAGAGTGGGTTTAGATGAGGTATCAGGAAGAAATTCTGTACTGCAAGGGTGGTGAGGCACTGGAACAGGTTGCCCAAAGGAGCTGTGGACGCACCATCCCTGGAAGTGGTGAAGGCCGGGTTGGAAGGAGCTATGAGCAACCTGGTCTAGGGAGAGACGTCCCTGTCCACAGCAGGGGGTTGTAAGGAGATGACCTTTAAGGTCTCTTACAACCCAAACCATCCTGTGATTCTGTGTGAACTAAGACCATTTAATTAAATTTCAGTTTTGTAACTGGTTTGCTCTTCAAATGTCGTCATATTTTTCTAATGCTTCCAGGCAGCTTTTACTGGTTTATCCTTAAAATAGTTCTTGCAAGTCATTTATGGGCCAGGCTACGTGTAGAGAGCCCCCAGTAAACTGATCATAATGATGGCAAACAACAGTTGCTAAACAAATGAAAATAAATCGTAAACAAACGAGAGGAGAAGCTGGGTAGTCAACAATATTGGAAATAATCAGTGATTTTTATTTTATCCCTGGGTATGGTGACAAAACATTTCCTATTTCAGAATACACAGCAATGCAACCTAATCTCTTTCAATTTACAGCATCTAAAATGTTGCTCAGTACAGAGAGATTCCCATCAGCTGGGAATGGACAGGGAATGACAGAATAACCTTGAGCCACAGCAAATTCTATACCTAAAGTGCCTGGAGGACCAAGGATGGAAGATTTCATTAGACTTAAATGCACTAATGAAATGGCTTAATGTAGTTACTCTGAATCTCATCCACCAGATTCTGTGACAAGGAATGTTTTTCAGTGCCTGAATGGAAAAAAATACCTCAGTTCACATGTACAATATGTGATTAAAAACTGATGCATTAAAGATAAAGCTCAAATCTAAATAATGATTACTGCCAAAAACTTCAGACCAACCAACTTCAGACCTCTTTCTTAATACTTTACCCTGTCCCAAGTCAGAAATTTAAGATGACTGCAGAGAATTTAAATAGGTTTTAAAAACTGAGCTTGACTTCAAATCAGTGTTAGGTTTACCGAGAAATGGGCACTTTGTAAAAGATATTATAAATCTGTGGCTCTCTCCAGCTGAGTTTTAGTTCTTGTTAAACTCATTCTGAATAGACAGCATTGACCTTTTAGCTCAGATAATATCAGCGTCCATGTACGTTGGGAGGCCTGTGCCAGACATCACGGTCCTGATAATGAAATATTCTGCACATGAACAAAAAGGCAAGTGTTATAAATAGGAAATTAGCACCACCTTTCCTCTGCCCTGTTGCTTTAATATTTCTGCTAACACTAAACCAATATGTAGAACACCTTCCGGAGGTGAAAAGGAGAACAAACTTCTAATGGAATTACTAAGTGTTTGATACAAAATTTAGCAGCTTTATAAGGACAATCAATATTTCTAATTAATAATTGCTTTTACTTTCTTATTCTTTATCAAAATAACTCTATTTCAGAATGGGGATTAATCTTGTAAAACTTAATTTTAAAAAAACGTTTTTCTTTTTCTTCAATCATAGAGCAGCCAAACCACGCACCTGCTTACTTCCTTTTTCATAAAGCCACACAGTTTTTGCAACCACAAGTTTTACCCTTTGTCCCAGAGCGTTCTTCTGGGGTGGCCCTGCAGGTCCCCTGGCAGGAAGAAGGCAGGTAGGTGCTGGCTGAACAGTGACATTCACTGTGGCTGTCAGCGAGTGTGAGACTGGAGAACAAGCCACAACTTCGGAAACCTACTAAGGTTTGGGCTGATTGTGTTGTGGAAAATGAACAATACATAGTTAAATGCACAAAAATCTGAATTGCAACAGTTCAGAGCATGTATTAATGTATAACAACTTTCCAACCAAATGGGAATGTCGGTTGAATTACGTAAAGTACTTCATCATGCTTGTTTTCCAGTTTAAGTGAAATTCCAGTTCAGATTTCTGATGGACTGATGAAGAGATCAGGTTTCCTCCAAGTGACTGGTTGTAGGTTAAGTATTTAACAACTAAAGAAGGCAGGAAAAACTAAGGATTTCTAGTCACTTAATTCTACCAGGCTTTCTTTTTTAATGTGAGTGCTCAATCCACTGTATTTTGTTGCCAGGGTTTTTTTATCCTCATTTTGTTTGCTTTGAATAGCGCCTGCATCCATAACAGTCTGTTTTTTGGTGCACATACAAAGCAGATCTAGTTTATACCTGCAAATAATGTAGGTTTGTATGAATCTATTGGCCCTATTGCAGCTAGGATGGTCTTCTCTTGTTGAATTGTTACATCCTTCTTCATCCTTCTGGATTCCTAAGGGTTATAATAATGTTGTAGATTCCTTGGTGGCTTCAGGACCTAATTCTGTGAGTTTAAGTCCATGAAAAATGTCACATAGCATGTGCTGTATTCAAGGGGGTCTTGATGTCCTGTTGATATTGAGAAAGAAAATTACTGGTAGCCAGTGAAAGCTGTTGGCAGTTTTTCTTCAGAAAGGTGCAGGTTGAGAAGTTGTCCAGTATCAGAAATAATAATCTTTAGCTTGATTTTAAAGGCATTCTATGTCTATTACTTTTTAAGGTAACATGTTGCTGGTTATTAGAATTAGTCAAATGGTGTTTGGCAAGTTCCCTCAGATGTCAGTTATGATATTAATGTGTATGGTGACAATGAGGCTCAAAGCCTGATGAACGCTCAGGAGAGGAAAATAACTTTGTTGCCAAAAGGGCAAAAGCCATGCCTGCTGACCCTGTTGCTAATGCACTTATCCAACAAGCTTTCCCCCAAAGTCAGGCAAAACTAAACATCTGAAAATGAGGCATTGCAATTGCAGGAGAGCTTGGCTCACACAGCTATCCTGAAGCAGGCAGGCTCTCTGGAGTATCCCAGTAGTCTCTAGAAAACCCCTTCCACTTTGCTGTCAGAGACTAACTGTGCACAGCAGTGCTTCTCCAAAGGGTGTCTCCTGCCGGCTGTGGGGATGGACACACCAGGAAGGCGAGGTGCTGTGCTCTGCAGCACACTCAGGTGAGGTCATTTGCAGCCACACTCCTAAAAAAAAAATAAAGTATTCACAGAAGTGGGGGCGGTAATGTATTGAGTACCTATCTGACATCTAAGCATGCTCCATGTGCCCAGAGGTTGCAGACAGCCCCTCTGTAACCAAAATTCAAGAGATGTCGCAAGTGGCTGAACAAACAAATATCACCAGTTAATGGTTAAGCTCTCAATTTACTAAAGCATTTGTTACCAGTTTGCCAAAGAGATCAAACAACTGTGAATCATAACATTGGCTACTAATTAAATCCTTTATTCCCCTCTCTCATTGCAGAAGCATTTAATCTTGGGGAATCAGGACAGACTGTTGTGCAGAATTACATTTTATAGCAGAAGCAGAAACAAGCTTACTGTAAGGCTTCCTACTGGAGCTGGAAATGGGAAGGATTAAAATGAGAATATTAACTTTCCTTCCTGGCATGGTAGTTCATGTTAGCACTGAAAAATGATTGATGGTGAATAGCTGCATTGGAAAATCATTTTGGTGGTGTAGCTTTGTTATTTCACTGAATGGCAAATATCATTTTTATATCCGCCTGCTTTGTTTATAGGTGGGACTTGTCCTCTAGATAGAGAATGAGGGATTTGGTGTGCTCTACTGGTGACTGGCTGTCCCAGAGAAAAATGTTTTACTCAGAAATAATGGACTGTGAAGAACACCCCAGAGGAAATGAGGCATAAACCAAAATACTACAAGCAGTTTTATGGCAATTCAGATATATTTCTATTTGTCAAAAGATGTTTTTGTGTGCTTTTATGTATAGGATGTATAGCTGCATGATATCATACCTTTGATATTTACTAGAAAATTAAACAGTGTTTACCTTTTTGGCTCCCATCTCTGTGAAGCAGAACTTAAAAGCCCAAACACTTTATTTCCTTTGGGTTTTGGGGAAGTTGTCCAAGTCCCTAGCAGCAGAATGATGCAGTGCAGGCTCACAGAACAGGGGTACCCTGAACTAGCATTAGGCTAACTCTGTCCACTGGGAATTGATCCAAACACACGGCCATTCCTGTCAGGAGTAGCAAATTTCCATTTTTGTAACTCGAACCATGATATTGCAGTCAGATCTGTGGGAGCAGGGACCTGGAGACAGTGTCTCTAAGACACCTCAGGGAGGTGTTAAGAGGGAAAGGGTTTCCTATGCAGATCCAGCTGCGGGTTTGGTGCATAATTATTGAGGTACAGCTAATTTATATAAATAGCTTAGAGGCATAGCAATCTGTAGACCTGTGGTGAAAAGCTGTATGTTATTAGCCTGAAAAGCAATGCATTTTATGCTGCTTCTGGAGAAAGTAATCTTTTCTGTCATTGCTAAATCTGAACTATTTCTGTAACAGAAAGAACCCACCCAAGAGGCAATAGCTAGAAGTAGGAAATGATGGCTCTTTTTGGTTCTGTTTTTAGCTTTGCACAAAGCCATTTTTCTAATAAAAAGGGTGATTTTTCAGAAGGAGAACACCCCAGCTACACCTGTTCAGAGGACAGACATCCACCATTTGCACATGCAGAACATTTGTTTGCTGAGGGAGATCTATCCTGAGGAAACACCTGAATACTCACTAAAATTCCAGGTTGCATTTAGCTGAAGAGGCTTGGGTGATACCAGGCTATATCATATCAAAACCACAAACTTGTACAAACTTTTATAGCACTTAAATATTATTTCTCCATCCCTTAGTGAGTATGAATGCTTTCATCTTCAGTACAGGCAGAAAGCACTGCAAAGTGACATCTCAATGTCCCGGTCTATCAGTATTACTAAAAGTTTATAAAGATAAAACATCTTGAACATCCAACTTTGCTTTTATAGCTGCTCCCCAAAGCCACCACTAGAAGTCTGTTTGGGATGAGAGTTAGAAACACTTGATGTTTATGCAGTTAAAAAGGAAATAAAGATGGCGCTGTAATGGCATTCAAGTGCATATTAGTAAGAGTAGTAGCATGAGCAATCTGAATGATTGGCTTAATGTTTGACATTATATTTTAGTGTTAAGAAGGAAAATGCATTGTTTTTGCAAGCTTTGAAAAATTTGAAATAAATGTTGGTCTTAAGGCACTGTTTGAAAAATGTTGTCAGATACTATGAAAATCTGTCATTTAAAAGTACAATGAGCAAATTATTTTCTTTTTCTTCTGTTTTCAGATCATATGCAAAGAGGGAGATATATTTTTTTAAAGACCTGTCAGATTATTTTGTAATTATTTTAAGTTACAGTTTGGTTGGAGGATAAATATGTATATAGACATTATATCCAGCAACCACCAGATCATTCAGATTGCTTATCAGTCAACAAATCAAAAATCTTTCAAGTGTTTTTTTTAAATAATTATTTGGAAAAAACAGAATTCATGTAAGTGAAGAAATGTGTTGTACAGAAATTATGCGGTGAGTGCCACAAAAAACCAACCAACCAAAAAAAAACCCCTAAAAATCTGATTTCTGGAGTGACTGTGTGAAAGCTGTTCATGGCTGGATATGCAGGAACTTGAGAGTTTGGGGGTTTTTTTGTGGAAATGAAACTGGGAGGTATGCATGGAGGTTTGCTTAGACACAGGAGGAGGTTATGTGGGCACCTCTTTTATCTGTGAAATGTGTGCAAAACTAGCGTGGGTCAGATAAAACCCTGCATTTTCAGAGCCTTCTTGAAAGGTGAGGAAGGTCAGCAGAACGGTGTGTTGTGCTCCCAGGCTGGATGGCAGCTACTTACACGGCCTGTTCACCTGCTGGCGAGGGATTTTCTGCAGACTGCTGTATTTACTGTCTGGATGGAGATGCTCTTTCCCCCCCTCACCCTCCTGGTTTTTCCCACAGGCTGCGGGAACACCACCGCGCTGCAATCAAGGTGATTCGGAGGATGCAGTATTTTGTGGCAAAAAAAAAGTTCCAGGTGAGTTGTGAATAGAGAGCTCCTTTTCTAAATAAACCCATTTATTCTCCTGATGCATTGTCTCTTTTAGAAACTTAAGAGAAACTAACACAATTCATTTCAGTAATGGTGAGCTACACCCACTATTCTCTCCCTCCTTCAATAGGGTGGTTGTTTCGTGGCAGGTTAGTCAACTGTGGATGCACTGGAAACAGACTAAACTCCTGAAATGCAGTCTGAATTAAAATGTTATTTTCTGCTAATGGACTTGACCCTTAGCCCTCTGTTATCGCTGTCTCTTTCTGGCAGTGCAAACATTCTCGTATGTCTCCATTCATTCCGAGCTGTGTGCTGCTTTCATGCCGAGTCAGTAGGATTAGAGATTAAAATACTACCTCAGCCTTGCTTCTGTCCCTTACTCAATGGTAATGAAGTCCTGATAAGAAACCGAGGTGGAAATTTGCTAGTGTATTGGAAGGTTTCTCATTTCTTCTCCTTTCTCCCCTCTGCATGGTAGGAGACCTCCATCCTAGTTAGTGAGATATTGATTCTCTTTCCTCCTCTGGCCCTCACTGACACATTTCCCGTGTGCCACTCCACTTGCTGTGGTCTCGTGATGCCATAAGCATTTAACAGTGGCTAATTAACCTTGTTACCTGGTCTGAATAAAAAAATCTGACTGCAAACTTTCTAAAAATCAATTTCATTATCCAGTGAAAACACGTCAACAGCCTTCATCTTGATTTAAACCAGGTGAAAGTATATATAAGTAATAAATATACTACCTTACTTAAAATTAATTAATGAGGGATAACCTCCAGAGAACAGGCTTCACAACTGAAAATGTAAAGGATGAGAGGGTTTTAACTGCCTACCTCCATTTTCATACATGACCTCGCTACTACTGCTTACAACAGACCAGAAAGCTATCCCACCTTTAATCTAGACCCTCCAAAATGGGAGGGTATCCTTTTTCCTTCAAATCTGAAGGCCGCAAAATTTAAGATCAAAAAGATGGTGATGATGATGATGATTTTCAATTGACAGTCCAATATATCTGTGAGGCAAAGTCTTCTGCTACTTCAAACCCACAATTCTGATTTGCTTGTAAAATTTAGAAGCACTGCCTGCATTTTTTAGCAAATTTCTACTTTGAATATTTTAATTTTTACTAAAATTCTTGAGGTCATTTATGGCTAAGGTTGCCTGAGCTTTTCAGAAAATTGCTTTAGTTATGTATAATGTATTCAGACTGTCACCATTTAGGCTGAAATCTCCCATGTCCAGAGTTTTCTTGAAGAGAATGCTTTCGAAAAGTTTCTGCTAGCACATTTCACCTTTTGTTATCATCATTAGACTAAAATTAAGAAAGGCACAATGTCTCAACTACTTGAAGAAAATATTTATAGTCGTTTTGTTGAGAAGTTTCTTAGCACTTGCTGGTCAGCACTTGAAACTTGGCAAGGGACATGGCCCATTCCAGTGATGTGTCTACTGCTGTTGTGTGAATAATTGCCTAAATGTGGCCAGTTCCATTAAAATCTAATTTATTTTCATTCTAAAACTTGATTGTGATCCTTTGCTCTGTGGTAATTACTGAATCATTGCTCTCATAAATTTAAATCATAAAATATTTGCCATGGTATTAACTAAACTGCTTAGTAACAAGAAATCCACACGTTGTGTGTCTACCTCCCAAGTGGTATTTGTCAGAAACAGATTTTGAAAATGCCTGAACACTGTGTGCAACATTATCCACCTGGCAAATAAACGAAACTCCCCTGCGGCAGATGATTTGATAGAAGCTGAAAAAGCATTTGACTGAATAGAATGGGACTATTCAGTTCGTACTTAAAACTTGTTTATGCTCACTATCTCAGTTGCTAATCTGGCTTCTCAGTTGTACTCTCACTTTCGCATCTGCAAAAGGCCTGGTCCTGGCCATCTACAAAATCCCTCGGCAAGGTCATCTCTCTTTAGCAGTCTTCCTTCTTCCTGAATGATCAATATTAGCTGCTACTAAAGAACTAAAAATGTCATTTGGGTGAAGTGGGGTGGATCTCAAGTCACTCCTGCGTACAAGTGATACGCTGCTGTTCCTTCAGAAGCAGAATCTCCAGCAGGAACGTAGGGCAATAGCTCATACTTCTCCACAATTTTTGAATACATGGTTATGATCCAGCTTAAAAATTTGGAGAGCACCAAAGGTGCAGTTTTCCAAAGCACCCAAGTAACTTAGTGCACAAAGTCACCTTGAAATTCAAGCCACAGGGTACTTTTGGAAATCTCTCCTATAATTAAGCGATAACCACTGTCATTATTCTTTCGTCAAAAGTATGTTGTAAATCTGTTCTACGCACATAAAATAATCATAAGAAATGAAATTGTTTTAACATGTGCCAAGTAATGACTGTACTGTTCCTAATAAGCAGACTAATGTAATATCTGAAAATAAGGTAAAGCAGAAGATGCATTTTAAAAATGTATCTTTCCACAGTTAAGAGATCTGTACAGCTGTTTTCTGGTAGATATTTGCTTTCTAAGCTTTATGTTTATGGGAAATATATGTTCCAAAAAAAAAGAGAAAATTCAGATATTTTCTTCCTGTAACTATTGAAAAAACCCACTACAAACCCACAACCCAATGTCATCTGAAGTCCCCTGGACTATTCATGCTTAAAATTAGCTGGAACACTAAGGAAGGCCAACACTTTAAAGGAGTATATTTTAGAGATGCCTCTGAAGCTTTTGAGTAGGGCAGCATAGGAAGAAGGAGAGGAAGAGGAAAATTTTGCAAAATAGGTCCCAGCATGAACCCAGCATGGTTCTTAAACTATACCAGCTGTTTGCAGGACACACCTGTAGGCCTAAATTTGACTAGGTATATTTTTTAAAGAGCTCAGCTAATAACAGGGGATGATGGCATTAGAAGGACAAAAGCCAGTTAGAAAGCAAAGCCTTCCTGTTTAAAAATAAATAAATAAATAAATAAAAATAAAGAAAAGCTAAACAGGGATACAAAGATTTTCAAAGGACATGAAAAGCAAGTCTTTGTGAAGTATCATTTCCTCTTTAAAAAGAAGGAGAGAAAATTAGGCTGTATTTCAAAGTCCAGGTTTAAATATAGTCCTTATGGTGATGCCCATGTATAACCATGAACCTAGCATAATATTATAAAGAATTAATACCTTTTTTATGGATGTGTTTATGTTCTCGTAAAGTCTGTAGGACTGTTTCAAATTCTGTACAAAAGATCACATTCAGTGCAAGTCCTGTGCATCAGTGAAGGTGAATGACTTATGGTTCAGGAAGGATTTTGTAGATTATAGGGAAAGCAGACTAAGAAATGAATGCTTTTCTAGGCTTTGTTCACCCTACCTACTGAAAATGAATTTTATGTATTAGTTATAAAGCAGATGTTTCTGACACTATCTAATATTACAACTGAATTTCAGAAAGAAAATCACCACACTCAGTTATCCCATTGATTCATGAGTAAATAACCTTTGTTTTCAAATTATGAAAGTTTCTAGAAGTCTTAAAACTTACGTACATGGATATAACTGATATCCATCACAGATAGAGACCAGGAATCTGTTCTGATTTCCCATTTTCATTTTGAAAACTTTTTAAATTTTCCTTTGATGTAAATTCTTCCAACTGAGTAAATTACTTTCCTTCTAAAATAGGTTTTTAGCTTGTAGTATGATTTTCACCATGGCGAATATTCTATACATAGCATAAATTAAAAATACAGGTTGCAGTTCTAGTGATGACATAACTGTTGCCTGATTTGTTACAATTTCCCTGGAAAATCTTACATTTATAGTCTTGTAGTTCATCATATTACATGATTCATATGAATTGTGTGTGCAGTCTTTTCTAATCTCTGCACTGGACTGTACTAAACAATGTATTTCAGTGTCCTGTGCTTCACAGGGTGTTCTAACCATTTTATTTGACTGTTACTTGGTTGCATTTCCCAGAAATTCCCCTTTCCTGGATTTCCCTCTCCCTTTCCCAGGTCTGCCTCCCTGCCCATGCAGTTCCTAGGGAACAACAACGGCCACAGCCAGTGGTGCACATTTAATATTTGGCATTGCCTTTTGTGCCTTTTACAAACTTTCATTTATGATGGGGGAAATTTTAACTTACTTAAGAAGAGTTTTGCCATGAGTTTTGGTTAATTAGCAGAGGAACCTAAGTAAAGAAGAGAAGCAGTTAAGAAAAGCTGTGGGACTAGCTTCTACTTTTGTCTCTTCCATACTCGTTTGTTGCCTGCTGCATGTTTTTCTTCTTTTTATAAAAATTATATGATCAACATCAAGAGTATTTTCTCATAAAAGATCAGCTTTCAATATCAAGTAGTTACAGAAAAATCAGTACTGACTATTAAATACCCAGTTGTACTCAGAAATTTAGCCTCATTCATAAAATCTATTTACTCCAGGTTTTCAATTCTTGTTTTAAAGAGAAAGAAACCACCCTGTAAAAATGTAAAACAGGCAGGGAAATACCTACACTACTGTCAGGCTCCTGTGACAGAATATGAGGGTGGCAAGAGAAAGCTCTGCATCTTTACTCTTAGTGAACAGCTTTTCTGAACCTGCAGTTTTCAAACTTGCAGACTTCTCTTTTGTTTATTCACAGTACAAAAATAATCCAACAATTCTTTCTTTTTCTTGTAGTATCACCATGTTTACAGTACTAGTCCATGGAAAGATTTGTGGGCTTACATCGCTGAATCATATTTCTTTCTTTGTGGATGTTAGTTATGATTTATGTGTGTGTAAGCAGTTGGGATGCTTGGGAATTCTTCTGTGCTCCTTGGTTAGATTGAAGCAATTCCCAGTCCTGCTTAGCCTTCCATTAGAGAGTACCTCACATTCACCCAAGGCTTGCAGTTGACTTGGTGAATCTGGGAGACTGAAATATAAGTTGTTTGATGAAGCGATGTTATTGAAGGAATGATTCCTGAAATGTGAGAGCTACTTCCCAGGCAGGTGCAGGGGACTGCATGAAGGCACCACAGCCTGTTTTTTGTATTGTATCCCACTTTCCTTTGGCTTGGGAAAAAAAAGGTATTTATGGCATGGAATTGAGGAAATCCTGAAGTTTGGGAAATAAGATAAAGCAGTGCAGAGACATCTGCTTTTGAAGTACAGGTGACAAAATACTTTTGAGACTTCAAAAGGGATACAAATTCTGGTATCTTAGAAGCTAGCACTGGAAACTCTGTTCCTTGTTCTCAAAACATGCAAGAAAGGAGGAGTTGTAACTGAAGTGTTACCAAGATTTTTACAAAACCTTGAAAATTATCTGCAGAGTTTCTATAAACAGCGTAATGAATGAGTCAGAAATCATAGAACAGTTTGGGTTGGGAGGGACCTTTAAAGGTCATCTAGTGCAAACCCCCTGCCATGAGCAAGGACATCTTCACCCAATCAAGTTGCTAAGGGCCCCTCCCAACCTGGCCTTGAATGTTTCCAGGGACGGAGCATCCACAGTTTCCCTGGGCAACCAATTTAAGTGTCTCACCACCTTCACACTGAAGAATTTCTTCCTAATATCTAATATAAACCTGCTCTCTTTCAGTTTGAAGCAGTTTCCTCCTTGTCTTATGACCACACGCCCTTGTAAAAAGTCAGTCCCCATCTTTTTTAAAAGTCCCCTTCAAATACTGAAAGGCCTCAGTGAGGTCTCCCTGGAGCCTTCTCTTCTCCAGGTTGAACAACAGAACTCTCTCAGCCTGTCTATAGTAGAGGTGCTCCAGCCCAATTTGTTGCTGCCCTTCAACACATTCATTCATTTGCTTTTCAGTTAATCTTGGTGTTTATAGGTTGATAGTATTGCCTTTATCTTTAAGACTACACAAAAGTTGTTTTATTACTAATAGGTCAGATTAAGTCTTTCCCATATATGAGGTGCAAATTACAGACACAGGGCATTTCTTGCACCAGTGTTTCCCAGCAGGTTTGAAAGCTCAGCCAGTCTTTCTGGAAGAGGAAATCAGTCATGCACCTCCATCTAGAACTGTGTCTTAACTTCCCATGGCAAGACCTGAACTGTGAACCCTGGCTGCTGACTGAGAACCGGGGTTTGTGCATGTGCAAGACCTCTTTGTTGTTCAGTGGCCAAGGAATATGAACCTTATTTCCAGAAGAAACTAGAGTATGCACAGACCGCTGCACAAAGTGCCAGATAAACGTTTTTGGCTCCAAGTTCTTTTGAGCTTGAGATCGGTGGATTACCTCTTGAAAGGCATACAGACCTGCAGTAACAAAAAGGTGAATGAAATGAGAACTGTCAGGATTATTCCACCAAAAATGTGTGATCATGGCAACAATCAAAGTAACTCATATGTTTACACAGTGTTAAAAGAACTTACTGTTTACTCTTCAAAAACATCTCCATTGCCGTAGACCATTCTTCCATCCTTGTGACTTAAAAGCCATGTTTTTTGTCTCTTGTTTTACAGCAAGCCAGAAAGCCCTATGATGTCCGAGATGTTATTGAGCAATATTCTCAGGGCCACCTCAACCTGATGGTGCGAATCAAGGAGCTGCAGAGGAGGTGCGTCAATGAAGCCCAGTCTTGGTCCCTGTAGACAGCAGCAGAAGGATGTGTGTAAATTAGGCAGTGACTGGGGCCCACAGATAAAAACCTGACAGGGTTAAGGGTGCCATACTGGCAGGACTGTGCAAAATTAGGGAACATAAAATTGCATTTGTGTAAAGTTTTCTTTTCACACAGGGATGAAAAGGCAAAAAGCTTAAAAATCTGATAATTGGGACTTACATATATTACCTCAGTCCCTGCTAGATGTGACTATAGACTGCAATCCCTATGTGTTGGGGGCTGTTTTATACTTGGAGGGTGCAATACTCTCACCTGCTCTGGTAGAATTGCAAACTAAGAGATGACAGATGCAACAAGAAAGCTGCAGAAGAACAAGGAAAAGACAAATCAGTGCTGATCACAAGGAGGAGTGATGGGCGTGGTAAAACTTTGCAGTGGTTAAAGAAGCCGTAGAGCAATCTAAGTCCCATTTTGTTACTATATTATTAATTTCAAGCGTAAAAAAAATAGCGTAAAGCAACTGTTTCACTTACAGGATAAACCAGAATTATTTGAATTTCACTTTGCTTGTTTGTGAAGAGACCTCCCTGCTCCAGCTAGAGATGGAAGATGCTGGTTCAGACTGATAAAAACCAAAAATTTTTTCTTTTTGGTTTATAGGTTGGATCAGTCCATAGGAAAGCCATCTCTTTTTATCTCTGTCTCAGGTAAGTCAGTACAAAGGATGTGTCTAAAACTAATCTGATGAACATATAATTAATGGAAAATAGTTGTTAAAATATTTTTCATTTCATTGCCAAATTTTTAAACAGTGCCAGCTCGTTGTGCTCTGAAGATTAAGCATTGGCAATAATATTTGGTCATCAACACTTTCAAATTAGGGCTGTTCTTGTTTAGATTCTTAAAGCACCAACTTTCACTGAAGTTTTCAAAATGTCGGGTCTAGTCTTTCTGAGACTCACCATGTTTTCAATAAATTGGTGTGGTAAGATTACAGAGTTCCTGTGAAATTGGTAATATCCACATAGATCTATGATAGCTTTGAAAAGAGACTGGAAAAAGAGCACAAAGGACTGTTTGTGACAAGTCTGGCTAATGAAAACTCTCTGTGTCATTTGAAAACTCATCTTTCTATATGGTTTATAGTGGGGAAGAAAAGATAAAAGGTTACCAAATGTGTTATTCAAGTTGGCTGTAGAGTCCTCTGCATAGTGGCAGATTGTTTTTAAGTGGCAGTTAAAACATTAACTAAATTGGGAACATTTTTGCTCTCCATGGTTAAAGCATAAAACTAAGATTAAAAATACCTTAAACTCAGGGCTATTAAAAGCCCTGGCGTGGGCCAATGCTATAAAAAGAAACAGAAAACTACTTTTAAGGAATGGATCTATCAGCCTGGTGAGGGTGTTCAGTTACACAGTGTTGGTGGGCTAGTTAAACACACCCTGTTGTGGTTTGCTGCTATTTTGTTATACCACCGTATATTAATTTGAAAATGTTTCTTGTTCCACAGAGAAAAGCAAAGATCGAGGAAATAACACGATTGGTGCCAGGCTGAACAGAGTGGAGGACAAGGTAAGCCTCAGTCGAACTGGCAGTGAATGAGGACATGGTTTGTGACCAAACAGTGCTTGTTTCATAGGATGTGAAGGAAAATTCAACTTAAAATAGAGTTGAATGCCTGGATTTTCCAGGTGATGGAGCGTAATTTTTGTCGCAGATTGCATTTTTGGTTCTTGTCATTTTAACCGAATAAGAAAAAAACCAGAATTTAATTGATTTCAGTCTCTTTTGGGAGTCGCTTGAGGTTTCTTATTTTTAATTGCATATATTATATATGTCTCAGTGCTTTACTTCCTTCCTCCACAATAGATAAAAGGCTCTGCTCCTTTAATACCTCAGTATATTATGGTCCCTAAGATTTGCCTTTGATCGTTGCTCTGTTGTTTACATAAGTCCACCTACAATTCCTTAGAGAGGGAAATAGCAAACCTTGTTCCGTCCTGGTTTTCATTCCTTATGATAAATGGAGTTTCTCCTTCCAAGTGATGTGAATCCAGAAAAATCAGAGTTATTCTATAATCACAAATTAACAGTTAAGTGCTTTGTAACCCTTTATTTCAATGCTGGCTATGCTTGAAAAAATAGATGACAGGTAGAGGTTGTGTCATTGTTAAAGAATACAGGTTTGCCTATGCTGGTATTTAGGAAAGAAAGGAAGAGTTAAGAACAACAGTTTGAATCTTTTACTGATCTCTTAGAGTGATGTGGTGAGGGAGTGAAAGCATTTCTTTACTTTAGGATTATTTCAATCATTTATCTGACCTGTTCATTCGTTATTAAGGACCTAAGCTTTTCCCTGAGGAAAAGAACTTTCAGAGTGTTTCTTCCACTACTGGAAAATGTGATAACCCCATGAAAGTTTTGTTCTGGATAAATATCCAGCAAATATTCTGCAAACTAAAAGAGGTGTGAGCAATACATCCCAAGGGGGATACAAACTAGCACCCTGATCTGTATTGATTCACTTGTGACATGCCCATTTCTTACACATTTCTCCTTGAATACTTTAATAAACTTGAATGATCGTACTCAGGACTGCACTTCAGTCTCCTGGAAATAACGGTGTTTTAAAGGTAACAGGTTTCTTTTGGTATTTGGGGGGACACACAGGAAGACTGAAGTGGAAGAGAGGAAGGTAGAGTGCATTTAGCGCAAAAAAGAATCACTGTGCAGTGCTCCCTCACATCTGTGGTTACTATGTGTTCCTACACATGGAAGCCCTTTCCAGAAAGTTTGGATTACATTTATTTATTTTCTCTCCATAATGTTAACTGAAAGTGTGGAACACTAGAAAATGTCTTGTGACTTGTGACAAAGAGCAATGACTTTTCAGTGTGGACAAATAATTCTCAAATGGCAGCTAAAGCAGCTTCTCAGTGCTATTTGTAAAATCTCCAGTGAGCCTGGGAAAGCCTTGGTGTTGTACTGGCTCAGAGATAAGCTGTTTGGAGGTTATTAATTACTCTTTTTTACATCCTTACAAATAAGTACACCGTGAATTTATAGTGACTGGGTTTTTATGTCTTGTAATGGGACTGTAAAACACTCCCTGTATAATTTTAGTATAGCTGGGTTAAATTTTAGCCTTGTTTTAAGTAACAGACCCTTCTTTCTTTGCAGTTGCATGAGGTCATCTGTGGTTTCAGAGCTGTATGTTATCTGCCCTATACAGCTAGTCCTATCTGCAGGAATTTTATCTGAAAGTAGCTGAAAGGCTAAAAATAGAGGATTTCAGTTGGACTCAGCAAACAGTGGTTAACGTAAAAACACACTGGCAATGCTAGAATCACATTTTTGCTGCAACTGTAGATGGTGGCCAAAGCTAATTTTTTGGTATTTTTGCTCTCAGAGATTGGCCCTCTCTTTCCCATAAAGTACATGGTGCTTGGTGTGCTTTCAACATACAGTTAAACCCTTCCTGAGCAGAGCACTGTATTAAGGACATCAGGTGGTTTTTAAGGTGACAAAATTCTTTAAGCAGTTTCGTCCCATTTGGTTTGTGAATTAGTTTTCAGTCTTGGACTTCAGGAGGAGAGTTTTTCAGTGCTGCAGGCTGGTGTCAACATCTAAACCCCTCTTGTGCAATTGAAAAATCTCCTGTACGTCAGAGGAGGGATATGTACAGCCAGCAGTACAGAGGGGTTGGCACATGAAAGGGGCATTTTAAAATAAAATGCTTAAACAGCAGTGTATTGACAGGAATTATGATTCTTTATGGCAAAAACCTGCATTTTCAAGTATTGACATCAGCAAAATGTTGTGTTTTCTTCTGTAAATTTAGGAACATTCTCATTTGAGGGAGAGAGAGTCCTGTAATCTGTTCATCTTGTGCACTGAGAGAAACTTTGACCTTGTGATATATGCAGTTTGTGATCCTGAACCTAAAGTTTGTTTCCTAACATTCAAAAGCCAGAGGGATGAATCACACTTGCAGGAACCTTCCTGCAGATTCCTTCCTCCTGAATGTTGCAATTTTGGCAAGGCACTGAAAAGGTGGTTTTGTGAATGTAACTAGAAACTGCACAGCCTGATAGTCCTTCATGAAAAGAAATCACGATCCAACATGTAATCACAGCATGTTTTAACTTTGCCATTGCTCTCTGTTGCTTACCAAGCTGAGGGTGGCAAATGCTGTGCTCTCCTAAAGGTGTTTTGCCGTGCTGGGTGCAGGGTGCTGCCCACAGCCCATTCTGTCGGGCCTCTAGCCAGCTGTGGTCCAGCGGGAATGTGACAGCAGGAGTGCAGCGCCCAGGCAGGGCTCACACACCCTGCCAAGCGCCAAGGGTCCAAGAGTGTGCGTGTGGATACCTCAGGGAATGTTGTTGAGCAGGATTACAGCAGCAAATCAATTTATTTGCGGTGACCAGCCTTCTCTTTTTATCCTTGAAACATCTGTGAGCGGCTATTCAGTCTACCCTCAAAGAACCTGGCCGCAGCTGGCTTGCTACCAAACTCAAAATCAAAAACAGTTTTTCCAGATGGGCCCAGCTGTGTGTGCACAGTGCCCTTCCTCCTCACACAGCACTCCTCATCCTCACGCCGCAAGTGCTGCCTGCCAGGGGCTTAATGCTGGGTGTGCCCAGCAGCTCCAGCCAGGAGCAAGCCCACAGCGCACTTGGGAAATTGTGTGTCCTGCAGCTCCTATTTTCTTTTCACTGCACTAATTTTAGCTTGGCTATAAATGACTGCAATGCTAGCTTTTTAATTTTCACATTAATCTGTTCTTTTTCAGCCTTTTGCCAACCATTAATTTAGCTATAACAGGCGCAGTTTGCACTTCTCAGGTAATCAGCCAGGCTTGCTGCTTGGCCACCCTAAGGAAATTCAGTCTTAAATATGGGCACTGCACAAAATCATCTAGAATATGCAGTGAAGGCTAAAAGTGGCCAGTCCCTGGACTCTCCCTGTTGTCCCTACAAACCAGACTGCCCCAGATGTCTGTAGGTCCTGCCTGTGGACCTCCCAGAGTAGAATAACACAACCCAGATATACGAAAAAATGTTGAAAACCATCCTGAGCAGTAGACGTTATGCTCTCTTTCTGTTGTTTTAAAAATAGAACTTAATCTTCTGCAATGATTTGAACACTTTAAAGTTTGCCTTTTAAGAATGTTTATAGCAATCCAAAGCTATTTTCTGGGCATCCCTCCTTATGTACTCAGAATTGTTCCTCCTATCTGACAGTAAGTACAGTATTAATATCAGGATTGCCAAGGTCATACCTAAAGTCATATAATAGTCTTTTTCAGTTACATGAAATATTAGGAGTTATGCCATCGGTTGCAAAATTTTGAATTGTAGAGATTTAAATGGGGATTTCTATTTGTACAGAAGGTATGTGGTAATGAGACATGTGACACCTTTTAATGTGAATCAAACAGTTCTGCAAGACAGTATTAATGCCAAGCTTATGCACATTTGCATGCTTGCAGCTGAGAAGGTGAACCCTTATATTCTAACCTGTACTAACACAAAGAGCAACACAGAGATCATTGCATTTTTTCAGAAGTATTTGGAAAGCAGATAGCACCATTTTTAAAATCAATTAAAAACAGATCTTTCACATGAAAACATCTACCCTAACATAGGTGCTGCTGTGCTTGTTGAGTTGACTAGTGGAAATCTGAACTGATCTTGGAAGCCAAAGCTGGAAGGCAGTGTACTTCTCACAGGCCTTTTGAGTTCTCGTTATGCTGATTTGGTTTTCTGTCTTCCATCTACCATGTCTGTGAATGTTAAACATACAGAAGTCAGTAAAATTGTAAAGATATGATAAATATTGGATACATTTTTTGCAGTGAGTGCTGACTGTGTAACTTTTAAAGATAAGTAAGTGCAAAGGCTTGTTTGAGGTGGCTTTCAAAAAGTGATGAACACTGTGTCTTACAACATTTATATATATCATATGACATTTTCTTCTAGCTAAATAATTTTCTGTAATTGTTTCACCAGAGCATTTATTTTATCCATACATGTGTTAGAAAGCAGTTTGACTGGAACCATGCTGAACACAGTTCCAATGAACAGAATGACCATTGATAAGTCTAGGTCCAGTTTCTGACTTGATTCTTGCTCTTTTCTACTCTTGCTTTCTAATCAACTAACAGTTCCCTGTTGCAAAAGATTTCATATCTGATTTATTTCTCTTGTTGATTTCCTTAAAAATATATGAACTTGAACTATACATTGCAGAGGAATCTCACTGTAATGTGGATAAATCTGCTATTTTATTGTATCATAAGGCAAATTGTAATCATGCCATTTCTAATAATGAACTGCCAGCCCATCCAATGTAGAAAAGTTTAGGACATGCTGCAGAGACCATTAAAGGTCTTTTCTTTGACCTGAGGACCCAACATTTCAGTTTTCCCTCATCACAGTAGGCAGAAGCATTGAGGTTTATTGAAGTTGTATGCCTTGAGAGGACTTCTTCTTTTGGTTGTTGTGACATACACAGACAGCACCATGGCTGTGTTACTTTTATGACAGCATTTCTGTCCTAAATGAAAATATAGATTTGTACCTTTTTATGTCTCATTTTTTGATGCTCCATATTTACTATCCAACAAGCAAACATTAGATAGTTTAATTTTTTACTCAGAAAAGTGTTCTCTCATCTTCATCTTCCTGAGTTCAAAAATACCAAGTTTCATGTTGACAGCTTGCTCACCTAAAAGAGTTCTTCATGTGTGGCCAGTTTTTCAGTTTCAGGTGAAACAACTGCATTATCTAGCATAGGATCAAACCTTGGTGGGTTTTTCATCTATCTTTAATGTCATTCTGTAGCCTGGGAACAGTTACCGTGCTTCCTAGGTAGAGCAATTAGTGCAAACTACAAAAAAGCCCTTGTCCGATGATGCCCTTGTTGCACATTTTGGCTTTATTTTTAATTGGATAGAAATGGATTAATTTAATTTAATTTAATAGATATTGATGGCAAAAGACTGACAAACAACCCAGCTTTCTGGCCAGTGCTGGAAAATGAGGTTGAAACCATTACTTGGAGAGGTGGCTTCAGAAAGCGTCTGGCATGAAAATATTCAGCACTTTGCAGGCTGAACACGCACTAGGCATTTCAGGTGTTGAATATTGGTAGCTTCTGCAGTAGGTGTGTGAGGATTTGCCTTCCCAATACTGAGAAACAGAGCTAAAAGCTGTGAGTTTGGCTGGAAATTTTAAAAGATATGTGAAATCGATAAAAATCAAAACAAACACCATCAAGCAGTTACTCATCTTGTATGTAGTTCTTGCAGTAACGCAGAAGTAATAACCTGGGGGATGTGGAGGAATATTGAGGCATATGGAAGATTAAGTATCCCTATTAATTTAATCCTTAGTCTTTTTCCAGATGCTGAAGTACAAGCATACGGAAGCAATTTCCGTGCTGAACTTTGTGATGGAGGATGCCCATTTTCTATAAATTGGACTACAACTAAGCACATCCTTCAACAATCTGGGTCATTATGCAGCCTTGCAGTTTTAATAGCTTTTCTCTCACCAATCTGATAATATTTCAGTAGATAAACAATCAAAAACTACAGATTTCTGTGTCCAGTATCCTATACTTCCCATCTTGCCAGCTACAGTAAAATAAAATTATCAGGCATACACAGTAAAACATGAAAACAAAAAATAATTGCTTGTTGCATTCACTGCTGCCAGAAGCTTCAGTAGCTAGACTAGAAAGAAACTGAGAGAGAGATTAGGCGAAGCCATGGAGAAAGACTCACTTGAGGATTATTAAACAGGATGTCTGTATGTAAACTCCAGTTTAGCAAGTACTTTGAACAGTAGTCAGCGATGAGTTGGTAAAAAAAAAAAGGAAAACCATGATTTTATGCATATGTACTTTCTTACACTTTTTTCTTTTTAAAGCATCTGCTACAAGCCTTGCACTAGAAACAAGGTAACTGAGGCAGAGAAATTTAGATCTTGTTCAATGCACCCTTTTTATGCTAGGCTTTATACACAGGTGCTTGTACTGGATTTGGAAACCCAGGTGGAACATTTCTTTGCCGTGCCTTGGATCTGATCTGTTTACAAAGGCTGTGCAAGCAGCCGCCTGTGCCTGTCTAGAGAACATCCATGGGAGTGTTGGCAGAGCCATACCTTGAAGGCTGCAAGGTCTTTGGAGTGGCCTTCGCTTGCATCCATTTGTTAGCACTAATTTTATCTGTTTGAATATCATTAGATGCTATCGCTGCACAAATGAAAACCAATCAATTCTTGCATAAATTGTGAAATGGTTTCATATATACTATGTTAAGTGCTATCTATAACCTGTAGGAGAGTTTCTGGTGCAGTAGCTTAGGTATAGTACCTGGCCTACAGAGCAGTGTTACAAGCTGTTGTAGTGTTTTGTGGTCTGTTTCTGAAGTGTCAGCCCTTAGATCCCAGTAAATGGGATTAAAATAAAAAAAAAAATTCTAGTATTGAACATAAATCCACAGACAGTGAGAATATTGCAGCTCATTGGCTTATCTGCAGGAAATGAGAGTGTACACTTCCTCAGCACTGAAAAATGAAGTTAAGCGAGACAAAGTACAGTCTTTGTTCTCAAGGCAACTGGCTGAAGGTAGTTCAAGCTAGCACACAGTGGCTATGCTAGTACTTAAAAGCGATGACTAATTAAGCTATGGTGACTCATTTGCATGAGTTGTCTGTGATACTCCTCTACAGATTTTATGAAGAGTAAAACGGCATAAAAAAATGCTCCTAAAGAGAAGAATTCCTGCTTAAGTGAGTTGTGATAGATTTTACTGCAAATTTCTGGTGCTTGTGGATGCAGACAGCAGTTGGGAATCATAATGCTGAGGACAGAGTGTAAACGTTTACAAATTCAAAGTGTTACATATATATACACATGCATAGATACATAATTCTTAACACTGGCAGTGGGTGTGTGCTTATGATCCACACAGATGTCTGCTTGCTTATTGAGAGCAGAAATCCCAGAGGAATTTTAGCTAACGTGCAACATATCCTATAAAATCAAGGAATTCGGGGAGGGGGGGAAATTGGGGGAATTAAATAATGCCTTACCAGTTAACAATCTTTTAAACAATCTTCAGATTAGTTGCTGGTTTGGAAATCTGCTGGCTGTGTTTATATTTGAGTAGGTATGCGAGTGGATGTAAGGTCTGCAAATGGGGATGACTCGATCTTTTATCAAACCACATAAAGCCTGTTTTGTCTGGCATTCAAAGATAAACCCAAGCAAGCCTGATTTGAAACGTACCCTCCATCATTCTTGTGCAGAGACTGTTTACATTTGATGTGGAATGGAAATGCATGGTGCATATGCCGAGGGAGAGTGTGGAGCAGTTGTATGGACTAAATACCCTGTAGAGCTGATCAGAGAAAAGGGATTTAAGTGAACAACACGTGTGCACAGCATGCTACACAGACAACTTGTATTTGTCTTTCTTATAGGTTAAAGGAAAAGAAATGACCATAAGATCATCTCTGCTTTTTTTTTCCCTTTTTTTTT
>VXBT01001564.1:103901-220633 GCA_013400235.1 Oriolus oriolus | reverse complement strand
TTTTTTCCCTTTTTTTTTTTTGCGAGGGAGGCAGTGTGTTGCAGATGAGCGACCAAAAAACCGTCCAATGTAAATGGCAAGTTTTGGGTTTGATACACTAGGATGAACCTTTACTGAAATGAGACTCATCGAAGTTGAAATTGTTCCTTGTCAAAGATGTGTTTTTAGAGTGATCTCGCTGGAATTAAAATACTTTATTTTCATTTGCAGCTGAGTATCAGGGAGGAGAAGTGGATGGAGCTGAAAGGACTCTATTCAGGCTGCAGTCTTTTCAGGGTTGGAATCTATTCAGCTCTTGGAAAAGATTCAGAGTAAAGGGAGATATACTCCCTTTCTTAAACAATGTCCATACCTTCTGACACCCTATCTGCTCTGCTTGTTCCCCCCACCCCTCCCCACCCTCAGCTAAAAATTGCAAACCAAAACTGGGCCAGGAAGAGAAATAGGAGAAGAAGGCTTTACTCTCTGACTCTGCTTAGAGCTATGGGAGTCAGAGGGAAGATAAGAAGGAAAACAGGCAGTCAATGAAAGTAGAATATGAACATATGGTTCAAAATATACCTACCGCTCCTAGGGCTCAGGAAACCAAGATGGCAAATATAATTTCCTCAAATCCTTCTGGTTTTGTGTCCTACCCACTGGGGTTGTCACAAAACTACAATTCACCCTTCAACAAGAAAGTTAAGATTTGCTTGATAGAAAAAAATCTATAAAAATCTAGAGCAAATATGATTACAACATTTTACATGTTTTCAAAGTATCCCACTGTTTCAGCAGCTAGCACAGGGCTGTGAACCCATGTCACAAGCTCTCTATCTGTCCCGAACTAAGTGATGCTCTGCTTGGTGGCTCCATCCAGCAGCCCCACCTGGCACAGTGTGATTGACCTTGTACACCATGGGTGTAACAGTCTGATCGGCTGCCTCCCTTTGGATGCGCCTCTGTGGCAGCTTTGTTATTTCCATCATGGCATGAAAGCTCCTGCTCTGACAGGTTAGCACACAAAATAGAGAAGGGAAGGGAGAAAGGAAAATATTGCTTCCCTCTTCTACAGCTGAGGCGCAGGAAGTGACTTGCCTGAGGTATCACAGTGGCATCTGTGGCACAGCCAGGAATTCAACTTAAGCCATGTCTGGGACTTAACCACAAATCAGCATTCCTTTTTGTTGTTGTGTTTAAACGCCCCTCTAGTTTTGAGTAGTTACATTGGCCAGTGCAGGGTTCAACATAATCGTAGCCCATTAATACTAAAACCATCCAGTATTTGAGAACAGCATATATAAACACATAAACCACACCAACCCAGCCAATATAAATGTACTGGGATTGTTTTAGACAGTGCATTTTAAATAATCTAGAAATTAATCTACTAACATCATTTTGTAGCCCGGGAACCTAGGGGTGGAGAGGACTAAACATGCTTACATGGCATAGAAACTGTCATACATATAGATAATTATGCATGTAGTTTTGAAAGCTAAATAAATTATATTAAATGCTGCATTTTCACAGTCAAGCAGAGAGAAATATTCAAGTGAGTTCAAATATTCATGTAAGTTTCTATTTTAAAAGTCTTGGATCCAACATTGCTCGCCATTGACCCTTCTGTGACATCTGTTAATCTTGGGTTTATTTCAATTTCTTTCTCTCTTTTTTTTAAACAGATGACTCCACTTAAATCAACACTTGGTTTCCATTAGACAGATAGAAGGTGATTCACTTAGTAACATGTGCATCTTTATCTAGTTAAGTCCTAATAGCCTTAATATATCAAGGAAGCTGGTGTGATTAACAGCACTAAAGGCTTTGTCAGACACTTCACCTAATAAATACTGCCCTTTGCCCGGTCATAGAAAAAGAGTGAACAAATAGATTGTGTTTCCAAACTGAAAATGTGTACAGCCTTGTTAAGTACTCTAAAATTATCCCTATAAAAATATATGTTGACAATAGGAGTTACATCTACATCTCTGTCTGTGTTTGTACATGTCTGCCAATCCCAGTGTGCTTTGGCTCTTTGCCCTGCCTGGGCTGTCCTTTTCCTGCTTTATCATTTCATGATGCAGCCACCACTCGTGTATGATTTTCCTCCTGTCCACTTGCACTTTGGGCAGATTATTTAGACAGTTCTTTGTCTCTGGTTGTTATAGCTTATCTGTCCCAGGGTAGAGGGATGTGTGAGCATCAGTCGTGCCACTCCAGTTAATGCTGGCAACAGAGACATCTGACTTGGCTTGACTATCACGCAGGGTAATCCTGCCAAATGAGGCAGTCAAAACAAAAACCCCAAGAGTAAAATATATTCAAAATGTCAACTTGAATGGAGATGGGGTCCTTGCTTCATCATAGTTGAAGTCATCTAGAAAATTCCCAGTTGTGCCACCAGTGTCAGTGATTGCATGCTGGGGTTGTCAGGGTACTGAAGGAAGCCTTTATTCTGCTTCTATCCCAACTTCCTAGAGAGCTTCAACCAGAGGAGTTTTACAGCAGAACACCTTAGAAAGGAAATGGGCAAGGGGAAGTTTTGCTTCTTCTCAAAAAGAGACTGGCTGAGCCATAGTCACAGATGTTCCTCCTCTGTGTTTGCTCCCTGTTACAGAAGGGAACTTTGGCCAAGCTTTGAGGTCAACCAGCCAGTCCCACAGAGATTTCACCAGAATCTCTCAGCAGAATTTTGGTATCAGAAGTGCGAGGGGAGGAACACAGTGCCTTTTCACTGATGCCAGAGAGCTGTGGTTTCTGCTACAGCCCAGAGTTCATACTCTTCTGTACAACACAACACCCTGCAGGCACGTTGGCCTGAGGCCCAGGGATCCATCTGGCAACATTTGGGTGGCACTGCATCCACGCATGGCTTATTGGTGTGGGCAGGATGCTCTGCTAACATCCAGCTGTTTCTGGGTTTAGCATGGGCAGCGCTGGCCCTGCTGTCTTTGCAGCACACTTTTGACTGTAGCTGACTTGACACCATGCTCACAAGGAATGGGTCATTCAGAAGCTGCTCCAAGGTAGCAGTTGACAAAGCACGTTTTGAATCCAAGCCTTCTGAATCTCTGTGCAGAGGAATTTATGAATCTCGTGGCAGCTAGAAAAGAAGTCAGTGGAAAGTAACTTCCTTGGCATAGAGAAAGGGGAGGAGGAGGGTTATCAGTTAGTGGTGCTACACTTGAGAATGAAAAGGACAGTGATTCCTACAAACAAGGTGACTTTCATTTTGTTTTCTGTGCACTGGCTGTACAATTTCAGTAAAAACTCAGTTAAAGAACATCACACCAGACCTGAAACAAAATGAGAACTATTTTTGTTGGTGGTTTGGAGTGGTTTGTTTTTGGTCATGAGTAGTTGTGGTAAATGAAGAGAGCCCAGATTGACATATTCGTTTGTCCAAGTCCAAACAAATAATTTCCTTTTTTCTCCAGTTTTTGTCCCTATTTAGTCCTGAGATGGCTGCTGTAATAAAAACTGACCAAGTGCAGTGCTTCAGTGATTTTGATGGCTACAGGGTTGGCATCCTTTCTTTCCACTGCCAGTGGAAGGGCTGTGAGATGAGAGTAGGAAAGCCACAGCCTTTAGAAGATCAGTATTTCTGTATGGCATATCTGAAGGTATAATTAAATTAGGATAAAAGCAAATTTATTAGATACACCAGTGACTGCTACATTTATATTATTCAAAGAGCTACAGGTTAGAGGAGTGTAAATTATACTGTGAAACAAAGCCTTAAAAACAACTGACCTAAATTTTGATGCTGTGAAGTTCCCCATCTGTACCCTCCACACACTCTTCCTGAGAGAGGCTTGTGCTGATTAATAACTGTGAAGCAAATGAGGGTTGGCCCCATAAGTGCAGTGGAAAAACTTCAGAAAAAAATGAATTGTTCTGTCTTCAGAGACACAGAGATGCACTCAGGGAGTTGAAGTCTTTGGGATCTATGGCCTCTTTGCAGTGCAGAAGCATCATAATGTAATGGAATTAATCCAGCTCTCACTCGATAATAATTCAAGTTAATTTTTCTCTCCAGCTGCCCTGTATCTCCCCCTAAGCTTTGACCTGTATTGTAACCTTAAAAAGGCATCTTCAAACATCTGAGCTCCAGCTCCTGAGTAAAGCCAGGGTTGCTCATCTAGGCTGAAAGCTCTCAGAGCTCCAGCCTTTTCATGCCTGTAGATGGGACTATTCTAATTTTCATTGGTGCTGGGATTTTGGATATTATCAATGACAAACAATAGAACAGTATTGTAGAGCAGAAGATTTTTCTGTTTCTAGGCTTTTAAATATAAAATAAAACCAATGTGAATACAGCAGTAATGAAACTAATGCTATGCTAGATAAATTACTAGTAGGTAGCTAGGAGAACTCTAAAAAACAGTGAAGAACTTCAGAAACTGTCATAGAAAAATGTGGATTCGTTCGTTTTTGTAGTATGATTGTAGTGATGAGTTATCAGAGGTAAATTGTGTTAAATGTAAGTTCAGAAGAATATGATTGCTACATATGCAGTACTGTATCAAAATTTTTGTGTGATGTTTTGATTACAGTTTCTTCTGGAGGAAGTTATTGCTAACCTTGGTAAAGGCAGGCAGGTTAACTTTAAATTGAGATTCCTGCTGGTAAAAAACTCCTACAAGTCTATTATTCATTCACAATAAAAGTGTGTATTTTGAGTAACTTAAGGGGTGTCTGCAGAGTAGGTACATACTGGTCACACTCCGAAATGCCTTCATTTCAGGACATGGGTGGAAAAGTGTAGGAACAGGACCAATATTTTAGTTAGCAAAGCATTAAGGAAACTCTTGGAAGAATATTGTACACATTCGTTTAAGGGACAGCTAGATATCTCTTTGAAATTATCTAGAAAGTTAATATAGATTGAAGGTGGTATGAAGGTAAGGGCAGAGACTGGTTTAATTAGAGATTTAATTAAGGATGAAATTGTATTAGCTGAGCTGACAATTATCAGGCAATAACTTCTGGAATGGGGATCTTCCCTCCTTCAGCCTCATATGAGGCTGAGGGTGCTGGGGTTGGAGTGTGTCTGCTAGTTGTGCTGGTGAACACGTGTACTGGACTCTGTGGCATCTCTGAACTTGCAACAGCTTGAACCCTGATTCTAACCTGGATCCCAGAGCAGCTGGAGGGCATTGTAAAAAAAAAACCAACAACTGAAGCCAACAAATAAAAAAAAATCTTTTGCAGTTTCAAAAATATTTGTCTGGGGAAGTGTCAGAGCACATCCAAAGTCTCCCTGGGCGTTGTCCTGATTCTCAGTGATGCAGAAGGGAGAAGGTAACATGGAAAGCATTTGAGAGGATTCTCGCTGGCAGGGTTGTGCATGTGCATGTACATACAGACTCTTGCTTGCCTCTAGCAAACCTTGAGCTCAGGGAATTGCAAGCTTTTGTGACCCATTTTATACCCCAAAGAAGCAGAAGTCCTTTTACAATGAGAAACGCCATTTTCTTCTCCTTTGCTGTAGAAAATCCCCCTCTCCATTGAACTCAGGAAATTTGCACTCTGTAGTAAATAATCATGAGGTTTAGTGTAAAAGACTCGGTTTATTTCCTCCCCCCTCCCAAGCTTTCTTTCATTTCTTCTGAGGTTTGTTTTGTACTCAAATGAAGCTGCGAGATACACATTGAACAGGAATCAAAGTGGTGCTTTCATGGCAGTGCTGAAGCTAATCACTTGGCTTGCTGCTACAGGCATCTGCAGGCACCTAGAGCTGTGCTACAGTAGTGTGCTGGCTCTGGGGGCCCAGCTATTTTAAATCATAATAGTGACACAGTGTGCATGCCTTCTTTCAAAGAGCTTGGGCAAGCCACGCTGAGTTGATTTTCTTGGCACGCTGTGTACCTATAATTTTGTCTTATGTTTTGTAATGTCGGTATCTGGGCACAGAATCAAAAAGCTCCACTGAATATATAAGAATTTTTTTTCCAAAAGAAAAACACAACAACAAACACGTTCTTTGTTTTTAGATTGATAATGTTCCTTCCAACAGCTATAGATGTTTAAGAACAAAGAAAGTTACTGGGGAAAGAAAAAAAGGGAAAAGAAACTTCGTGATTGTGGGAAATGTTTTGAAGCTTTTTGGCAAGACTGTCCAGGTGTTTTGTTAGTGATTTTTTTCTACCGTCATTTTGGTTCTCTGGTAATATGCCTCAGTGACTGGGTTACTCAGGACAGTGAGAAATAAATGATAACCTTCCACAAAACACCTGAAAAGCCATGCATGTGCTCTGATGAGCTGACTTTGTCTAAGAGAATTGTCTAATGGTCACAGTTTATTCTGTGTTGATTTCCAGTTTTTGTGCTGCTCAGGGAAGTAAAAGTAAGATAGGAGGATCTAGTTCTTTTACTCCCCACTTCACATCCCAACAGCCTGGTTTTCAGAGGTGCTGGCAGACGCTGTGGGGGCTCAGCACCACTGAAAAGTCAGCCCCCACCTCTGCTCTGGAAAGGAATGTGATGCCGTGTTGCCTGTACAGGGCTGGAGAGGCAGCTGCTTTTCACAGTGAGGACGTTGAGCACCTGAAAAGCTACAACCACCCTTGCTAATCTCTATGAAAACAGGAAGAGTAGAGTTCAACAAGGTTCTCAAACAATCTGTAATTTAGGATAATGGTGTAATTAACCTCATGATAATAGCACGAAATGGATAAGCATGGATGGGGCTCCATTCAAGTACAAACAGAAGACCCAGCTTCAACTGCAAAGTGGCCAAGAGGGACCTTTCTGTTCCTGTTTCCTGTTCATTGTATGAAATTGGTAAATGCTACCTACCTGTGCTATTAGGGATGAGGCTGAGGGAGAATATCTTCTAAATACAAAGTAAAAAAGAAAGTGAGTGAGCTGTTAGTGGCATTTTTTTTGATAGCGATCCATTACAAATGCGAACTTTTTGTGCATGCATTTTTTTTGGCCATCTCTATTTCCTATGCATCAATAACCAACAACTCTTAAACACAACATTGCAAAATGTCTGTGATCGAAAGTTTCCCTATTTTCTCAGTGATATTTTATTTCTCAACTCTGAGGAAAGGGCTTTTCCCTACCATAGGAATGTTACCGTGGTACATTGCACCTATTTTTTCTCTTCTTCCTTTCTGCCTTAGATTTGTCTTTTTCCTGTGACTGCTGGTACTGGTGCTTTCCCTGAGTGTTCAGGTTTGACTGCTTCTGTCAAAGACTCTGAAGTTATCCTTGGTTACCAGAGGCAAGAAGAGGAGGATAGCTTGGTTTTGGTTCATGGTAGTCAGTAGACCTAAAGCTGTCCCAAAAGTGTGTTTTGTTTCCAAAGAGGATTTGATTTCAGAAAATTAGTCTCTGTAGCTAGTTGTAGGGAGGCAGATTGGTTAAAGTTTACAACCTCTTTTTGTTTAGCCACTGGAACAGGGCCATGGAGTCTCAAGTTTCCTGTATAAAGAGAGATCTGTGCTCGGTCAGAAGGTAACCAGGCAAGGTACATGAAGGCTGCAGGGTGAATGGCTCTTTCAACAATGAAATCAGTTTGGGGTCTTTAAGATCCCAGTGGTGAGTTGTCTCAATACAGTGTCGAGCAGGCAAAATTCACAAAACCCTCAGAGGGCCAAAGTAACCACCCTTGAGAAAACAAAACAAAACAAAACTTCAGAAAATACTAAACACCAAAAAAGTTCCCACAAATCTGATAATCCTTATGAAGTTCTCTGGCTCTCGGGAAATCAGAGGAGGTGAGAGCTACTCATGTCTTCATTTCCTTCCCAGTGAGTCCTGTGTGCTTTGGCTGTTCACGTGCATACATATGGAGAATGGTATCTCATGCAAAATATCTTGGTGCACTGCTGTTCTGGGAGCAAATGCATGATGTACCTTGAGTTTGAGGATTAGGGATCTTAAATAGTCATTCCTGCAAAGAGAGGATTCACCTTGCTCCCTTCTTCCTGACACTGAAGGTGTCACTATACAATTAGTAAATCATATTCATACATTCCTCCAGAGTTCTCAGGCAGAAAAAAAGACAGGAAGAAAAGAAACAGGCTCTTAGAAATATTGGGTTCAAGTAACAACAGACTTGACAGCATTATGAGAGCTGCAGTAGCGAAGCTTTGTGTTTTGATAATCTCGTTTTCCTGATTTCATCAAATTAGTAAGGAAATGCATCTCTTGTTTGGTTTGCTCATTTGTCGGTGCGCTGTAGCCTTTCCAGTAGCATGCTGTCTGATTCTTTTCTTTTGCAGTAATTTACATAATAAATTCCATCACGAAGAAAAGAAAATGTTAGGGATCTGATTTTGACCATCTTTCCACATGGTTTGGGGAAGTTTGCGAATTGTCTCGGTGTGTGTAAGTCCATCCTTGAATATCAGCAAGTTAACTCCACCAGCACAGTAGGCTAAACTTTGCCACTTCCAGTCTGGGCTTTAAAACATTAGAAAACCTCATGTTTAGAAACATTAGAAAAAAATGTTAGAAAACTGTACCTGAGCATCATACTTCTCAGAAAACGTCACCAAAGCAAGGATGGTTTCTTTAGAAAACTTAGGAAAGCCCCAGTATTTTTGGAGTATTTGTGGGACCTTGGTTTTGGTGAAACCATGAGGCTGAGGCCTGAACTGGTTTCATGTAATCTCAGGCACATTGATAGCACTAACATCCCTTTCCAGGCAGCTGAGGAAGTCTTTATCCTCAAGGCAGCTTCTGCAGAGAAGGTGGGGCGAACCCAAGCCCACTGCAATGTGCAGTGGGGAGCAGCAATTGCCGGGTGTCTCTGTGAGGTCCTGGCAATTTTCTGCTTTTGCTCATATTACAAGTGGGTCCATTGTGAGCTGGATTTTTGCAGGGATCTCCATAGATGGTAGTTCTTGCAATGAAACTTTTCCAGAAGTAAGCATTTCTCGTGCTCTTTTCCCTCTCAGTTTCTGGTTTTCTGAAGGTACATCTGATACAAAGCTGTTCAAATATTTGTCTTTAAACAAATGGGCTGGAGAAGTGCTCAACATCGGGGAGAGAGCACTGGGTTTTCCTGATACTGACTGGTGCCTGTTTTGTTGTGATTTTTATGGAATACTAATTACTTTTCTTTGTTCTCTGCTTAGGCTAAGCAAGAAATAGGTATAAAGTCTGGTTCACTAAGTGCGTGAGGTGATGCCAAGCGGTGTCAAATAGTCCTTTTCTGGCAACAATGGGCTGTTGTTCGGTATCCTCACGCAGGTTAACCACAGAGCTGCTCCTGAGAATCCTTCTGATTTATGATGACATTGTTGGCAGCAGCAGAAAGCCCTCTAGCAGTGCTTTCCACAGTGCTGTGTCAGCAGTTTCTTAGATATACACACACTTAATATACGTATTTATAGCAGGGAATTCTGGCCCAGTTCTAGAATTCATCCTGTTTTTCTTTGCACTTGAGTGATGTTTATTCAGCAGTAACGTATCTACCTACATCTCTGGTTGCAAATTTAGTGTCTATACAAATATCAAAACTGTTCTAGTCAGAACAGCCCTGGGAAATGAATGAAATTAAGTATATTGATCCTGTGTTGAAAATGCCTTGCTAGGAGGAGTTCCCTGGGAGGGAAAGAGGCAAGGAATTCTGGTTCTGCAATGATACAACTTGTCTCAATAAAGCACATATAATGGTATCAGAGAAGCAGCTCTGCATTCACATATGCAGTAACTATAATAAAATTATTTGTCATCAGAACAGAGCTTCTGCTATGTTTGAAAGACATGACGTTTCCAAACTGAAGGGAAAAAAAAGCTTTTCATCTGCATATAGTTGAATTTGCATTAAAATGTTGGTTTCCTGTAGTATCATTCTTGATACCCTCTTTCTACCTTTCCCTCTATCCCCCAGGAATTAAAGAATCTCTGCCCTGCCTTGACATGTATATAATTTGTCCTTCATCTGTTTCTTATTGTTGTTCTCTTCTTGGGCAAAAATCCCCAAAAACTATGCAAATGTGGAACTCATGAGATTTGTATCTTCAACCTTTATCTGAATGTTTTTGAGGTTGGGTTTGGGTTTTTTTTTCTAGTTTTGGAAGGCCCCCCCAACAGTCTTTGATTTGTCTAGAACAAGCTACTGTTTTTTCTGTTCTGAGGTAGTAACATAATGAAGTGTTGCCAGTATTGAGCTACACACTGTATGGCACCAGTTTCTAGAAAGCAGCCTGTGGATTATGCTTGGGTCCAGTCGAGATCAGGAACAGTCACACAATTCAGGCTCTTAATCTTTTCTTTTAGTTTGTGAATGCATAAATAAAAAGAATTCAAAGCACATGAACAGCTTCTTTATTATTATATTGGTATTTTATTGCATCTTGTAGGCAGTCGGTGCGGAGTAACTGGGTTAATGATGAATGATGACCAACAGGAAGGATAAATGCACATGATCTCAAGTGGGATGGAAAGTAGTGGTGAGGCATTCCTGCTGCTGACAGAGATGTGTGGGAATAGCCAGGCTGTGTCCAGACCATACCATGTTTAGCTCCAAATTCTTCCTTTGGGGACAAGTCCCACAGCATATCAAGTGCAGGCACCACAGGCCTGACCTTTTCTTCCAGTATGTCACTTCCTACTATGATGTTGTCCAGGATCTTAATAGACTTTTCAAGGAAATAATTTAATACCAACCATTGAAGAAACATTTCCTTCTTAATTTTGCAAAGACTATTGCAGTTAATACCTAGACATACCTAGATTTGGGCTTCTCTGTTTTTCCTGAAGAAATGCTTATAGGATATGAGTGACTAATAAAATTCTTTTGTTGGATAAGGAAAGTCCTTGATTGATTACCATGACTGATTATAATCCTGCCTTTCTGTTTGGATAAGGGTTTATTTTGAATAACTTGCTTGACACAGCAGCATTAGGAAAAACGCTGAGTTCTTTCTTACTATGGAATTATTTCTAGTTACGAAGTGCATTAAATGCAACTTAAAGACTTCAGTATAGAGAATACAGCAGCCTTCTTACATAGATGTGTGATGCACCTCTGAATAAAACAGGAGCAGATGTAAACTGCATGGACTAGAGGGAATGAGGAAAATTTCTGCAATTAAGGCTGCGTTAAGAACTCGACTATCTCATTTGCAGAACTGATATACTTGGATGATAACATGGGTGTGTATATCCTTAAATAAGGTAGAGAAAACAGAAAAACAAACAAAAATTCAAGTTGCATCTACAATTTTGGCAAAGCACGGTCTGAAAAGTAAAATAACTTGCAGATTTCATGTCTTCTGCTCTATAGTCTTCAATGATTTTTTCCCCAGATTTTTTTTCTGAAGCCTGTAAGTTGATTTCCTTTACTCTCTTCAGTCTTCATTCATGTTTATTTTCTTACTTTCCTGCAGTTCTCAAGCTCACCTCAGCCATAACTTTTTTCCAGGTGCTTCCCACTCCAAACTTTTTTCTCTTGTTTACATTTGAATAGAAGGGTTTTTCTGCATTGTCTGGGCTAAGACAGGATTAAATGGCAGTGCTGGGAAAGACTCCTGCACTCATTTGTGTTGATCTCAGTCTTGGCATCAGCTCCACCAGGCCTGAATATCACACAAAGTGAAAGTCCTGGGGTTTTGCAGCTTGGGAGCATGGGCTAAATGACTGCTAAAGGGATATTTGCTGCTGGTATCTCTGTATTGGAAAGGTAAAACCTGTCATTTTCCAGGCAGTAATGCTGTGGATTTCACATAATTAGCAAGAAATCACATTCTTTGTCCAAAATGTTGTCTTATCAGAATTAAGTTTTCTGCTTCAGAAGATAGAGGGCCAGGGTTATTCCTAAAAAGTCTTTTTTTCTTTTTTTTTTGGACAGAAATTCATTTTTTGTTGACATTGCTCTTAGGAAAGGCAATTAATTTGTCTGAGGTTTCAAAAACACTTTGATATTCAGCATTAAGGAAATCAGGCCCAAGGGCTGTACTTTGGCAGAACTACTGAAGAGTTACCATCTCACAGGAAGCATGGGATAGACTGTACAACCCCTAATGTATTTGTTACAACTTTTCTTATTATCTGAGAGAACATCTGACCCATTCTGCAATTTTAAATATACATTTTGGTGATGATTATAAAACCTTTTACAATTAAGCACAATGTCAAATGCTAACTGAAGGAGGAAATGCAATGCCCTCTTAATGCTTTGATTTTATGAGCATAGAAAGTGAGTTTTCTTGTCTGTCTTATAAGTCCTGTAATAAGTTCTTCTTCCATAAATGCACTGTTGGTGAGGTGATATTACTTATTGGTGAACAAGCAATTTGCTGCACTGGGTAAATACAGGTGTAATTCCAGGAAAGCTCAAAAATTAGCAAGTTTTAGTGGAATGAAAAAACAATTCTCTACTAAGAGTGTGTGTGTGCATATACATTTCTAGCTAACTGTGAATTTGGTTTGGGTAGGAAAAATAAATAAATAAGTGAATAAATACAGCGGTGAGTTCCTTGAATCTGTCCTGGTCCTCTTGGACTGTGTCAGACAGCACATCTCTGTCCTAAGCACAACAAACTCTCTGCCAGGGTCCCTGTGCCTGCTTGTAATCAGCCAGATAGCATCTGCAGAGGAGGGTGAGCTACAGTGCAAATTAAAAAGCGAAGGGGGAGCCAGGACATAAAAGTGATAAAGGCAAACTTGCTGTGAGCTACTGTTGTGGGCACTTTTACAACAATTCAGCTGAGTAAAAGTGCCAGGCCCTTTCCAAAGTATTCATAGAATCCCAGAATGGGTCAGGTTGGAAGGGACCACAGTGGGACATCTGGCCCAACCTCCCTGCTCAAGCAGGGCCATCCCAGAGCACATTGCACAGGATTGCATCCAGACTGTTCTTGAGTATCTCCAGTGAGGGAGACTCCACAACCTCTCTGGGCCACCTGGTCCAGTGCTCAGTCACCTGCCCCTTCATCCAGGTCACTGATGAATAAGTTAAACAAGACTGGACCAGTATTGAACCTTGGAGGACACCACTAGTGACAGGCCTTCAACTAGACCCTGTGCCATTGATTCCAACCCTCTGGAATGAAGGATGATGCAAGGCACTGGTGCTTAAGAATCAGTCAGCTGTTTTCTCAATGGTTTTCACTCCAGCTTCTCATGTGTAAGTCTCATTAATCTCAATATGACTACAAGCAGGCTCAAGAAAAAAGGCAGTAAGTTTCTGGAACTGGCTCTGAAAAGCACCAAGAACTGGACAGGAATAGCTATATTTAACCCTCAATTCAATGGAGAGATTCTCTTCTTTACGTACTTCCCTGAAACATGAAAAAAAGTAAAATGCGCATGAACGGCAAAACTTAACAAAGGTAGAGAGTGGACATCAGGATAATACAGAACTGCTTGGGTTTTGCTTACAAGTCTGGCCGAAGCACAAGTGAACAATTACACACCTGTTTATTTACACTGCTTTAACCCACCAGACTCCGCTGGCCTTCACTGCAGCAGGTTGCTTTCTCTGGAGGTGCTACCTTAAGGTGTTGTACATTTGAAGGTTATTTGCTCATTTTAAAAACATTTTGTTTGAAAGAGACTATTCCCAATTTGAATGTTGCACACTTGGCTTTAATTCGTCAAGGTACTTAAGTATGTGCCATGTGTAACTGTAAATGATTACTGTCCACTTCAGCTGGAAGTACTACTGCTTCAGATTTATGTTCTGCTTGAGTAGCTTGTTGAACAAAGGTCCTCATTTGTAATTAGGTTTGGAGTTTTTTTTCCTAATTTTAAAAACAACTCTGACTTTTACTGTTTTTAAAAAGCTTCCAGCTTTTACAAGGAGGGTGGAATCACAGCTGCCGTGGCTTTTTATCCCAGTATGCATAAAGCCTGCTTAGTGTATGAAAGCAGAGGACCCTAACCACATGCCCTAAAATCCATGTATGTCTAGAAATTTTTAACTTTCTTATCTCTGGTGATAAGGACCAGACAATTTGCCAGGAGAAAAACTTAAGATTCCCAAAGATCAGGTCACTGCAATGAAATAAGGGCTAAACAACTTCACTTTATGTGCCAATAAGTTACATCTTGTAGTGTTGACTGGTGAAAAGCAGTAGTCTCCTGTGTCCCATTCATTTATGCAGGACTCATGAGATTTCCTGCCAGCCCTTTACTCCTTTTCACCAATCAGCACTGTTGTGTAGGATTTAGGAAGTCACTGATAAATCTCACACGGCAGTACAGATTAATGAGAATGAGGTATGATTAAAGCTGGAAGTGCTTTTGAGATGTCTGCAAGATACGTCCATGTGTAATTTTTCTCTTATTTTATGCAGTGAAAAGGTTTTGTCACCTTTTAGTCTTAGGGTGAGATCCCTCATAGTGAAAATAATTGTGAAGTCTGCTGAGGAAGAAATCCATTACAAAAGTAAGAAAGTCACTCTTTTGGGGTGTGTAAGCTTTAGAGCAAGATGAGTTTTAGGGTTCAGAATGGTACTGTAAGGTCTCCCTGGAGCCTGTTCTTCTCCAACCCCAGCTCTCTCAGCCTGTCTTCACAGGGGAGGTGCTTCAGCCCTCTGATCAACTCAGTGGTTTCCCTCTGGACCTGCTCCGACAGGTCCATGTCATTCTTGTGTCAGAGGCCCCAGACCTGGATGCAGCTCTCCAGATGGGGTCCCAGAAGAATGAAGCAGAGGGACAGAATCTCCTCCCTTGACCTGCTGGCCACAATTCTTTGGATACAGCCCAGGATACAGCTGGCATTCTGTGCTGCAAGCATGCACTGCTGGGTCATACTGAGCTTTTCATCCACAAACCCCCCCAAGTCTTTTTCCCCAGAGCTTGTCTTGATCCATTCTCTGCCCAGCTTGTATGTGAGCTTGAGGTTGTCTCAACCCTGGTGCATCAAATTCATGGAAATGTTGTAGAATTAAGTTGTTTGGTTAAGTGCAATCAGTGTAAGTTTACAGAAGCTATGGGGGGGAAAAATCCTTGAACTAAATTATTATGAACTTTACACTTGAACACCCAGAGTCTTTAAGTTAAAATGAAATCCCTATGTTACTGAAAATTTGAGGTTCCTTCAGCAGCTTCTTCCAAAAGATATAACCCACAAAGACTCGAAATACTAAAAATTGAAAACAATAATAATTACAGATATGAAATGGGAAATTCTGCGTTTAATGTGATTATATGAATTCCTGTCACTTCTTCCTAACCCAACCATGACATCTCTTTCCATTGTTTTCCAATGAAAGCACTCGTCTGTGCGCTTGTACGTAATCTGGCATTTCTCCCATCTGTTCTCTGGATAACGAGTTGGTTTTGGTTTTTTTTCTAAATGTAGTAATTCCTTGTCCATCAAAAATAGTTTTGTTAAATACATACTGAGTAGGAGCTTTGATGCTGAGTACTTTCCACTGAATATTATTACATGAACATTTTCATAGCTCAACCTCTGATCTTTTACAGCTGTCTTAGAGTCAAAAGAGAAAGATGGGAGAAAAAGTACAGCTAATTTACTAACTGCTGACAAAGTCTCCAGATACGCAGAGAATGGGAGTTGCTTCAGGAAGGGAGAATTTCCATTTTTACAGGGTGTTTCCAAGGGCACTGCTGCTGCCGTCTTCCTCTTCCCCTAGTCACTTTGATTTAAAGGAGCTTAAGTATATCCATGATTGCTTTGAGCCCTACTTCAGTTCACATCAAAGTGTGTAGAAAAACTGGCAATTAACTTTAAGGTTGTAGGATCGTGACCTTGCTTCTAAGATCAGAAGTAGGATCACAAGTAGCAAGTTAGGCAATGTTACACTTCAGGACAGTAGCACCTACAAAGCCAGTAAATTTCAGTGCTGATTTTAAATGTCTTGTTACATTTTCCGTAATTTATTTTTACAATTTTTTCTAAAGCTATTTGAGAATTTTTTGCCAGGAAGTTTTAGTATGGGACTTTTCCCATCAGGAAAAAAAACCCCTAAAATTTCATTTTACAGTGTATATTTCATATTGGTAAAAGTACATTTTTGTTAAAGCACTGAAATTTCATTTGAGGGATCAGTCTAAAATTCTGTTACCAAGCTCTGCCTGCTGCTTAAGTGCCATTTAGAACGTGTCCAGAGGTCAGCTAAGTTTGTACTGGCATGCTCAGGTGAGCTGCTGCCTTACCTGATTGCAGTTAGGAAGGCACAACTTCATTCCCCCCAGCCCATCAGGTTGACCCTGTGAATTTTTGTGCTTAGGGATTTGTGTGCTGTAGGGCTGGTTGCTCAGGTGCTTTAAGGTGAATATATTTCTTCTAAAGAGCATGGTCTGTGTAAGATGATGGGGGGAGTTGACCATCAGAACTGCTTTTGCCAAGGACAGCTCTGCTGCTCCAGGTGGACATCGTGTAATGTCTTGCCAATCCCAGACATGGTATCCTGACAGTGTCTATTTTACTGATTCAGAAAGGAGTTTGTATTCAGATATGACACTGTGGCACTTTGTGTTTGGGACTGATGTGCATTTTGCCTGCAAGATAAATGCAGTGATAGTCTCTTTTCCTGTGGGAATTGTCATGAGTGGACTTACGGCCATTTCTGTGCAAGTGTGAGATCTGCAAGAGTTAGATGCTGCCTTTTCAAACCCTTACACTGCTGTCTTGAGGACAAGCTGTTTTTACTGGAGGAGGTGCAACACCACTTGAAAAGTATTGGTTTCTTTAGTGATGTGCAGTGCTAACATCAAAAAGTCCCTCACTTGGGCTTGATGTGCTTTTCATTAAAGCTCCTTGGAGGTCAAACGGTGCCAGACAGGGTCCCAGAGGCACAGAGCAGGGAACAGAAGAACTCTATGAAGTTTACACGACACAGAAACACTTTCTGCATATGGCTTTGCACAGAATACTCACTTTGAAATACTTTTCCTTATATAAAGATCACCGGGGTTTGTTTTTTTTTCAAAGCACAATCACTTCTAAGGAGCTGTGTGATTTATTGTTTGTCCTGTACATTTTCTTTGCTTTATAGAATATTTAATTAGCAAAGGTCCTCCTGTTTCTGAGCCTTTTGAAATAAGTTCAGCATCTCTCTGACAGCTGCCATTTTTTATACCCTGATACCATTACCTGCAGCAAATCTCTGCTGCTTGAGCTTGCTTTTCTCTGATCCTACTCAGTCACGAAAGGCAGTGGAGTCTCCCTGCCTATTCCCTGCCTTGTCTGCTTTTTTTTTTTTTTTTGAAGCCAGATGGTGCATGCCATATGTAATTTGTGTCAAAACTAGTTAATACTGAACTGCTGCAGCACTTTTTTTGTATATGGTGGATCTCATCTCGTAACAGTTGATGTGTTTCACAACTGGTTTCATTGCAGGAAAGTACGTGCACTCTGAAAGAAGCAGGTACTCCATCACAGGGTCAATATGATAAGACAGCTCTGTCTTATTCTATCACTATAAAAATGGTGTTTACCTCAGTATAGTTAGTATTACTTTCTTCCTGTAATCCCAACACAGAACATCTTCATGAGAGTTGGAGGGAGATGCTACTTCTCTCCCCTTCTGGCACCTCAGTAGATATTTAGAATCTGCATTGTCATCTGGTTAGCAACAGCACTGGCATAAAACAGATTTGCTTCCATTGAACAAAACCTATAAAATTAGACTTTTTTTTCATTAAATCTGTTATTTGGGTTCGTAGCATGATGGATGACGACTAATTCCAGTGCAGCTGAAAAGATAATTTTAAAAGACAGTGAACCACAACAAAGGCAAGAGCTTGTGTGGAAGACATGGTTGGCTTTGTGGCAGGAGTTGCGTAAAGGAGCGGTACATTCATGCATGACAGCATCCTTTTCAGAGGGAAAAGGCAGAAAGATTAAATAGAGTGGATGTTACAACATGTGTTTAATGTACTAAAGTAGGCTCCTTGCCTCAGTAACATATACTTTGATGAGAAGAATTTGAGATCATTTCAGATGATAGAAGGTGAAATGTTCATGGCAGAGACTACAAAGCGGCGACATTTCTTTTGCAGGTGCTTGAGCGTCAGTGTTTATTAGTCATACATCATAGGAAAATCCATTTTGGTAATGTAAATAACTGATTGTTCATTCACAAAAGAAGAGTAAAGTTATAAAATCAAGATATTGGTTGTAGCATTGCTCCGTGGTACATCTAACATGCTTTCCAGTCTGCATGGAGGCACTGGCACTTTTTTAGTTTCAGTCTTACATGTACTTAATTAGATGAAACTCATTGCAATTTTTTGTGCAGAGCTACATCATCTCAATTATATAAAAAATTAAGAGCCCAAGGACTTGTACTGACTGTTTGAACAATATTTCTACCAGTATATATGTAATGGATGAGTACAGTACATTAAATTAACTAGTCTTGCAAGGTGCCAATGATTTCTTCTCTTTGATTATCAGAAAAGTGCCTTTCTTTCCTGCCTGAGCTGTTTGCAGAAAAAAACTTGTATCCAGTTGTGTCTGTTCTGTGCATTTGCCCACAGAAGTTGTATGGGGATTAAAAAACCCAACACATGTGACCCAGTGTGATATCCCTGTGCCACTGGTGGAATAGACTCTGGTATCCTTCAGGAGGGGATGGCAGGCTCTGATACCCTTCTAAAACGTATTATCCAAAAAGGTGTGTTATCAGCCTGAAAGAGGAAAAGAAATTCACAGTATTCATTGGTCACCAATGTTTATAAAAATAGGACCTTGAACAGTCAGTGTGTGTTTGACCTTTGACTTCCAGAGAATTCCTGGCAGCTTTGTACAACCAAAGGACTGTTTACGCTGGATGTATGAGGCATTCTGAGATTCGTCTCTGATGCTGAGAAATACCAGGAGTTACTACGTAGACGATTCAGATTAAATAAAAGAACAAAATGCCAAAAGAGACTTCAATGTCCCTGTAAAATTTGTAACACATTCCTTCAGAGTCAGGTAGCCACATCTGCATTCAGCTGGCAGAACCTGTGGGTACCTTTTGCAGAATGTTGCATTTACCTGCAAATATTTTTATAAAGTAAATATATAAAAAACATATACACATGTATATATTTATTTCAATAATTGAATTGAGAATATTTGTGAGGGATGAAATTAGATTGTGCTTCCAAAAAATCTGTTTTTAAATCTTACAGCTTTGTTATGGTAGTATGTTTTATGTTACATGAATTACGCTCTTTAATGTGAATATCTGGAAGATACATTCACCATCAGATTTAACTTGCATTTTGGAACTTCCACAGAAGAAGGATCAGCAGAGCAGTAATAAAAAACAGGCATTTAGTAAATTTTTTTCTGACACATCTGTGAGCAGTAAAGAGACACAGGGTTTTACCGGCCCTGAACATTCAATCATAAGCGAAACTTTACAACTGCAGTAACAACAGCGCTGTGAAAACATTCACTGGATTGCCACAAACTCTCTACTTACTACTGAAATCCTTAGATAAATATTGAATGAAATTTCTTATTGCAAGGCATGGCAAAGGAAAACAAACACACTTTCATATCCACTTTTTTCGCCTCCAAGGTACATCAGGTGACACAGAGGCACGTTAATTGAAGTTGATTTTTAAAGGCTTGATTTCCAGGCTCTGAGTTGCTACAGGTGTATCTCTCTTGTGGTTACTAGGAGTGAAGGACTGAGGCTGTCAACATAGCAAAAGAAAACATCACGAATATACAAAATCTGTGTATGTGGCCACATACAGCTTCTGTATTTTTCTCTTTAGCTTAGCATCTCACAAATACCGACAAGTTAATTTAAAAATTGGAGTCTGTTTTGTGTTTTGACAGTATTAGAAAAGGATGTTTATAAGAGAGGCTTTAAAAGATGCAGACATTCCCTTAGATTGTAAAGCTTCAGCTCTGCAGGTCTAGGTAAACAAGGTTTTTGCTTCATAGAACCATAGGATCATTTAGGGTTCGAAGAGACCTTTAAGATCATCAAGTCCAATCATTAACCCAGCACTGCCAAGTCTACCATGAGGAATGCTGTCTTATTTATCTTTGTGTGGATTTTATTTTCTGTTCGGTTTGGTTTTTTTCTGTTTAATCACGTCCTGTGAAAATATTTTCAGCATTTCAGAATTGCAGTGAATTTTTGTCTGACACAGGATGAAAATAACACTATGAAGAGAAAAGCCTGTACTGAAATACCGATATGAAAAGGTTTCCTCTTTTACTGTTAATGCCATCTGAACTTGCAGAATTGAACTCAAAGTGACTCTGTCCATGAAACAGTTTCTGTATTCTTCTCCTTTTGTCCTTGAGAAAGCCAAAATATGAGAAAATTGCCAGAATTTTGATGCTGTGCCCAGAACACTTAAATTCACTAAATGCCAGGAAAATCAGATGTGCACATCAGCAATTGGTCAGATGGTAACACAGTTCACTGTTTTTACCAGTGAGACACACTGCAGTGAGTGTCTTTTATGGGAAGACCTTTGGACAGTGTCTACACCATAGGGAGTTCACTACAGCGTGTGAACTCCAGGGTGAACAGGATTTTAACACAGGTACTGCTAGGCTGCAAGAAAGTCATACAATGGCAGAAAATATGGTCAGAAATAGGCAATAAATGTCATTCTGTGCATTAGGGCTTGGATTTCCAAAGAAGTTTAAAGGTCTTGGCTTGTTACTGGCCACTGAGAGCAGAAGTGTGTATGAGAGACAGGGATCTGGGCACCACCACACGGGTTATGATGAGATCTCTGCTTGCATTGGAAGTGCCACCTCTAAATTCAAAATGAAACACTGGCCTCCACACCATTCACCCTCCCCTAGCACTCAGCAGACAGCCTCTGGCACACATCCACTTCAGGCAAGCCTGGGCAGGTTGCAGTAGGGAAAACTCTGTTTTCTGGCCCCAGCAGCTGATAACTGCAGTTTGAAGGGGTCGCATTTGTTCCAGGACCAACATCGTGGAGCGCGTGTGGTACGCTGGGTCAGTCTGCTGCTTGATTGCTGGAGTGATGTTTCTTGTAGAAGGGTTAGAACTTGAAGGGAGTAGTGAGTGGGAATGCTAGAAACAATGTCAGCCTGCTTTCTGAGGGAAGAGTAGCTCAAGAAGAGGTCCTTCAGTATCTCTGGGCCCTTTTCAAGCTCCAGGCTTGAGACATCAGAGTTGCATACCTTGACATCAGCATTGTTTACTACAGGAGCAGGCAAGTAATGTGCATGCTAGAAAGTGAATTAACATTTTTTGTGCGTTTAGCAGCAAGCGCTGCAAAGTGGGCCAAAAGGTATGCCTGTGAGGAGTGAATTCTTAATAACAAGCATAGGTTTTTGTGAGTGCATTGCCCACGGGTGTCTGTCATTCACAAAATCGTCCACAATAATGGGCTCAGTATTTATCATAACAGCAAGAGCAAAGACCAGAGGTAGTAAGGGTTGACTGACCTAGATGTCACTAAATGAATGAGCAAGGCCCAGCGAACGGGCAGAGGTGGTTGTGATTTTCTCACCCAAGGGTATGCTTTGGTTCTTTGATTTCTGGCCTCCTTGCCTTCCATACTAGCCACTTGTTTTCAGAGTCTTGCCTTTCCTTAGAAAATGGGATTTTGCAGGGCTCTGGCATAAGTGAATTGAAGAGCCTGTGGTTTCTTTGGCATCCTGCCTATCTGCAGCATATAGACACCAGCCCCTAGATCAGGTTCCAAGTGCGGGATCATCTGCCTCCTGGATTGCTCCTGCTCATCCTGCAGTCAAGCAATATAGCAGTCAATTGAATAAAAACTTGTTTTGAAAAGCAATTTTGCATTAACATTAAGGGAATATGAAGACCCTAAAGGGAGGTTATGTTTCGTTTAGTTTGGATGAAGACAGCAACTCTATAACGTATTTTTGTTAGCATTTCCATATTAAGTCTGTCAGAGTATCAGGCTAATTTTGAAGATTTGTAAGCAATTATGTGGTGATGATAGGATAAGTAAAATGTGTGACTAAACTTGTCTGGTCAATAAAAGGAGGGGATGAACTCTTCTGTTTGGTTTCCAGGTAGGTCAGAGAGAAGTAATTGCTGTGTTGCTCAAATTAGAAACCAGAACAGTTGTTTTGGTGTGTTTAACCTCAGCCACACACAGCACGTCCTCACAGTAACCTCCCCATTTGCTTATGAATAATACCTCATCAAAGAGCCAACTGGCCACCATTTTATTCTGAATTCGAAAATACAGCATACAATTAGTAACATCAAAGAGACCACTCAAGAAACTAAGGCTGGCCCTACCTACCACATGCAGAGGTTGTGTTTCTGTTAAATCTAGCTTCAGGTGGTGATGCTGAGTTTACTCCAGAGAGGCTGCCTCAGCTCACAGTTTCTCTGACCAGAATAATTCCTAGCTCTGAAGGATTTTTAATTTACCTGAGTGATTTTTGCATGTTATTGAAAAAAAATTATTTTTATTCACTGATATCCTAGCTTGACACAGTTCACTTTCTTGTTTAAAATGGAAAAAATGAACATTATTCCATACTTAATAGAGTTGTTGTTTTATCCTCTTATAGAAGAGCCCTGCTTTGCAGTGTGCCAAGGAGGATGACCTTCCTTTTCTTCATTTTGCCTGCCTGGGCAACCAAGAAAACAACACTGTCCTTGCTAAAACTAAAGTAAAGCTAAATACTTGCTGCTGTTAAGCTAGCTTTAAAACTATACCACTACATTAATCAGCAGCTCAGAGTTTCTGAAGGCAAAGGCATTTTACATCATGATAGTAGCAAAGAATACTTTTGTAGTGTGTGAATGAGCTTTATTTTTAGATTAAGAGTAAATGGGTGCTGGCATTTGTTAGATGAACATAAAAGTGAAAGAGACTAAATATTTTGTAGCACTGCACCTACATTTGGCAATAGCAAGACACAAAGAAACTTCCCAGCTGGTGTGTAACTCTCATGGAGTCTTGGCTGGTTTTAGACTTCCCTGTAGATTTGTCAGTCAGAGCTCTAGGAAGATTCGGAGATACTCAGTACATGTTCTCTGAAAATTTTTAGATGAACAGGAAATTGTTAGAGGTCAGTGGCAAAAAGGAATATGGTGACAGTACAAGGAAACTCCTTTGGGCTACGTGGATGTTGAAAGGCACAAGAAACCATACTTTAGAAACTTGGACTTTAATAATGTGTGACAAAGCTATGGTTAAGCCCTAGTCAGTCAGATGTCACTGGCAAAATTCCAGTTTAATTCAACTACTTAAAATAGATCTCAAAGCTGAACATATAAAAATTCAGGCATATTTTGGAAAAGCACTCTGATGTACTTTATATTAAGTACTATGTATTTACTGATCCATCACTGTTTCAAATCTCTCCCAAAACAAGTGTTTTGTCCACACTTGGGTGTCCCTAGGAAGAATAAAACTTGTAAAACCAACGGATAAGTGTGTTAAAGTTACACCTTTTTTCCCTGGTGTGGTAGTTTCTAGATTCCCTTGCCAACTCGTTTGCTATTTGATTTGGATGTTCCTCCGTGACCTGGATTTTTGTGTTCAGCAAACAAAAAAAGGAGCAAATCTCTATCAAAGTATACAGGTATACCAGCTTTACCCACTCATCTCTGGAATGTTCTTTTAGGCCAGCTGGTAACTTGGGAAAGAAGAGGCTCCAAGGAGAAGGTTCAGACCCAGAGGTCCTCCAGCCTCTGATGTGGACCTGGGATCTGAACCCTTATGTAACAAGTTTTGCTACTTTTCTGAAATTTTGAATTTAAAAGGAGATTTTTATAGGAAGGAACTTTCTTGCTTTTCTACCTGGAAATCCTTCCAGCTTCCCCTACCAAAACTTCAAGGTAGGATGAAGTGCCAGAAGACTATGCCAGACACCAAAACAGAGCTTTTAAGTCTATAAAGGAAAAAATGAAAGGCCCCTGGCTTGAATGGAGAGGACTGGGGAGGGGAAAAAAGAGAGGTGATAGATTTACAAAATGCAGCCCTATATAAGTGACCTAAATATAAACAAGCATTTCATATTTCCTTTTATAAACCCTGTGAACTTTTGAAAGTACTGAAGTATTGAAGTAGAGTTTTTTTTTAATACGTCCATGTGCCTGAGTTCAGCCGTTTAGCCCATCCCTTTTTGTGTGCCAAGCCTGAGTGGAGGAGCGCTGCCACCTTGGAGAGGGTGCTTGGCCAAGGCAGTCCCCACCCTGTAACTGGGAGCTGTCATTTCACCCAGACGCTGTAATTGGAGGAAATAAAATCAACAGGAATGTTACATGAGTGTGTGTACATACCAGTCCTCTAAGTGACTTATTTATAGTCTGAGCCGTAATGTCTATTCATTAAAATCTCACAGAAGTCGTCGTCCCCTGGCTCTTAAGCTGTAGAATTCTACTTAATACCCTCTTGCTCAGAAATCAGCAGCTCTCCAGACCCCGTAACACAATGCAAGTTATGACAAAAACTCAGCCTCGAGCTCCTGTTGCTTGAGCTTTGGCGTTACGAGTTTCGCCAGCCTCGCTGCTGGGGATCGAGGCACAGCTCGGGGGCACTGTTTGTTTTCCCTGTAAGAAAATCCCGTAGCATTCCCTGCAGCGGGCAGTGGCGGTTGTTGGCGGAGCTGGGGCATCGTCAGCCAAAGCACGTCATACATCACTGTCCTCGCTCACAGCCAGGGAACGTGAGCAGCAAAGGGGGAAAGGGTTTTGCGAAAGCTGCGCTTGATTTTTGGTAGCTGTGGTCTAAAGAAAGTGAAATATCGGGATTTTGGAATGGCTGGGAAGACAAAAAGGTATAAATGGTGCTTGGGATGGGGTTTTAAATGCTTCAAGCAAGTAGCTGTTGTTCATGTCGGGCAGGTACTGAGAGGTATTTAAATGCTGTTGTAGTCAGTCAGAGTGGAACACTTAAATACCTTTCAGAGGTTGATGTCAGAGTTCAAGAGAAGGATTTCAGAGACATTGAACTTCACCTCTACAGAGCAAATGTTTTGGAAGCTTTTGTCTCTAGGTCAGGTTGAGTGATGTGCCTCTTCAGTCAGGCATCCAGCCCCACACCTGTACCTGGCACCTGCCAAATCTGCACCGTCAGCTAGTCGGTAATGGACACTGGGCTGGTGCTCCCTTTTGAAATCCCACACTGGGAGGTTCCCTCAGGAATTTGCAGGCAGGACATGTGACACCATGAAACACCATCACCTGCCTTTCCTTGAAAGAGTAGCATATACAAAATGTTGTAGGAGGGGGACGTTGGTTTTGGTTTTGTGAGTTTTTTGTGAAAGCAGGCCAAAAGTTTGTGTAGGGAGAGGTTTTCCTTGACTCTCAGTTTATTAATAAAATCTTTCTTAGTTTTTTGGTACCAGTGACAGGTCCTACATTTTAAGTAGGACAAAAATATCTCTAATGTTATCTCTGTGGTTCCCTTTTCTTTTCGTTACAATCCACACTAGAGGATTCTTCCAAGATTTTTCAAGCTTCTAAATGCCTACAAGAGTTGCTATTAACTTACCGCAATGCTCTGCCAGCCATCTGCTGTGGTTTATATCATTAAATATCAGTAGAGGCTATGTATGACAGAACAGGGAGAAAAGCTCTGACATAATAGAACTTGTCTCCCAGAGGAAATGATGGAGAGCCAGAGGCTACATCTTTTTGGACATTTAAAGGAGCTCAGACTGAAGTGTAGGAGCTTGTACTGCAGGGCATTTTTGCAACCCTATCTGTGCAACCACAGAGGTCTAAAGTCTTCCTGGTTCTTAGCAGGCAGAAATCAGGATAAAGTCTGTAGACCTTTAAGAGCAAATTTCCTCTTTCTAACTTAAGAGCACAGTATTTTCCCATAATAAATTTGCATTGCAAATGAAACTGCTTGAAATATATGTCCCCAGGAGAAGTAGAAAGAATATACCTTTTATGTATTTGCATTTCAATAGCACCTGAAATATGTGTTGCAGGTCTTCTGTTTGCATGTGGCTCTCTTGGATAACCAGAAACCCAGTACCCAGAGGAATTGCTTTTTGAGGGGACAGTTCACAGCTGGGTCATGAGATTATGGAAGATTCCACAGGGACTGACTGGTGGAAGAATTGCAGCCAGTTTGGGCTCATGGAGTAGCTCTGTATGTTTATGTTTTAAGAACATACTGAAGGTTTTCTCCTAAATAGCCTTAGCATCTGACTTTGCAAATGCCACTTTATTTCTTCCACTGCAGTGCATATGCAGCTTTTCTGGGGTCTGTCCTGTCTTCCCCAACTTCTTCAGCTGGAACAGGCATGGCAGGTAAAAAACAATTAACAGCAAAGTAGCGTATGAAACACTCTTAGCAATTTGCAGTTAACCCCCAGTTACTCATCGGTCCAGAATTTTGCATTCAGTGTCCTGTGGGAAAAAAGGAATAGCCCGGCATGCAAGAAAGAGTGATTAAGGTGATAGCCTAGAAAATTATACTGCTCCAATTCAGTTCATTTCCTAAGGATGTGTTGAGACAAGGAACCATGGATTGCCAGTGGGCATGTTCATACACAAAGATTCCGAGTATTTTGTTCAGACATGCCTAAGCTCATACTGATAATGACATATTTAAATCCGGTGAGTGTGCTCTATGTCCAGTACACATGGTATTTCATATTCAGAAATATTTTAGCTTGCTTGTTGTTGGTATGACTTCTTTTTTTGTTTATAAAAGTAACCAGAAACAAGAGAGAGTCCAGACCTTAAGTCCAAATACTTTGTGTCTCATTGCAAATCATGTCATGGCTTGTTTTTTGTGAAGGGAGTGTTTCTAAAAGTAATAGCCAAAAATGTCAATTTCATTTACTAATATTTGGCCAAAATACATAAAAGTCCTTTAAAAAGAGAAGCTGATTAAAAGTATTAGCCTTCTATTTGATTTTTAGCATCTGCCGTTCCATTATTAGGTGCCCAGTGTGCTCAGAGATGCTCTAGAGTACCAATTTCTAAGACTTTCCTCAGCATGGCAGGAAAAATTATATACTGCACACATAAACTCCAAAAATGCTATGCTTCATCTGTGGGTCTAATCCATTGCTACTTATTATCTGTCTTTGTTTGGTTCCTGTACTTGGTTACTTCACAGATTCCTTTACTTTGTCCTCATTAGTGCCCAGAAACGCATCCTTCATGAATGTCGCCAGTGTTCTTTGTTATCAAACACAGATGTGAAGAAACCACTGAGATTTTCTTGATACTTTTTCAGTCATTGGAAATTTCTTTGTTGTTCTCTTTGGTCCTAGTCCAGCACTGTAGGAGTCAGTGATTGTCTTTCCACCAACTTCAATGGGATTTGGATCTTGCCTTTAATAGTTCCACTAAATTAATTTTATTTTCAACCTTCAAGTATGTCTGAAATTTATTTTATTTTAAAATTAATCATGTTTTGCTGTTGGACCTTCATGGATTTTTTTATATTTTTGAATACTGTCTTTATTCCATCAGTTGCTTCTTGTAAAATTTAAGCCCTGTTGCAGTCCTTTACCCGTGCACTTACTCTCCTGCACTCTCATACTCTTTTTCAGAATTCTGGTTTTACTCAGCTAACAATAAACTACTTACAGTCGCTTCTTATGGGGGTTTGGTTTTAGATTTCACTCTCCCGAAGCATCTATGTTTCTCCCAAGCCAGCTCCACCACCTCTTTCAGCTTCAACAAAACTTGTCTGCTGTGCCTCTTTGCCAGTATACATTGCAAATTTCTTTCATTAAAATAGCTTTCATTTCATCAAATCAGGTCGTGTATTCACAGCCATTTCAGACAGTGAACTTTTCATAGAATCACAGAATTATAGAATGGCCAGGGTTGGAAGGGACCTTAAAGATCATCCAGTTCCAAACCCCTGCCATAGGCAGGCTCACCTTCCACTAGACTAGTTTGCTCAGAGCCCCATCCAACCTGGCCTTGAACACTTCCAGGGATGAGGCATCCACTGCTTCTCAGGCAACCTGTGCCAGTGTCTCACCACTCTCTGAGCAAATAATTTCTCCCTAGTATCTAACCTGAACTTACTGCCTTTCAGCTTGAAGCCATTTCTCCTCGTGCTGTCGCTACATACTCTTGTATACAGTCTCTCTGCAAGGCCACAATTAGGTCACCCCAAAGTCTTTTCTTCTCCAGGTGGAATAATCCCAATTCTCTCAGCCTTTTCTCAGAGGAGAGGTGCTCCAGCCCTCTGATCATCTTGGTGGACCTGCTCTGGACTCACTCCAACAGGTCCATGTCCTTCCCATTCCGGGGACCCCAGAGCTGGATGCAGCACTCCAGGTGGGGTCTCACCAGGGCAGAGCAGAGGGACAGGATCACCTCCCTTGACCTGCTGGCCTGCTGCTTTATAGATGCAGCTCTGTGTTGCTCAAAAGCCAGATCTCAGCAGTGCACCAAATGCAAGACCAAATGCAGAGCAGGAGCAGAAGGACTCTCTGCTGCTAACAGCAGGAAAAGGTTATCCCCCTTGACTCATGTCATAGAATGTCACTTGTTCGTGTTAGGAGGGGTTGGCAAATGCATTACTTTGTTAGTTTTGGTTGGATTTTTTTTTTTTTTTTCACTTTGAAGGAGCTGGAGAAGAACTGTGATGTTACACAAGACCTGAAAGTATAGGCAGTGCCAGTAATGTGGCAGGATGCAGAAAAATGGGAGGCAAAGTCAGGTATGAGACAGCCAGCATTGAAATAGCCAGCATTGCCCTAAAAACTTGCACCTAGAGGAGAAATGACTGCCAGCAGCTCAGTGTTAGGAGAAAAAAGAAATTGGCCTTGTTCCCAATTCTAGTGGACACAGCACAAAAACCACCATGATTTTTGCAGTTTTTTGTACTGCCCTTCGTAAGGGGAAAAGCTGTGGCAAAGGAAGTATCCACTCATTCTTCCATGCCATGGTTCGGATGAATCAGTGAAGCCCTGAGGGAGGATCTGGCTGCTGTTACCTAGGCTTTCTCTGCCCTGTGTAGAAACAGGGAAAATTATTTCATTCTCCAGTGCTTTAGGTCCTGTATCTTCCTTGAGCAGGAAATTAATACAAAAATGGAAAGTAGTTTGCCATTAACATGGCAGTGATTATCTGACGACCAGACTCGGCATCTATTGAAGTCAAAGGGGGAAAAAAAAAAAAGCATCAGCTTCCAAGGGCTTTGGCTCAAGGCCTAGGAGAACCTCTTCAAATTTCTGAGGATTGCTAGGCTACTGAAAAATAATGTACGTACAGTGCTTCAGTGTACATATGTTGCTTTGATTATTTCATGGATATCACGTGCTTTGATGTTGGAGGCTACATAAAGACCGCCAAAAAAGATCTGTTAACTAATGACTGTTTATGCTGAAGTAGGCAAATGCTGAAACTGAATTTGGCCTTTTTCCCCTGGGACGGAATCCAAATAAATGTCATGAAGTAACTGCACAAACAGCACTCACTGGAAAAAAAAGGTCTTTGTTTCACTAATAAGCTCTTTTAAGGAACAATGGATACAGTTTCTCAGTTTTCTTTGCATCTGACAAAATAAAGCAGGCAAGAATTCTATTTTAAGGCCGTTTGAATGAAAGCAATGAAAATTGGTTTGCTTAACAAAGGTAACTTGACTAACTGTTTGTTGTCATTAGGAAGATGTGAGAACCCCTATGAATGTTTCTTAATTCCTGAAAGAATTGCGTGGCTGTGGAGGTTTGCTTGTTTGCTTGTCTGGTGAGGGCAGTTGGGTTCCAGCACATCAGGCAGATTTCACGGGCCAGAATACACCCAAGAGTTGTAAAGCAGTCAGAGGATGCTGATGCTCAGGAATCTACAAGAAAGTGGTTTTTGTAGGGAAGTTACAATGTCATTAATTTACTTGTGATTCTTACTGAACTGCAGGTTGGGTAGCTGTTTTCTGTAACTCGTTAGTAGCTTTCACGGTCTGTGCTACTATTTTCGGGACAAATGCTCTTTTAGCTGAACGTCTTGGAGCCAGATTCCTCCTGATGTCTGGGTAACTCTGCATCCATTACATACTGGAGGAACTGCTAGTTTGAGCCTTGGACAGGCTTCTCCAAATCCAGCCATGCCACCAGAAAAAGTTCCAGTCTTTAGCTACTTGCTGTACTTCCCCTGCCAAAGGCTGCTGCCCCCTCCATCTACTCACACCACTTGTGCAGGAGCTCCCTCGTTTGTTTTAAGCAAAAATCAGCTCCGTTTGTTTTGCTCATCGTTGCTCCATACCAAGATAACAGGCTCAGGCTGAGGCTGCGCCATGTAGGAAGTGTTCATACAAACTGTTCAATGAGCACATCAGTGGGGGTGATCCTTAATGAGGAGAGCATGGAATGGTGCTGAGCAGCTGAGAGTAGTAACCCCTTCCAACTCACAGCAGGGTCCCAAAGAGGACATCTGTTCATGGCTTCTGTCTGCAGCTCCTTTGTAGGTCTGACCAAAGTGCTTCTGGCAAAAAAAGTGATTCCTACTGGGGAGGGGGGAAATTTAAAAAATAAATAAATAAAATGAAAGGAGGAGAAGAAAGACTTGCTTTAAATATTTTCTGTAGGGAACTGCTAATTTGGAAGAAATTCGAACAAAAAGTGAAATGGTGCCTCTAGTGAAGGAACTGGTATTTTATCCACTGAATTCAGTGAAGCCAGGACTTTACACAAAAACATCTGGTTCAAGATTTTTCACAGAAAACTCCTTTTGAATTGAGATTTCAATTTGTAGATTTACATGTTTTTCATGACAAAAGAAAATTGGTTTCTTCACTTCTAACACCTACCACTGTACTGCTACAAACAAAACAGGAGCACGCTCTACTCCCACTCAGCCTATAAAGACTTCAGCTTCAAATCCTTACTGTACATTTTGGCACTAGCTATTTAAATGGTAAACTAGATTAAAATTGATGGATATGACTGTAGCCTGCAATCTGTAGTGGTGGAAAACCTCATTTCCACATGGCTCATCTGCTGTAAAATGTGGAGAGCAAGATGTTTACTGCCTGCTTTTTGCAGCACAGGAGCCTTGCCCTTGCCATCAACTCAGACACTCAGTTTGCTGTCCACTCCAGCTCCCACTTAGTGCTTCAGAACCCAGCCCTGATATGAATGCACATCACTGACTAGCTAAATTATTCATATTTCTTAAAATAAATACATTAAAGTAGGGCAAAATTTATGTTTTGCTGCTTGTGTTTAGCTCAGAGCATTGTAATTTCTAATTTCTTTGCCCTGTAAATATGTATTAAAAACACCCAACTTGCAGAATACATTCTCTTAGTTGCCATATTTCAATAAATATCTCTCAGCAGATTTTCTATGTCAAATAATTTGACAATCTGTTGGTGTAAGACTTTATCAATGGAGTTTCAAACAGTATGGAGTAGATCCACCCCCCCCCAAAACTGTAGAGCTTCTCCACAATTACCCCACTGTGTTGCTTAAAAAACATTTTCAGAGCAAACTGCATAGTCCATATTTAAAGCACACCATCTCTTATTTCTTCAAATGGGTGAAAAACATGGACCTTAATGAAGGCATAAATCCTGGGTGTTTAATCTTTCTAAAGAAATGCAGTAGTGTTTGCACAGGGAGGAAATTATGAAAAAAAAAAAATCAGTCACTACTGAAAAAGCACAGAATATCTCAATATCACCATTTATATAAACATCAGAAGCTGTTTGCTTTATAGTAAAGAATACAAGAAACTGACTTTTATCTCCTCCCCCACAGATTTCAGTAAATTCAGTCTCAGAATGAAATTATCTTCAGTGTCAACTGTGAAACCATGCTATCATGCCATAGTCATAAGGATGGTTCCAGCTTCAGTATAGCTCTGCAGAATAAGCAAGAAATATCTTATAAGTAGGGCCTGTTAAAAGAGGAAAGGGCATAATTTAAGGATCAGTCTATAAATAAGTTGTAACTCTTTTTTTGAATCTATATTGCTTTTCCTAAATGTACTAAAACTGTAAAGTAATATCAGTGGAAAATTGCAGCAGAATGATTTGTTTTCATAGTTCATTTATAGTTAATTTCCTGTACTAGTAGTACAGGGAAAATGATTTAGCAGCGAGTCTAGTGTGAATTCCTTACAAGAAACCAAAAGATAAATAGCTTACTCCCCACTGCCTAAAGGTTTGAGAGTGCGGATGAACTGAATTAATAAAATCTTTGGAGGCTTTGTGTGCTCCAGTATGGAAGGCATGAAAGGTATTCCTCCACTGTGCAGTTTATTTTCTGTACATGTTCTCCAAGAAGGCAGCCTAGAGATAAAACAGGACAAATTACCTTCAGCTTTGAAAATCACAGTCTGCTTTTAAGTTCTCTTCAGGTGCAGCAGAAGGCTGTGGGCTTCCTGCTCTCTGCCTGGGGAAAAACCAAAGGTGCCCCTGCACAACTGAGACATTTGGCAATCAGATGAGTGCAGAAAGAGCTTTTGCTATGCTCCTTCTGTTCCTGCAGAGATGTGTGCTGTTCTCCATGTACATGAGCTCAGCTGTGCTAGCTCATCCTCCTAATTTCTCCTCTGGAAGAGTATTTATTGAGGGGGTCGCTCCTGTGTCTGAGTGCTTGACTGCTGTTACACTGGGGTCGTGTTGCGCTTTCTTTGTCCCTCTCAGCTGTTGCTCAGCTCTAATGTGCTCGCAGTGTCCATTCGAGGGAAGGAAGAGGAGCAGGAAGGGGGTGGACTTCTCATCAGAATTTGGCAGGATTTTTATTTTGGTATAATTTGTCCCTTACTTATAACAAACATATATAGGTACAGTAGGGTGTATATAAACATTAAAATATATATAGGTAAAGAGTAAGAGACACAACATGTCCCACTCTTTTCTCATTGGTAAACTAATCAGGCTAGCAAGTACATATTAATGGTTCATGGCTGCTCCCCACTTTTCCTGCCCTCCAGCTGTCTGCTTTTGAATAACAATTTGCATTTCCTCCCAAACCTCTCCTAGTAGAAGATCTAAATCTGACTGGTCCTGAGCTACTTTGACTAGAGAGGACTGGACTGAACCTGCTGACCAGCTGCTGTTGTAGCTCTGAAAAACAAATAAATTCACCTCCCACACATTTACTCCCACACATTTTCTTTCATCGGTTACATATGAGATACAGTACAAATGGGATGGTCTCAATTATGAAGATCAGAGGAGTTACATGATTAAGGCTGCTTCTCTATTTCATTGATATCAAAAAGTAAAATAAACATTATGCTTTCTTACCTAGTTCACAAAGCTTTTCTATACTGGAATATATAAATCTAAGTTTAAATACTCAAATCAAAACATGAAGCAAGCAAATGCATCACTGTAATAACAATACTAAAACTTCGTTGTTCATTTTGTAGAGGATAACTTTGATTCTTCAATACTATGTATTAAATCAGAGGTTCATATTCTTGACTAACAAAATGCAGTTGAAGTTATTGATAAACTGAAATGTGAACTGATAACAGAACATTTTTCCTTGGGTCTGTTCTACTTTATCCACCCGGAAAATAAGGATTGACCAATCTGGTATCAAAGAGTTGGAAAGTTTAACAATGCTGGCAGCTCATTTTAAAAGGATGCTTAATGATGAAGTACATTAAGGGATGTTATTTGTTATCTTGCTGTGGTGGATATTGACCATCAGTCTAAGGAGCTCAGTGCTCACCATCTGATTACAATGTTGTTGTGGAAGGAAAAGGCTGGATGCTGAGCTAAGCTAAGTAGCGATTAATTGTGTTTGCTTTTAATCTTTTCAGATATGGCAATTTGAATTATTAGCATATGGGTTCATTGCATGACTGTTAAGATGTTGGCTTAACTCTGAAAGGTGCTGAGAGTTGTAGCTGAGCAGCTGACAGGTTTCACAGTACTACATTTATAATTCTATAGTGCTGCTGAAAACACTGCTCTTGAATGGAATGGAGTAGGATCAGCTCCAAGTTTAGATGTTGTCCACAGTCTTCTCAGGCAGAGATGTGTGAGAAAGTCAGTGAGACTTGGTGTGTGGCTGGATGGGGATAGCAGTCAAGTGAGGCACCTGCTTGTGTACCTGATTGTATGAACTGCTGTCAGTATTTAGTGTATTCAGCAACATACATATATATGGTCTTATTAAAATTGTGCAAGTAGTTAGACTGTGAGGATAAAGAGGTTTGCAGTGAGTGTACAAATAAAAAACACTGTCTGCTTCCTACAAAAACAGATGGCACTAATATTTGTAAATTAATTGAAATAAGTTGATGATGACTTCGTAGTGAAGGTCAAGGAAACTTAGGCAGGTTTGGATTATCCAGCAGCTGGAGAAGGTTATCTTATTTGCACTGTTTCTACACATAACTGTAAAATGACTACTGCTGAAATCCATAGCAGCCCTGTTTATTTATTTTAGAAGTGTAAAACTGACATTTATATTATAGTAGGAAACAATATTGTAATGGCTTCCCAGTCAGGGAATAGTGTAATTATTGGACATGCAGGAGCCACCACTCACATGGACAAGAGTGACCTATTTGAAATGCTGGGTACGGATTGCCAGAGGGGCTTGACAGGTTCCCTGCTAAAGGACTCTCAAACCCTCTCAGAACAGTTGCATGGATTCCCCACAGGTTTGAAAGATGGGAAGCAATAGCTGTGAGTAAATGGCTAGGGAGGGAGTACAGTATTCCCACAGGGATCTGGCCTGGAGCTTGAGCTGTTCAACGTATTCATGAGTGATGTGCACAACAGTGAGCTGACAGTATTTGCTAGTGATCCAAGATTATTCTAGCTAATGGCATTTAAAACTAGTTGTGTGCATGACACTGAATGGCTGATGAAATTCAGTGTAAGTAAATGAGAAGCAACCCATACAGAGAGAAACCTTCTTGCCTTTATACAAGGCTTGCACTGAATTAGCTGTTACCACTCAGGGAAGAGATGAGGAGTCCCTGTAGATGAAAGCTTCCGTTCATTCCCCAGATGCTGTACAGAGGAGAATTAGGAATGGCACAGAGAATGAAAAAAACATCTTATACATAATAAATATTTTACTAATATAGTACAGAACAAATGTAGATTTCTGAAGCAGTGACATGGTGCAAGGGTGGAAGCCCTGCTTAATCAAGTGTTTGAGAATCTGCCCTGAAGAAAGATCAGGGCTTTGAGCCATGGTGCCTCTATTGAGAGGCAGATGTCCCTGGAGTGGCACAGTGCTCCCTTCTGCCTGTTTTGCGGGTAAGTCCAGCAGCATCACCAGAGGGGGCAGTTAGGGGTGCTATGTTCTTTATCACCATAGCAGGACTTGTCAGCAGCCTCTGTCCAAAACGGATTTCATGAGATGTAGAATTTGCATTTCTTGAGTCCATTTATTTAATGGAACATGGGTTCCTGAGCATGTCCTAACCTGTTATTTTATGTTATGCATTTATGTAAGTTTAACTGTCAGATACTAGTTTTATTTAAAGACATACATTATTTTACAACTACATTTTACACATGCCCCACAAACATTTCCATTATTTGTGTATTGAACAGATGATGGTGGACTGAGCAGCTCTGTCAGAAGAGCACAGGCAGCAAATCCAAGGCCCTGCACTATGCTCAGTACTATTCTGTCTTGTCCTGGAACACCACTTACTTGGAAAACGTTTTTCTCAGTGAAATTTCTCAATTACTTTTATTTAAATGTTTTTTGGTTTTGGGTTTTTTTTTTTGTAGTAACCAAGTGTCCAACCTGCCTGTCTGTGTAACAGCATTCTGTGCCAGCTAAACACTCCCCTTGCAGCCCCACCTAACTCAGCTTTCCCTTTCTCTCCTCATTTTTGCTTTTCTAAGCACTGATTAGAACCCTCTGGTAACACCAGGCTTGGTGAGCATTGAAATGGTTCCTTGTGTGTGTGTGTGCACTTGAGCACATGTAGGTGTGGAGGGGAAATGGGGCACAAGTTTATTCACTTAACAAGCAGCATTTGGGCTCAGTTTTATCTTGAGCACTCAGGAGAGCTAGTAGCTGCAGGAGTTTATCACATCGCTGGTATGTTTATAGTATAGCATGGAAGGTGCTTTGTAAGTGCCAATTACTCCATTATTGCTAGTAATTAGTTTTTTATACTCTACATCCATTTTATGCTCTTCATAAGAAAACGTAATCAGTGCAGACTACCTTAACTTTCAAGTGTCTAAATGTGGTTCATTCCAAGGGTTAACCATACTTGTAGTTTACTGTATTAGTCCCAGTTGTATTTGACATAAAAATGTTTTTATAGCACAACCAAATACCAGCATATTTGCGGTTGCAGTCAGATGTTTTTAACTATATTGGATATAACCCACAATGGTTTCAGAAGATATTTCCATTGTTTTAGCCAGATTTAGAGAGGCTGGATTAAGCTATGGCCCAGTGGTGTTTACATATGTGAGTATCAGTCTTAAAGGGCAAAGAATATGATGTTCCATAAACCTTTATACAGAAATAAATACCTTGCAGCAAAAATGTTTTTCTAAGATCAGTTACTATTTCAACTATAATGACCTGCTTGCAGAAGGTCAGGGGCCAAATTCTTCTCTCATTTACACTGGCGTAAATCCACAGTAATGTAAGTGCAGGATTTGGGCTTGGGAGTTTAAAACTTTGGAATTAATTTTCCCCTGACCCACGACATTTAATGCAATCTATTCTGTTTGAGCTGTTAATTTAGCAAACTATTCCATGGATGAGATCCTGATAAACTACATAACATGAGAAATAAATTCAGTCAGAGCTTCAGGGCAGAATGTAGTCCTGAGCAGCCCTTGTTTTAATTCCCTCTTTCTAAAAACAAAACCCTCCCAGTGTTGATCTGCCAAAAAGCTCGTACAGGTTGGAGATGTTACTGTTTAGACAGAATATGCATATGTATTTATGTGTGTCAGTAATTTACTGAAGTTCTGATCCGAATTTACAAGTGTACCAGTCCCCACAAATCCTCAGCCCATAACTGCCAATGCAAACACCCCTCAGTCTTTATCAGTCTTCTGGTTGAACCAAAGCTCAGGTCATGTATGTTCCTAATTTTTGCAGTTCAGTTTCAGTTTTAAAATTTATGGACTTTCCCCAAATCATCTGTAACTTCCAACTGCAGTTAGTATTTCTGTTCTTTACTGCTGGTAGTGAACAGCTTGTTAATGAAAGGTAATTTAGTACCAATTTGAACATCAAAAACTGTTGATATTATGTAAATATGAAGGATAGTATTTTAAAATTGCATACTTGACTTCTGTGAGTGCAGTGCAAATCCAGCATGTGTACACAAGGCAATCTTGAAAAAAGTAGCAAATATTTTGTAGCTTAAAACAGTCAATTGTTTGACGTAGCTGAACTCAAAACCAGATTAGCAGATCCCATGTTAGAAGTGTCCCTTGTAGCAACCGGCTATGTGGGACTCTGAACACGCTCTGCCTCAAATTCTGTTCACTCACTCACCCCCCAACCCCAGTGGGACGAGAGAGAGCATCAGGGAAAAAAAAAGTGAAATCCACGAGCTGAGATAGACAGTTGAAGTGGGAGGGGAACTAATAACAACAACAACAATAATAATAATAGGATATGCAGAACAAGTGATGCACAGTGCAGTTGCTCACCACCTGCCGACTGATGTCCAGCCAGTTCCCAAGCAGTGATTGGCTCCTCCCAGCGAACTTCCCCCAGTTTATTTACTGGGTGTGACATTCAGTGGTATGGAATATCCCTTTGGCCAGTTGGGTCAGCTGTCCTGGCTGTATCTCCTCTCAGCTTCTTATGCCTTGCAGCCTACTCGCTGGTGGAGTGGTGCGGGAAGCTGGAAAGTGCTTGACTTAGTGTAAACACTGCTTAGCAACAACTAAAACATTAGTGTGTCAACATTATTCTCCTCCTGAATCCCAAACACAGCACTATAACAGCTACTAGGAAGAAAATTAACTCTGTCCCAACTGAAACCGACACAGCACCCATCCCTTATTCTATACCATTTATGTCATGCCCAGGTCCACACTTTCCAGTGCATCCTTTCCTGTCTTTGGATATATACACACAGGCATCATTCCTTTTGTCTATGGTCCATCTCTTTAAAATGTCCATTGAGTTTATTTAGTCAAAGACTTGGGGATCCATCTTTCACAGCACTCCAAAGGGCAGGAGAAGTGGTCTGTGGTGTTGGATCATTGCACACCAAAGCCAGTTCTGGTTCCATCACGATTGTGTTTGTGCAGTTCTATTATTGCTGGGCTTTGCCCATTTCCATCAAATTTCATTATTCATTAACCTGGATAATTCCTACAGCAATGCTCTTGATACTACATATAGCAACCACAGCAGTGATGGCATACAGTATAATATAGAATTAACATCATCCAATTCAAATCACCTAGGGTTCTCACCCAGAATCAAATCCCGAGGAAGAACATATCAGACTTCCCCATCCTCACTCATCACCCATGATGTACATCCGGGTCCCTAAGCAAAAGCAGCCCCATGGGTGGGTTTGCCTTTGCCTGAGAAGAATAACCCAGCCTGTCCTCCCCAGCATATTTTTTATGTGCACTACAGGGCCTTTATCCCCTTCTTTACTATGTAATAATTTGGACTGGGCATGGCCAGCCCAGCTGGCAGATCCCCTAGTGTTGACTGAGCAGGTGGCTTTCCCTAAATGTGTATCCCAGTGTTTGAATGTCCCAACACCCATTGCTCTCAGTGTAGTCTTTAACAGTCCATTTTATCATTCCATTTTCCCACAGGCTGGTGCATGGTAGGGGATGCAATGTACCCACACAGCGTCATGCCCTTTGGCCCAAATGAGCAGAAATTTTCATGGAAGAACCCCATTTTGAGGTTGTTTTTCCTTGCAGCTCACATATCCACACCTCCAGGGTCGAGGTAGATTTTCCATTCCACTTCCTTATGAATGATGAAAGATGAAAGGTAATTAAGTACCAATTGAAACATCAAAAACTGTTGTAATAGATATTATGTAAATATGAAGGATAATTTTTTAACACTGCATACCTGACTCCTGTGAGCACAGTGCAAATCCTTTGTGTGTACACAAATCCACATTGCTCTTCAAAAAAAAGTTGCAAATCTTTTTTTAGCTTAAAATAGTAATTTGATTAACAGATCCTCTGTTAGAAGCATCTCTTGTAACAACTAGTTACATGGTACTCTGTGCCTCATCCTAATTATAGAGGCCAGGCTGCACGTACACAAAAAATGAAGGGCCAAAATATTCCAAGAAACCTATAAACTCCTCTACATATCTTCTAACCATGGCTCTTTCACAGCTCAGGAACCTGAAACAGGATCCTCCTTCTTCTAGTGACACACATCTGTAGCTCTTGCATAGCCCAGCCACCTCCTAACATTTCACCTCTCCGATGCCAGGACTTCCATCGTGGATGTGAAGGGAGCAAATGAATAATTTGAAGCACAAAATCATGTTCAGCTATCATCCTGCCAAGAAGAGTTTGACATTTGTTTTTATGAATTCTTGTTGTTGTCCTGTGCAGTCAGGGATTTGATAAGTCAGGAGCGCCATTTCTGCCTGTCTTTGACATTGAGTAACACAGATCTGGCTGAATTTCCCCACTTGACCGTGCAGTGTGTTAGTAGATAGCTGCTATATTAAAACCTGATGTGGTTTTGGATGTGCATTGGATTAGTTTCTCTCAAATAACTCTTCCCATCTAATTTGAGCTTTACACAAATACAGTAACAAGTGAGAGGACTTTTACTGTCGTTTTAATTCAACACAGAGCACAATATATATAACTACTGAAAACAGAACCAGAACTTGACAGACTCAGAGCTGGCGCTTCACTAATCCCGCAGGCTCTGTGCAAAACCCTAATGGAAAAATACCCTGGCAGGGATGGGATGGGATGAAATCAAACTCTCTACAGTTCTTTGGAGATGCTGCTGTCTTTGGGGAGTCAAAAGTTTGTCCCTGAGACTTTGAAGGGTGTTAGGACTTTTTCTGAAGCTCTGTGTTGAAAAATTCTTCCTTCTTTTTCCCCATCTCCCATCCTGGAAGCAGAACTTAGTTCAGAGCCTTGCTGTTACTTCATGTTCATGTAACTGTGCGAAAGAAAGGGGACTCTGAAGGTTTATGGTGGTGTTTGCTATGCTGAGCACCAGATGGATTTCCATCCAGATGTCCTAGCAGCTGCTGAAAAGGCATGCAGTAGAAAATTTACTTCCCAGTTACACATGCAGTTCCTACACGCAGAAAAGACATGGAAAGGCACTGGTAGAGCTAGAGGTAAAAGGAAGCACATGTTTTACTTCCCTTCTTTCCCACCTACTGTGGGAAACTTGGGGCTTTTATTCTTAACTCTCCTTTAGGCCACTATGGATTACATAGCTCCTTACTTCTTGTTTTCCAATCCCATATTCTGAAGATCAGGTTTGAGCTCAGTCATGTCAGGGAATGCTGCCTGTGGAACCACTTCTGCGTTTCAGTCGGACCCATTTGCGTGCGCCGTTTTGCAAAACGTGTCAGTCACACTTCCACCCTTGGATTTCTGTTACTCCCATTTTGTGACTGGGAGATCCAAATGTAAGTAAATTAACTTACAGACTTCAGTTAGACCACGATTTTACTCTTTGTTCAGACTACATCCAAATTTTACCCCTTTCTCAGAACAAATTATCACAGGATTGTGCAGGTGCAAGCACCTACCACCAAAGGCAGTACCAAGCATACCGGGCACTTGGCGTGCATCCCAACGTGCAGAGCAGTACCAGTAGTTTTCCTCTCTAGTGGGAAAGATTGCTCACAGAATGCAGTATTTGAGGTAGAATTTAAAGCTCTGGGAAAGGCTACTTCACTATGGTATGGGCTAAAGACAGTTGATGCTGGAGGTGTCTTCTTTCTGGAAAGGAAAATATTTCAGGAATGTGGTATTAGCTGCTAACTAGATGCAAGCTGTATGTGAAATGGGCAGGAGAATAGGACTTGGTTCCATTTTGCAGAGTGAGTGTGTTTTTGAAGTAGATTTTTGTAATCAAATGCATTCAGATATATATATATGGGGTTTTTGTTGTTTGCTTGTTTGTTTGTTTGTTTTATGAGGGGAGGATGGGAGGCTGTGTAGTTTCTTTTTTCTAGGATCCAGTCAGCATCAGGAGCCCATTAGGAGTTCTTTAAAGGCATGGAAGGCAGTTACCCTGCCTGAAGAAGCCCACAGCACACAGAAAGCTGTTGCACTGGTAACAGAAAAAGTCTGCTCTCTTAGCACAATGGCTTTTCGCTTTCAGACTAATCACTTGTTTTTTGGATGTAGTCTCAACAAAAAAATCAATTGCTTTTATTAACCAAATACTCAGCTACAGTCATTAACTAGGTTAAAAACTCAATTTATTTTGTTTTTTTGTTTTTGTCCCCTCAAACTAAGTAGTTTTTCCCCTCAAAATGAGTAAGAATTAGCAGCTGTACTTAAAATGTATTCTGTTCAATGCATGCTGTAATTGCTTTTGTTCATCTCATCAAGTTTTTAAAAAAAAACCAACCATTCCAGTGAAAGTTCAGCCTATTTAACAGTTGATATATTTCTCTCTTGCTCCATTAGGAAGTTGATCCAGCTTCAGTTTCTGAATATCCTCGTAGTGTCAGTGCACACGTCTTCTGTCAAGTTCAATTAAGAGTAGCTCAGATAGCAGTTGAGTATTTTTCCATTGCAAATCATAACTTCTTGACCTTTTCAAAACTTCTTCTGCAGATGTTCCTGTGATGGAGTGTCAGACTCCACTTGGGCATCATTCCCTCATTAATGTGAAAGAGTGTGACTGTGTCTTCTCTTACACAAGCAGCTTTGTTTTGTTTTCTCTGCTGTTATTTGAGTTTCATTTTGGAGTGTGCATATGCTCAGATTTCCCCTCTAGCAGCACAGCTGGCTATACCCAAGAGTGTGCAGTCTCAAGTTTACAGCTAGCACTGCTGGGGTGGGGGCAGTGCACTGGTGAGGGAAAGGGAAAGGAGGCAATAGCGCAGCCTTAGCAATGTGAAGATCATGGATTTATTTTGTTTGGATGTATGTATCTCAGTAGCTTGGTCAGACTAATAAGGCAGTGGTACTGCTGTGTTGTAGTTACGGTGTAATTATGCTGTTTCCAGTGGATAATTACAGCTTATTTATGAACTGCCAAACCTGACCAATTTGCTTACTGAGACCCCTTGGCAGAAGTAGCCACGTATGTGCTATAGGCCAGGTATATTAACTCCTGCTGTACAGTGGAATTATTCTGGGCCCTGTACTATTTTTTCAGATTAAAGGTGTTGATCAGTATTGATGCAGAAAGACAAACCTTCACTGTAGCTGAGCTGAGCCCAGGACCAGCTCTGTGCAGGAGGGCATTAACAGCTGGCAAATGACAATGTGCCTCCTGGATTCTTACATCTTAGAAATGACCCTGCATCTCATCTGGCAATGTCTGCTTCCTGGTGTGCACTGCTCCTGCATGCCTTCTGCTTCTGGGAAAGGATGCCCAAGCCCTGCTCAGAGGGGAGGCTGCTAGGGATCCCTAGGTGTCAGCTCCTGGGGGCTCCTCTTGTCCCCAGCCTAATGAGCCTGATCCACGCAGCCAGGATGTAGAAGCAGACAAAGCCTTTTGCAGAAAGACTAATGATAAAAAGGATGATTTTGGGGAGCAACGAAATTGCTGTGTGAGGCCTGGTCTTTGTGGAAACCTGTGAAAGTGCTTTACTTACGTACACAAAAAATACTCTGTGATGTTTAGATCTCTCAAGTTTTAGAAATAAGACCAAAAAGACAAAAATCCTGTTTGCATGATCTGGCAACAGCCCATTTACAAGGCATTTGACCATTTAGCCTCAGTTAAGACCTCTTTGAAGGCACTGTCTAACTTTGCATTGCCTGGGTTTTCTCTGAGTCCCCAGTCTCAGCTGTTGATGGAAGACACGGTAAATAATGCTGGACACTTGAAAAACATAGATTGATTGTATGAAAACGTGACACAGGTCAAGGGGGATTGTGTTTCATCTTATTTACTGATACAGGGCAGGATCAACAGTGGAATTTGTACATCCTATACTCTAGCATGCTCATTTATTTGGCACTCCTTAATGGAAAACATGGAGCAATTATATGCAGACAATGCTGTAATGGAAAATAATTGAAGACAGACACGGTTTGGGTTTTTGTTTTGGTTTTTTTAAAACAATTGCATGCCAGATCCTGCATGCAACAATCCTTTTTTTTTTCTCCTAGCATAAATGCAGCCAATGCTTGAACCACATATGAAACCACAGTTCCGAGGCTCTAACTTCACAGCCAGCTAGAAATGACCAAAACAACATCTGCTTCAGTTAGAATTTAAAAGTGCTTTTTTACTTTGTGGAGTTCCTTTCTCTGCTGAAAACACCCCCAGTAGAGTTGCTGTTTTGTAACTGTTTTATCTGAGTAAACAGAAAACTCGATGGTTTTCTGAACTTCAGCAAAGGATTTGTGTGAAAATCCTTCACACAAAAATGGATGAAGTACATGTGTGCATAAATCTGTACGTGTATACTATCTGAAGCATTTCTTGTTATGTCTTCCACAGTGCTGTAACAGTTAAAGCTTCTTTTAAGTCAGTGTACACTTGACATTCCCTTGCTTTTTATGGTTTTAAACATCAGTGTTTACCTCTGCATAAGTGAAGCTGTCAACACAGTGCTTCTGATATTAATGTGACATATATGCCTATTCTTGTTGCTCTTGTTGTTATTAATAGTAATCATAATATTTGAGTTATGATAGTACCTCAAGGCCCAGCCCCCTTCTCACTAAGTTTTTAAAAAATAAAGTAAAGAGAGGGTCCCTTCACAGACAGAATACCAGTTGAAAATCAGGCATGGAGAGGAGGAGGAATGGTGAGCTGGAGTGGGTCAGAAGAAGAGCTAAGTGATGGTGATGATACCACATGTGTAAGAGGAGTCAGAAATAATCTATTAAGTAAGTAAGTAATTAATTAATTGATTTGGATGGTCAAATACATTTCAATGCTCTTGCACAGGATGGAGCAATGTGGCTGAACCTCTGGTATTTGTATTGACCTCAGCTCAGTACCTCAGGCTGAAGTACTTTTCAGCCATGGCCAAGAAGCAATTAAGTAGTCAGCAGCTTTTAGGAGTCATGTACATCCTCTTCTTGACTGGCAGTGGGAGCAGAGAGGGGGCTTGTAGCAATGAGAAGTTGTCAAAAGTGCACGAAAAACAGAATGACAAGTCTTAACCCTTTATGTATTGACCTAACAAGAAGCTTTCTTGTGTAATGTCTTTACTCAGTTTATGCAGACAACTCTCTTTGACATTTTGCAAACTACCCTGGGCTGCCACGCCTCGTGGTAGCCTTGTTCACAGGACATAAGTGATTGCTTTCATGTACATCAGCCTCCCCTTCTATACCTTAGCCATCCATGAAGGCCCTGAATCATCTTGCAGGGCCCTAGGTGGTGACTTGCATGCTCAGGTTGCTATGAGAAGGTTAAAAATCTGTTCTTCTTCCAAGCACCAAAACCAAGGATTTCTATCGGATCCAGAGCAAAGATCTATCCTAGCATAAAGAAAGGCCTTAGGAGAAGCAGCTGGTGGTGTAATTTTTCTGTTTGCCATAATTTAAAGTTGCATGATCCCAAGAACTATCTAGGAAGTGGTGTCAGCGTTGTAAACTGTTGCATGACAAGTAAAACATCCATTAAATTATGGTTATGGGAGTGGAGTGGAAAGCAAATAGCAGAAAACTGATGCTGAGACATAAAAGATTTTCTTGTACTAAGTCATTCATTGTCATGTTGGAAAAGTTGTCACACTGGAAAAAATTTTTGTCTTTTTCTTTATTGGTAAAATATGAGTATTTCCACGGTGAGGTCAGAAATCATGGAAAAGGTAGAATATGAAAGGCTTTGCTGTTTGATCACTACGCTTTACTGCTGCTGAGCATTTTTTTTTAAGGACATAAAGAATAATTGCATGACCATGTTTTAATTATTTGACCATTATTGACAGTGTTGTGAAACAAATCCCTCTGCTCTTCATTGTCACAAGGCTATAGGAATTGTGGGCAAGCAAGCAATAAGAAGGCTTCGAGTACTCTACTTGCACTGCTATGTATTGGTAGAGATGAAGGCAGGAAATCCAACCTCCTAAAATGACATATTAATAAGCTACAGTATAGTTTTGAGCTGGTGAATTTATGGTTTGTTTTTTTCCCTTCAAAAGCTGACTTGCGCACGACTATTGAAGGAGAAAATGCAGCTTTGTCATGCCTAACTGGCACAGGTCCAACGTGCTAATGACACAGTTTTAAATCCTGCGAGAGTCAAAAAAGCAAATAAGAAAAGATGGGCTATGTGAGAAGTTTTTAGAAATAGTTATATGTGGAAATGGACCACGGTTTGCAGATGACTCAGGAGTGCTGTGTCCATCTGTCCTCTTTGCCGGAGTGATAATGGAGGTGATTAGTGAATTGCCAACATGGCAAGTAACAGCCTCCCTGGTGGCACTGGCTTTGATTGATTTTATGCAGCAGTGAGAGGCTCCATGTTTCATTTCCAGAGACTCCACATCCCGGATCAGAGGTTTTGAGGAGGGGAGGGCAGAAGCAGTATGATGTCTTCATTACCCAGAGGAAAAAAGCCAATTATGCTGAACACCATTGCTGCCCCCCCAGCTGCCATTGGCATCAGCTCCTGAGACACGGGGTTGCCAAGTCTCTTGGCCAGTATCTGCTGTTCTGGCAACTGGAGCCACCAAGAAAAATGAAAAGGAAAAAAAAAAAGGAAGAAGATTAAAGGAATTATAGGAGTGACGAAGGAAGACAATTTTAGGGTCTGGTTGTCCAGCTAATATCAACTCCCTGTGAACAGCAAAGACTTCAGCACTTTAACAGGATTATTTATGGACAGGACTCTTACAAGACAGCTTGGGAGTACATCAGTTTGCTATTAAACAAATATATATGTGGATATTTGTATGTGTGTGTAGCCAAATTACCTGGGAGTGCATGGGGTTACCCAAACACAGAGAATAGGAAATCTCTCTGCAGTTATAATGAGCTTATAGCTGTACACAGCAATGTCTCTGTGGTGTTGAGGTGTACTTCTGTGCTCATTAGGGGAAGGACAGCATCTCGCTTCAGCTTTCTCTGCCAGTTCCTTCCACAGTACAAAGCAATGGCTCTAGCCTACAGATGTCAGAAGCTTTTTTCTCTCTGTCATTATTTAACCTTTCTCAAGGTTTTTGAGGACATATATGATGGTTAAAACCCGAAGGAAGTAGGTGTTTTCAGAGCCTGCAATATCCATATCCCTTCCTCCAAGAAACCCTGATCCTGAATCTGCCTGGTTGTCACTGAAATACCTTCCCATAACAACCACTGAAAAGAGACCGTGCTCTCACTCCCTGAAAAGAAGGCATTAACACTTCTGAAGGTCTCTTTAGCAGCATAATAAGCTTGGTACATTTCAAGCCTGGGAGTTATTTACAGAATTTTTATGGGAAGCCAAATACATCAATAAGCACATTGAAAATATCTACTGGGACAGTGGATTATAGGAAAACTGAGAGTGCCAAGCTTCAGAATTATGAAAATATTTTGAACTGTGCAAATGATGAATGTGATGCCCTATTATGCAGTTTAAGCTAAGGCATCCATTTACATGAGCTCACTTAATAAGGTATCATGTAATACGGTATGGTGAAAATAACCAAGTAAATAATTTTCTTTTGTATTAGTGAAAGTGCTCTATTTTCTTTCTACAATCATGCTATCAGAGCACATTTTATGTTGGTGTTTAAAATTTTAAAATACCATTTAAAACAAGGGAAAAAACTCGAAGAAATTCAAGTGCTAAAGGCACCTTTCTAAATTGACTGTCATTTAACTCAAAAGGAAAATACTTCTTATTTTTCCAGTTCAAATTTCCCCTTTATTGAAAAGAAATTAAAATTAGATACCTCCTCCTCCATTCTTTCCTTTTTCCTTCACCTTTCTTTTGATGTTAGTGAAAATGGAGTGGAGAAATAAGCAGCTTTCTCAATTTTTAGCCGCCTCTCCCCTTTCAAAAAGTCAGTCTTAGCTGATTGCTCTTTCTTTCTCATCATGCTGGAAAGTGAAAGTGTGTTCTTTCAGCACCCAGCCCTGCCTGGGAAAAGGGCTGGTTTTTCTGGAGGAGTTTTCTTCTTGACTCGCCTGTAGTGTGATCCAGCTGCTGTCTCCAGGGAGTCTCTCAGAACCTGGGGGACAGACCACGTCCCCCAGGAGACGCGTCAGGCTGAGCTCACCCTGACCCACCTCAGCCCAGGACTGAAGGGCAGCCAAGAGCGGGCTTAGAGCCAGGCAGCTCCTCAGGGATCTCTCAAACCAGTGCAGGATGTTTCCCATCTCCTCGGCAAGTGAGGCGATATTGTGTATTTAAACATCTGAAGTGCCCGGCGTCATAACGAGAGCAGAAGCATCCAGACAAACCGGAGTTGGTTTTGTGGCTGGTGCTGTTTTCAAATTAGAAAAACAGGCGAGAGCTTTCGGATAAGATGTGCATGTCAAAAGGCAATAAAGAAAACAACTGGTCTTAAAAGCTAATCGCCATGCACCGTTGAGATTGGGACCAAAAAATGTTAGCTAATATTTTAAATGTGAGTGAAGGGTCAACAGATGAACCGTATTGTAAACATACATGTCAGCAGCAGGGCAGGGTTGAAGATAAAATTGGAACCATGTGCTTCTCCATTTCTCATAAGGCACAGGGGTCATGACCCCAACAGCTTAAAAGTCCCTCAACAGGGAAAAATATAATAATGTCATATGTCACGCAGGGAGATGCTGTGCTTATTAATTTTGTAAGGTACATACAATTGCTAAGAATAATGTTTTGTACTGTGAAGGAGAGAGTCTCTTTTAGGAACATCTGGTTTTTATCAAATAAAACTACTCTTGAATCAGGTCTTAACACAATACATGGAAATACAGTTAGAACTTACAATGAACTGTAACTAATCCCACAAACTGACGAATCAGCACAAATCACTAAATATGATATTTAGAGCAAATGAATGCAGTCATCTGATAAACCTTGGAACTGCCTCATTACTGCCATTTATTCAATCATTAAAGAGCTGTAACCAAGTTAGCATCCACCCCATTTCCACCCTAATACCTGAGGAAGCTGCAAGCTTTTTCTTTCATTTTTCTTTCCCCGTTAATACACTCTACACATCTCCTTCCACGGTGCAGTTAGGTGGTCATTGTTCTGGGTTTTAAGTTAGAAAGGGAAGCACAGAGAAAGGATTGACCATTGTATCCAACCCAATTCCCCTCAAAAAAGATGAGGATGGCAAGGTGGTGCTCTGGAGGCAGAAGGCACTGTTGTACATGTGGCAGTCCCAGGGATGGTTTATTGATGGCAATGGCAGTGTGCTGTCACAGAGAGGGAAACCCTCATAGTGCCTACCCAGAGCTTCAGCAAGTTCTCATCCCAAGAAACATAAATGTGTGCTGCAGAAATTGTTCGGGGGTGATGCTGCCCCAGAACACAGATGTTTGTGGGTCTTGCCTCTTAAAAGAAAAAAGAGAAAATGTGGTTTTTAGCATTTACTGTGCATCTGCTCTTATTAAACAGTGTCCACGAAAGGAGTAAATATGGGATTGAAAGAAAAAGGTTCTGAGTTCTGATCTTTGCTTTGGGTGGGTTCTCATGTCTTGGAAGGAAAATCTCTCTGTTGCTTTCTCTTAACACTAAAATGAACGTACCTGTTCCAAAGCATATCTCTGAATATAACTAGCTGCAGCTTCTCTGGTTCTTTGAAGATTCAGAAAGGGTATTTTTGTACTAGAGTTACGTCACAAAATGCCAGGGCCCTCCTGGCTTTTCCATACCTCAGGGTACTGCAGTTCCAACCTCATTTCTTCTCTTCCCAAACCAGACTTCTCTCCCCTTCTTATACTTCCTATGACTGTTCCACTTGTATTTCTTGCCTGCCAGATAGCTGTCTGTTTTATCTCCCTTTATTTGCATTTCAAAACTGAGGCTCTGAAACGTCTGGGATGAAAATTTGCCCTCCGAGAGGCCAAAGTGAGGAAGGAACTGAATGTTCTATTTAATTCAGATGAATCCATGCTAAACCTGTTTTCAACTGTTTTCTCAAATGCAATTATCAAATGCTACCCAAGCCAAAAAGAACTTGTCTGTTGACTTTTTTTCCAGTCCCTGTGTTCAGGAGCATGCAGGTCTTTTATAATAGTTTGTATTCAGGAGCATCAGGCTAGAAAGAACCACCTTCTGCCTTTGAGACTGATCTCCCACAGCTGCAACCATGAGACAGATGCCCAGTTCAGGAGTGCACATATCTTTCCTTCCTGCAGTCACAGCACACAAAATACTACTTATTAGCCTTTAAAAATACATATTTATAGTGGAAGGTCAGAAGTCATTCTATAATGTGCCATAGGAGCATAACAGGACAGATCAAGGGTATTGCAAAATGAGATTGTGTGCGAAATACAGCTCCCAGGTGGAAAGAAAGCTGACTAATAACCATTGCTTCTGAGGAAATAGGGAAACCCAGTAAAGTACCTGCCAGTATGACCTGAAGGAAAAATCTGTGCTGTTCCATGAGTGCCAGCGGGATGTGCCAGCTAGATGCTGAAGGGAATGTAATGGCTTGAAGCATGAGTGTGTCTGCATCTTATTGCAGTATCCAGTTGTTCAGCAGAGGGAGGAAAATATCACAAACAAGGGCAGCAGGGTGATTAATTCTTCACAAGGCATGAAAGCTTGAAGTTAATTTGGTGTAACTGCACTACAAACAGAGATACATTCCCCTTTCAAACTCCCTTGTTTGTACCAATACGCTGGATACCTACAGATCTGCATCAGAACATATTTTCTGGGAATTTCTCTCTATAAATTAGCCATTCCCTTCCCTAATCCCCTCAAAATCCATCTGAAAGCCATTTAGGCAACCTGTCACCATGAGCCTCATGTGTAAGCAGCTTACAGAATTTCACTCTTCAGACAGCTAAAAACCTTTTTCTAACTTTAATTACATTTATTCATGACCAGTTTATTGGAATTTGATCTTATGCTCTATGGTCACAATTACATAGGGCATGATATCTTTTCTTTGCCTTTCCTTTATGAGGCTGAACAAGTCAAATAATCCTGTTTTCCTATCACAGGATGCATCCTCTCTTGCTTCACAAATTCTGTGATCCTTCTTTCAATGCTGTGGTTGTCCTTAAGATATTTAGAAAAAGGGTACCTGGGGAACTTGAGACCATGAACATGCAATAAGTTGTCTGTGTGCGTGTGTTAAAACATATAAATGATGCACACTCACATGTATCCCTACATGTATTTTGAAACAAAAAATAAGTATCAAGGTTCAAGTTCTTGCCAAACTTTTCCCCTTGTGCTTGGGCTCAAAAGACCTCCTGGAGTCCTCAGTTTAAATAGAAAGATGGAAGAAGATGCAGCACAAAGACAATCAAAGCAGATCTAAATACAATAAAAAGTAGCTACCTCCTCTCTTCTTCTGAGAATTGTGTAACCTGACCTGGTTATGTTTTTAGAAAGTTGGTATGTGTCCCTACAAGTATGGCTTCCAGCACAAAGAAACCCTAGAACCAGGCATGTTGTTATCATGTCACTTTTCATACTCCAGTCATCTTAAGGGATTTCATAAATCACAAGGATCTTATTCATATTTAAAACATTGTCAAAAGCACTTAACTCTGTTACGCCATTCTAATTTTAATTTTCCTTATTTAAACCTCTTATAAATGCATATGGCTTAAATGCTCATATAGCTGTCAGTACTCCGCCCTGATTTCATTACCTGCAAATTCTTGATAGAAAGCTGTGCACTGACACCACTGTGTTGTGGAAGACTTAAAAGGGTATTTTGGATGACTTCTCCTGGGTCACCTTGTTAACACAGTCAGCACTTACTTAAGGTACCAGTCTTGTATTTTAGTAAATATCACTATAGTCTGTTCTATACTTAAAGGCTATCAAAATTCTGGGCCTGATTCTGCAGTCACTTCTGCACAAGCCTAGATGTGTACATTTGCAGAGCATCTTTGACTCTAGAAGTGCCTTGAGCAAACAGCAGTTCTATAATCTTGATTAAGTTTAATAGCCAAAAGAAGAGGCTAACCACAAATCAGTGATGGTGAAGCACAAGCCTTGCCCACCTCACAGAAATTAGAGGGTTCTGTGTTCTCATACGCTACCCCAATCATACTTAGATCTGTTTGAAAACCAAACCAAATTGTAAATGAATCCAAAACCAAACTGCAAATTGGCTTCTGGCACTTTAGATGTTTTTATTTAGGTGCCACCCAGCTATGAAGGCTCCCCAAAACCAAACTGGTGTTATTATCATCCTTTATTCTACTTCTAAGACTGCTTCTGGCACCATCTAGGGCAATTTAAAGCATAATTAACACAGTGAAAGGCAATGAAATTTTGACTGAAAATGGTGTATTACTGTGATCCCATAACTTTTCTTTCCTGAATACTATGTCAAACTTTTTCATTAGAAAGCCGTTTTTTCTTCTTCTAGCTCTCCTTAGGTTTTTCCTTAGACTTCAGTCTTCGCAAATTTCTTACATTCAATCCCATCCGCAAAAGCTTTGGTAATGAATTTTGGGGAGAATAAGAATAGATATTTTGATTGGAGAAAAATTAGTCTGTCTTCGGGGTTTTTTGGAAAGCTGTCACAAAAATGGCTGTCCTTTGAAATTCCACGTTTGTGTCTTTCACTGCTGCATTTAATCTGCTCCAGTTAAAGAACTACCAAAAGCCAGATTCTTGGAGATATTAGAAAGTTGTATTGGTGAGTGTTCCTGTAACGGAAGAAAAGGGATAAGCACTGTAAGCTTCTTGAGTTTCAGCTGAGATGTAAAGGTCTGGATAGTTGTTTTTGAGAGCTGTGATGTTTTAATCTTGGCACTGACCCCCTTTGAGGTCCAAGTCTGTAGGAAGCACTGCCTTAACCAAGGCAAGTTATTACTGCTAGCAGCTCATCCTTGTTCCCATCAGCGTTTGGACATGCTTATCTTCCCAAATGGAAAAGCACTGCCTCCAAAGGTTGTTGACTCTTGGCCTGGTGACTGTGATGTGGCATGGTGTGGCAGCATCGCTGAAATGGAGACAGAGCAATGGTAAGTGTGATTCTGGTTTCATCAGTCAGTGGCAGAATCTCATTCGCTGCAGCAGGGCAGTGGGTTCAAGCCAGAGGGAAGGTGACTCATCTTGGCTCTTTGGGTATTTTACTCTAAGTGTTGATCTCTGATCTTACCAGTCTAGACTCAATGGTTTTGGGAGGGGGGGGGGGGGGGAGAAAAGTGGTATCTAGACCATGATGCATCTCATCCTGAAACAGACATCTGAAATAAATCGTGCAGACTACAATCAAGCTGCCCGTTTCTGCCCGCTGACTGTAAAAAGCGTCAGTATGACTGGCTCCAAAACACACGTCTGTGTTGACACTTACGCAAAGATCATTTGCTGGAGAGGACTAAAACGACATGGAAAAAAAAAATCCATGGTATTTGGGTGGAAAGCCACCTTACTGGTGTTGTTACCTTATGGATACCAATACAGTACATATAGCATTATTCTGCAATACTCCTCTGTGAGAGTCAGGAGTGTCAGGAGTGGTTTTTTGTAGTTCCTAACCCCTCCATTTGCAATCTCCCCTGTGCTGGTAAGCAGGAGGAGATGGGAATGAGAAAGGCATGTTGAGTTGGTCTTAATGCTTCCTCCTGTGTTTCTAACTTTTTGCTTTCATTTAACTCTTATTTTAGTGTTGTGTTTCCCCATTTCCAAATGTTTAGAATTTAACATTGCAGCTTCCAATGAAGAGTGCCATTCCCTCCCTCACTTCTGAATAAAATAGTGAAAACACAATATAAATTATAATACACAGGATAGCTGAAAAGTTGCAGTAGAATATCTATTTAGGTATTTGCTTTCAACAGTTTTTAAGTAATTGCTTTTAGGTGTCATGGTTTTACAGTAACAGACTTTTGAACAAAATTAAAACAGCATTTTTTACATTTCCAATTCTGTTTTGCTCAAGCTCCAAAACTAATTTTTTCTGTGTGAGATGGAAAGCTGATACTGGTTTACCATCCCCAAGGGTTTAGAAGACATGGGATACTTCAGTGATGTGATGCCTGTGGACGCAGAGGCACTTTGTTATTCTCTATCTGGTTTTGTCAGTTTCTGAGACTTTCTGGTTCAGAAGAAGTGCTTGCTGTAGCACCATCAGGTGCTATCAGCAGTTTGCTTTTTGATGTCTCTTTATGTGAAGCATCTCCTGTTAAAAGAAAAAAAACTTTTATTTCTGAGATCTCTTATGGCACAAGGGAGGAAGATGCCTGTTGTTCTGTCTGCTCAACACGGCCTAATTTGGGGGCATAATTGCCAGGTTCAGCACACTTAAGGCCTGTGGACAGCATTTGGGCTGCTAAAACCTGCTCTGAATTTAGAGGGAGAATATCTGCAAAAGCAGTCTGACATAAAAGAATTTTTGTAAAGGAGTGATTTAAATTTTACCATGCATAGGGAAGTACAGCTTGCAACAGAATTTTTTCTTGCTCTGTGCATTTTGAAATGCTCACGGCTGCTGTATTCCTACTGCTCAACACCCAGGCTGCTTTGCACAGGGGTTATTTTCTGGGTTTCATTTTCAAATCGTAGTGAAACTGAAAAAGCAACAAGGGCTGGATATAAGTGCAAATTATGAAGGCCATAAAATACTCCCAGCAGAGAGAGCTCTGTATGGCAGAACTGACAGTCCATATCACTTGGTAAATATTTAGTACTACTACTACAAAACAAACACTGGGATTAATCACAAGAAAAGTCTGCAGGTTGAAAACATTGAATGAGCAACTGTAGAAGGATTTTCAGAACTGCTTCAGTCTGTTGATGTATCTCCCCATAAAATCTTTCCATATTCATATTTGTTTTTTGGCTGAAGAAGTTAAACAGTGGTCTGGCTGCTAGTACAAAGTGTTCTGTCTCCCTTCCCCTCCTGCCTTCCTGTATTGCAGTGACTCCAAAGTGAGGGGAGGAGTCCGGAGACAGAGCAGAATCAAATGCAGGTGGGGACTGAGTGCTAACCAGCCAAGACAAACAGTGCTCCTGCTGTCTTCTATCTTTTTTTTTTACCTTTTTTTTTTTCTTTTTTTTTTTTTCCTTCCCCTGAGCTGTCCTACATTTGAAGCTCTTAACCTGTTTGTAGCTGCTGCTGCATGCAGGGATACCGATTGCTTCAGTGCTGCATCTCCCTATTGCAGGCAAACACACACTCTTGTTTCTTTTACATTCTCTCCTCCCCCTCCACAAACCTTCTTTCCCTAATGGTTCAGTTTTGAAAGGAAAAAAATAATGCAGTGAATAATAGATCTGTGCAAAAAGCCTGGCAACAAAGCCAGGAGAAACTTGGCCAGCTGTCAGCTTTGTTACAGACTCAAAGCTCAGTCCAGGTGTGTGGAAAATTTTGCGACTGTTCTCCAGGCTGCTCAGCAAAACTGGGCCCTCTTGCACTCAGACTGGAGCTGATTTCTGGATTCACATGGCAACATGAGGAAAATCCAGCTCCCATGTGATTTGTGGGTCAAAATCTCAAACTGAAACAAGGGACACCCAGCCCTCAGCCCACAAACCCAACCAAAGCAGAAGATTAACACAATGGCTGTGTCCCTCAGTGCTGAATGTGACAGATAACTGAATTTCCCTGTAAGCATCAATTTTTAATTACAACAATCTGGTTATTGATTTTTTTTTGTCAGAAAATTATACTGAAATTTTGCACCTGAAATACAGTTAATCTCTTACATCATCCAAAGACATATGGTAAAAATGTTAAACTGTAGCAGAAGAAACTCAAACTAATCTCATCTTCTGATGGCTAATTTGTTCCTTTAGGCAGCATTTTGCCACATGATCTTTCTCTTGGGCCCAGCTCTGCCCCTGCAAAGTCTGTCTTTCTGGTTATTGAGTTTAACCACACATTGCAGAAAGTAGTTTTGCTGGGTCCCAAGAGCAGTGGACACAGAAGCACAGCTCCCGGAGTGCTATGTGTGTGCATGTATCAAATGCAACCCTGCAGTCACTTTTTATATGTTCTAATGTGAATGTCAGCCAGTCTGCCAGGTATTCTCTAAGCCAGCACAAGGTGACTGCTCTTGGAGAGAGTTGCCATGTTTTATCACAAAGGATGGTTCTGCTCTATCTCTTTGCTGCCTCCCTAAATTGAAAATGCATGTCATAAATTCTGAAAATATAAAATCCATACTGGCGCTTCCCTTGTGTCAGTGGCACAGGATGGAAATAGAGTTGTTTGGACATGGTCTGTGAGTAGTGCCTCCAATCTGACATCCTGCCACCCATGCCCTCCCTGCTCCCACTCAGAGGAGCACTGCATAGCTCCCTGCCAGCTCACCATGGTATCTCTGCCGCTCCCCAAACAAGATTAAGTGAAGCTGAGGATCACCTTAGAGAAACAGAAGGCATTATCAGGTTGTGTTTTTTTAACTCTGATCCTCAAAAAGCCTCACAGGCTTCCTTGTCATCAGCTAGATAAAAAAAGCCTTCTGCCGTCATAACGTACTTGTTGAGAGGTGATAGAGGATTTAACTTCTGTGGGTGCAGAGGAAAGCTTTTGCCAGCACGGAATCAACACCCAGCTTCCATGCCAGCAAGAAAATGCCCCCACAGCCAGCACCCACAATCTGCTCAACATTTCTTGCTAGGACTCAGACACCAGCTGCCTTTTGGGCTGCAGGCAATTACAGAACATGGTCGTTCCTCCCCTTTTTCTCCTAGCTGCATAGCAATTTATAGATTAAAATCTGTATCTTTAATGTTTCACTCCGTGAAAAGCTGATCAATGCACAGCCAGTCATTTTCTGCATTACTAGAGGTACCCAGGCGCTCTAAAAGTACACCCAAGGTGGAGCACAGGGTGAATGCCCAGCCTGGAAGTGCAGCAGTTGCACTACATGTCTGGCAGTGCCCTTACATGAAGAGAAGGGTCTTGCTGCCTTCTAGCAAGTGACAAGAGCAGTCCTTTTTAAAAGAATTCGGGAATGTCTAGTGATAGCCTAATACACTAACTGGCAAAACTGAGAAGAAATAAAACACTGTTAACTGAGAGGCAAAGGTCTTTTGTAAACTCTTGCTGTTGCTTTTGACACGCTGAGTGGAACACTAGGGTGGGCAGTCCAGTGTGTAGTGACACGGAGACGTAACTTCCCAACGAGATGTGCTACCAGTACCCATAACTGGGAGGGTTTTTCTTGTCATATCCTGGGTTAATACAGTTGTTTTAAGTCTTGTTTAAGTTTTTTCTGCTTGCTCAGTTTAGGAGAATTTAACTTGTCAGACTTTATTATAGTGAAGATCCTCTTCTCTGCTTCACAATTTACTGCAGTGGGATTGCAAAAGCTCTAGGGAGAAAGTCAATTAAATGAGCGATGAAAACACTCCTAAGGATATTAAGAATTTGGATTTTGTTTGCTTTTTGCTTTTAACAAAAACCTACTGTCAATTTGAGTGCTAAATTACTTGATATTGTTTGATTTTTAAAAATTAATGCTTCTAGTGCAGTGTAGGTCTCGCTGGTTGCCTTGGTGCTTTAGCTCTGAGCAGGAATGCACTTTTGAAACAATCATCTGACAATCCCCATTTATTACAGTTTTGTTTTTGTTGAGAGCAGTCTTGGAACATGGGAGAGTTATGAATGAAATCAAACTATGCATATATGCTCCAGGAGTACACTTAACACACTCCTGCCCCTAAGTGGCATTCCCTGCTTGGATCCAGAGCAGAGCTGGTCTGGAGCAAACCCAGCTCCAGAGGAACGTGGTGACAATGGTGGCTCTGCCTCACCTGCAGCTCTGCTGCAGAGATCCTCCTCACCTGCACTGCCTCACTTGCAGATGAAGAGACAACCCATGGTTCCCAAATTCAGGAAACTCACTGAGAAGAGTAAGAGAGAGAGAGAGGGTGAGCATATCTGTGTATTGTTTTGTCAGGTCATTGACCACACTGGGCATCTAAACCAATTCCACTTCTGGGTAGGATGAGTCCAGGCCTTGGTGCCACCATTCCTCAGGTCCCTTTTTAGCCTGAGATATGAGAGAGGATGGATTGGTCAGAAAGGAAATCCATCCAGCTGACTGCCCTGCCCACAGCACTGAGCAGCATGGAACAGAGCAAGCCCCCAGTGAAACATTTGAACTACACTTGAATTAATTAGAATATATGTAATTTTTCATGAGGTTCTGGAAAAGCAGTTGTTAAATGACCTCTAGTAAAATTCTGATGTAAAATCATAATTTTTATCAGCCTGAGTAGAGCACATGTATTCTGGAATACAATGGATATCCTTGCAGTTTGGAATTTGTGGCCTCACATCAGATTACAACTCAGTTATTCCACATGAAAAGTAATGCCTTAATTGTAAAACAGTTCTAAAGATGGAAGCTTTGCGCATACGTCCCTGCATCTGCTGAGTATTTTTATGAATGCATGATATAGAAAGGGTTAAATTGCATTTGGCCTCTCCAGTGAATCTGATATAAGAGCAAAACACAAGGCAAAGGCTGCCTCAGCCTTTGGCCAGGTGAGTTTATACAGGATTTGGGGTCTGCTGGAAGCAGGCATTTTCTTGTCCTTGGTGTCAGTGTATTTTAATGTAACTTTCTGTTACACAAAGCTGTTCTGATGTGAAAAAAACCCTTTGCACAGCATTTTGCTGCTGCAGTGGGATTGGTTATGTCCTCGATGAGTGCAGCAGCAATGACACCCATCCATGCCGTGCTGCTGAACTCCTGCTGGTATCTTTGTAGGAAAACATGCACGGAGTAGTTATGGAGCCGTGAGTTGCGCTAAAGTCGTCGGAGGCTCAGCAAGTGATTTAATGGTCACAGCTGTTTGTTTGCAGACAGGATTTGGACAAGTGGAAATATACTGACCTGTGATCTGAGACCAGCTCTGAGCTCTGCGAGTTCTTCCTATGTGACCTTGGGCAAATCACTTCTCTGCTTTTTCTCCCGCCTTTATCTGTCTTGTCTATTTAGTCTCTCAGGAAGCTGCTGAGGGCAGAGGCTGTATCTTACTCTCTGTTTGTACAGTGCCTAACGTAACGGGGCCCCAGACTTCCTGAGGTCCCAAAGATGCTGTTGCAATGCAAGCTGTAAATGTTAAAGAGGTGTAAGAACCTGGCCACATGCACCAACATCACCATGTGTCTTCCTATGACAAATTTGTAGTAGGAAAGCGCACAGCTGAGTGATTAGAGCTGTGACCATTCATGAGCCTCCCCAAGTCCTGCTCCTGGCTTTGGCACCCCCGTGCTTTGTAACAAGAGCCGTTTAAAAATTTTCCAGCAACATACTGTTGATTTTTCTTCCTTAGAGAGTGTCAAATTAGTGAAAACTGAAAATAAGGAGGAAAAAAAACCACAAAAAACAGGAGCATGCCAGCTTTTGACAAAGCTTTACTGGGAAAATGATTCAGGGGCCCTGACTGGAGTTCCTGGAAAAACAGAAAGCAAGTGACCTCCTCATCTCACCTCCTCTAGAGAAGCCAGTACTGCTCTCATGCACTGGAGGAGGCTGTCGTTGAAATCTTTGCTCCGGCAAAACTTTTGTATAAAGACAAGCTTGTGCTACTAGCTAATGTCACGATGACTGGGGCCATCACCTGGGGTGCAAAAAGGTTGGTTCTTTGTTGGAACTGCACAGAGCACAGATGGGGGCCTGGCTTCCCCACTTCTTGATAATGTCCTCCCCAGTAGACTCTGCTGTCCCAAGGAGAAAGGGACTGAGATTCTCTCTGTGGCTTTACGTTCACAGACTTGCAAGGTTTTGAGGTTGTCCTCAGCAGAAGGGAAAACAGAAAAGATATTTTATGTCCTGAACAGATAGGAAAGCCATTTGCTGCCCAGCTCCTTCTGAAAGCAGAGTAATTTCTTACTGTCTTTTTGTGTCCTCTAATAAGTGGGTACTCTGTTGCTTTTAAATAACTCCTGTAACATCTTTTGTGATGTTTAACCAATTAGCACTTCTTCTCTGGGGCTGGTACTTCCTCTGATCTGGTTGGAAGTGTGGAAGGGCAGCAGCATGAAGGTGCTTTGTGCCCTGGAGCTTGGGGCATCACAAGAAGCAGCCATCGGGCAGCTTCCTCCAACCTCAGCTCCAGCAGCAGCTATGGAGCTGTTTGCTCCACAGATAATAATTAGAATTTGGTTGTGCTTCCTCCACACAGCACTTATAGTGATATAATCAGCTGTGCCAACTTTCTGCACCTCCTAGGACTCTCCTGGAGAAAGGAATCCTCCAGCTGGACAGGGAATACAAGCAGCAAGCAAGTATGCACCACTGCTCCAGGATTTAATTCTGTCAGGATGAAATATTCAGAAATCTTACGAATTAGATTATTTCTTTACATTGGAAATTTTAAAATATACCCTGCTATAAGTCAAATTGTTCTTGGCTTCTCTCTAGTAATTCCCCATTATTTGTTGGAAATTATGTCATATCCAAAGGACTGAAACAAATTGATCCTAGGAAATCTACATTTAGTCATGAAACTACTGTGTTTGAGCTTTTGCCTGACATACCAGGTGGGGCAATGACTGGTGATGGTGATTGTTGTGTTAATCAAACCACTGAATTACTAAATAATTTCTGTGCTTTTATTCCACTTTTCTCGGAAGAGGTTTCTTTGACAAGCAGGTGTTTCTTTCCAAGATCACAATCAGTGCAGAAGCATAGCGTGGCTTGGAGCTGTCACATTTCCCCCAAAAGTATTTCATTACTACTGTGTTTATGTCTGTGTCCACTTAATGAGATTTCTATAGATCATGAGACCCACTTAGTATGTCCTTAACCCCATAATGATAGGAAATGGTGCTCTCAACTGCCGGACTGATTTCCCTCATGAGGGTCATAATGTTAAAATTTCCTTTCCAAAACCAAGAGCCATATGTTGCCGCATGGAACTGCCATCGGTTGCTTGAATGAGTCAGTGCCCTGAATTTTATGACAACTGGAATGGCTACTATGGTTGAAATGAAACTTTTCAACTTCAGGGGTTGCAGTCACAAAGGAGGTTACTGTCTGGGCTTACGTGGAGCATGCCGGTGCAGAACTGAGCTCATTTCCTACCTCGGATCTGGCATTTCTTCAGGAGCAGAAGGAAGAGGATTTCGCATCTGTTCCTTCTCGCCTAGAGGAAAGCATGCTTATTAACTGTATTTCTTCGCTGAAAGGGTTGTCAAGGGTTGGAACGGGCTGCCAAGGGAAGTGGTGGAGTCACCATCCCTGGAAATGCTCAAGAAAGGACTGGATGTGAGTGCCATAGTTTAGTGGATAAGATGGTGTTCGGTCAAAAGTTAGATTCAATGATCTTGAGGGCCTTGGTCAAAATTTAGATTCAATAATCTTGAGGGCCTTTTCCAACCTTTATGGTTCTATGAAAAGACTCAAATCCTTCCGCTGCAATGATGCCCGAGTCACTTTGTTCATTGAATTTTGTAAGACACAGCTTGATAAAATCTGTCACTTCTGCCAATATTTGCACAGAGAGAAAAGAAAAAATTTATTCATGGGAGACATTTATCTCCCTTTATTTGCATTATTATCAAACTGAGATATTTCAGGATGAGGCAAAGATGGGGGAGTTGTTTGTTTTGGGTTTTGATTTTTTGATTTTTATCTCTCCAGGCTCAGGCAATTTTGTAAGCCTGCAGCTGTAACTCCTCGAAGAAACAGGTAAAATGAAAACTAAATTGTCAAGTAATGCAAAGATAACAGAGCACTGTTTTCCAGCCCCCAAAGCAGGAGTCTTGAGAGACACATAAATGGGAATGAAATCATCGAGAATAAGTTATGGTGCCTGTCTGTTGTGGTGTAATTGACTGTTGTTATATATTCATATGAGGTGTAGGAAAACATTTAGTATGTTTTTGCCATTAAAAGAATTAATGATGAAGATCCCCATTTCCCAGTAATTAATAGCAACTCTTTCTGCTCTGGTATGTTTATATGGCTTAACTGACGTTCCAAGAAAGGAGGAGAAGCTTAGCACAAGACACGACTGAAGAAAAGTCACTTTTACCCAAGGGTTTGCTTTGGCTTTTGGTTTGTGACACGTAATGTGACAGATTTGGTAATGGTTTATTGCATAAAGATGGTGCAGTACTGACACAGCCTATTTGACTTCAGAAACTCAGTTTACTTGTATTGACAGACTGATTGTCAAATCCAGCTTTTCACAGATTCAAAAAAAAACCCCCAAAGCTTCAAAAGAGAACCATTTTTTTTAATCCCTGTAAATACATAACCTTTAGACTTTTCCACAATGACTAGACACTAAGTTTCAGAGCCCACTCTTAATATTGTATTTCTTCATGTATTTCAGGCCATTGGAAGTTTTTCTCTCTTCCCCTCTCCCACTCCCAGTCTCTCTCACAGTCTAACATTCAAAGTGTCTACAATACCAAAAGTAAATATACTATTGTTTTGTGCATGTCATAGCTCTTACTCTGAGGGCCATGAACTCAGTAATGTGTTTCTCTTCTAACATAAAAGGACGGAAAGTGGTAAGAGCTTGTATAATCTCTGAGGTGAGCTTTGTGGAGCCATGCCAGTGCTCTGCTAAACAGAGGCCTGTAATGCAAAAATGTATTCCTGCAGGTAATTTTGTGATTAGGGGGAAGACCAGAGATTGGTGGATTATAGGTCTGACTCAAAATTCATTGAAGTCAAAGGAGAGATCTTCAATAATTTTAATAAATGCTTTTTTTAAAAGTATGAATTTGTAACAAGCCAAACTTGGGCTTGAACTCTCTCAGAATTTGGGAATCAGTTGAGATATGATGTAGTTAAGAGCTGTGAGTAATATTTGACTCTAGAGCCCTAAATTCAAGAAATCTCTGTGTTGCTCAGCTCCAAAGTTTACTTTAGTCTCTGGTGTAAAGATCTATGATACTTTACTGTGCTATGTTTTACAGTAGGAATTTGCAGGATGCACCACAATCAATTTCTTTCAGGTGATAAAAGGATAGAAACTCAAACTGTCAGTACGTTGGATTTCTTGGGTAACATGGTAGATAATTATGTGAATTGTCCATAGGGATGGCCAAGTATTGTAAATAAGGCATGTAAAATAACCTGTTCAAACTACGATGCTTTACCCTGTAAGTAGTCACACAGATTTTCAAGGCTTTGCTTACTGTTCCAGTGCTGATTTTCCATGTGAACTATAGTAGCCAATGTGGCTGGAAACACGATCTTGTGAAAGGAACAGAGGTTACTTCAAGGTAATCTCCATTTTAAAACAAATTCCACCACACAAGAAGTTGCATGGCTTGTGTTGTAAGTCATAATATCAACCTTTTTTTAGTTGAATTTGGTGTTACTGAAGGCACAACTTTGCGCTCTCGAATGGGTCATTCAGAAGTAGGTTATTCTCCAGTTTGGTCTTGGCAAATCATTCACTCTTGTTTATACAACCTTGCCAGTAGTCTAGACAACTCATGTAGCCCTGTCCCAGAGGTGCTGAATTGTGTCAGATTCAGAATACATTGATGATGTACCAAGTAGAATCCACCACGTTTTCATCTGATGGATGAATCTTTTGGTGTCCTCAGAAGTGTGGAAACAAAATAATTTCCTAAAAGTATGCACTGTGCAACATTTGGAACTGTAGATTTGTTAATATATGTTTGACATGTGTAATAATTATTAACATATATAAAATTAAGACATGAAACATCTGGGTGTTTTTGTTAAGAATTTGAGTATGTGGGACAAGAAGTATTTCTTAGAATTGAAAAGTCAGGCTTTATGGGATGCATGAGCCTCCATAACTTATTTGCTAGTTTGTAAAGTTTGGATGGATAAAATTTGTTCTACGTTTCAAAAACATCGTGTTTGGGTTTTTTTAGAAGCTATTTCATCTGTGGAGTTTTCTCAGTTAATTTGGTTTGGCTATTGGTGTTTTCTAAGTATAAAAAAGGATACATTTTGTAATTTTTTAATGTAAAATAGGTATTTCTTAAAACACTGAATACTTGCATGTGGACACAAATATTTGTTAAAACATGCCTTTAAAACCCAATACTAATTCACTGTCATGTATTAAATCCAGTCTTTCTTATGGAGCATGTTGTCCTGAAACACAAGTATAGATGATTTTAAAGACTGTACTCAACCTGTCACAAAACACAAGCCATGAAGAAGATGGTAAAATCTTCAGAGCTTAAAATCTTTTATAACTGAGCATTCAGGTTACTAGAGAGTACCTGTGCCATTTCCTGTTAAAATCCAATTAATTATGATGAATCCATGGGTGATTCTTTCATGGTTTCATCTCCCTTGCTAATAGCCATCACAAACTGGATAAACTAAAGATGATGAAAATTTTGTTTTTCTTTCTACGTCTTATTGTCAGTGCTAACATAAATCAGTTTCACTGGAAGGAGAAAAAAAAAAAGAGGAAAAGTAAATACAGCTGTAATTGTAAACATTTGTAACATGAGTTATAGACATGGGATGCCAGAATTTGTAATCTTTAAAGAGTATGTTTTTATAGTACAGAACTTAATACTGCAAAACTGAGTAATAGCATAGAAACTCATATGACTTCTCTTCCATGATGCTAAAAGCTTACTCAGCCTATCCACTTCCAAGCAAGACAGAGTAACTTCTTCAAAAGCTTGATATCTTCTCTGAAATGTTCTTATTTTGTTAATTGTGAGGACACAGGTTATTGCTGTTACATGAATTACTCAGTGGAAACAGTGTTTTGGAATTTTATTTTCACTTGGGTAAAACCCTATTAATTATTCTTCTGAATTAATATTAAGACTTATTTAGGCTGATGCCATCAAAATTTCCCTGACTGCAACATTATTTATGTGAAGATAAATGCAAACATTTCACGCTGCCTTAATTCACTGAAGTATCTCTTGCTGGTTCGAAGTTTCCAAGCCCTCAGCTCTGAGGTTTCATCATTCTCTTTGCATCCTTGTAACACTTTCGCCGTCGTACTGAGCATATGGCACTTAGATAAAGATCTTTCATGATCTATCTCCTTCGTCTGTCACCTTGCCTTTGGTTCATCACTCACACCATCTTGCATCACCTGCTTCCTAGAGAAGCCCATTTGTACTTCATCCCACACACTGTAGTATATATATACACATACATACCTGTGAATCTGCTCAGAGTGGGTCTCCATAAATACCTTAAAGATTTTCTGCTTTTTCAGATCCTTCTGTAAAACTCATGCCAGGATAAAGTACCCATCATGCTGCCTATTGTGTCCTTCTTGTCCCCCATCTACTTGTTGTCACTCTATCATACTTGGACTAGAAGACACCTGAAGCAGGGTCTCTCTTTTCCCTTGTTCTCTTTCCCTTTATAATATGGAGTCTAGCATGCCTTAAGTCCTGATCCAATTAGCCTTTCCTGAAACTGTGATCATGAATACATAATCCCAGGGGTTATAATGGTTGTTGTTGCTCATGCTCGTGGCATAAGTGTGTAAAGGACTCCTCCAGTGTACACTCACACTGTGTTTCCATACAGCATGTTTTCTGTGGCTTCTTCAGCTTCTCCAGGTTTACTGCTGTTGGGAACAGACCTGCCGAAATAACAGGTCATTGCAGTCACAAGAAACTAAGTTCAAAAGAGAACCAGGTTAGATGTTGACATGTAGTCATACTTGTGAAATTAACTTCTAAGAAAGTATTGAAATCTAAAATATTTGTCACTGACAGCATCTTGTAATTACTCACTTATGATTAAGAAGGGGTTTTCCTCTGTGTCTTTTAACTAAGATGAAAGTGCACGTACCTTTGGGTTGAGCTATCATGTGGAACCAGAACAACTTCTGAACTTGTCTCTCTGTCCTTTAGAAATTATATACCCTGTTGTATGTGCCTGTTACATTGCCTAATCTATGTACTCACTGCAAAGTATTCTGCCTACATGGGGGTTTCAATTGTTAATTTTAATTTTCTTCTCCAAGTGTGGGGCTACAATTTAATTTCCATTTACTTCACTGGTAGCTGGATTAGACCCTGTGAAATGGTCAGGCAGGAGTTCTTTGATTAAAGGAAAAGTAAATTTACTGTCAGGCAAGTTGAAGATGTAAGTGGAAGGGACAGCATGCTCGGGCTTGTACAAGGTTATTGCCTTCTGTACGGTTTCAGGAAAAGATTCGCTGGAGGCTATTACTTATCTGAATAACTCCCTTCATAATGTCTAGCCATTAGCTACGTGAGCAGGGAACTTACAATGCTATTTCCCACTCTTGTATTTAGTTAATGCAAAAATTTGCAAAGTGGCTTGTTCATGACATATAAGTTATGTCGAAGGCAGTATGTGGTGTGAAATACATGAAGATTGTTTAGGGTGGTATACAGTCTATGAGCCTCAGGACTCAGCCCCTGTATCAGTCACTTCTCTGCTCCTGGAGTCACAGTATTTTCTGACTCTCTTGTCCTGTGCTATGATTAAACAGAAATCTGTTTGCTGAAGGATTTCTACAGCTGTAAAATGAAGCAGGACACACGTCCAGAGAAGTGAACAGCACGTCATAAATAAAGAACACTTTACTGACAATCCCTCCAGCAGCTGATGAACCTATCAGGCACAGGAGGGCTTTCAGAACAGGAAACTTCTATGAAGGACAGAAGCTAGTTTGGGATCAGTGATTTATCATTGCATGTTGTATAAAAACAGCAGCATGCTGACACATCTGCAGAGCCTGATATACAAAGCTGTTGAACAATTTTTCCCAGAAAACTTAAGAATAAGAAAATATTGATCTCTAGTTGAGTTCTGCTGGCCTCTGAATCATATCTAGGTAAGCAAGGAACCTGCTGGCCCAAGAGATGTCACAGGAGGGAGGTCTGGTCAGAAGCCAGGACCCTGGGCTGTGTGTGGAAACAAAAGCAATCTTCCCCGCCCTCAAGAAATGTTTGTCAGCTGCATACTGTCTGACCTGCTCACTGGATCAGCATAAAGGGGTAGGGACATTAATCCTCTCCCATATTCTTTACAGAAGTTGTGAACAGGAAGCTGCTATCAGCAGCAGTACAAACTGACGCATTCCTTTGGCTCCAGCTGAACATGAGCCAGCAATGTGCACTCGCAGCCCAAAAAGCCAGTTGTCTCCTGGGCTGCATCCAAAGCAGTGTGGGCAGCAGGGCGAGGGAAGGGATTCTGCCCCTCTGCTCCTCTGCCCCTGTACTCTGTTCTGCTGAGACCCCTCTGGAGCACTGCATCCAGTTCTGGGGTCCCCAGCACAGAAAGGATATCAGCCTCCTGGAGCAAGTGCAGAGGAGGCCACCAAGATGATTATAGAGGTGGAGCACCTCTCCTATGAGGAAAGGCTGAGAGAGTTGGGATTTCTCAGCCTGGAAAAGAGAAGGCACCAGGAAGACCTAATTATGGCCTTCCAGAACCTGAAAGGAGCCTATGAGAAAGACGGAGAGAGACTGTTTAACAAGAGCATATAGTGACAGGACAAGAGGGAATGGCTTCAAACTGACAGAGGGTAGGTTTAGATTAGATATTAGGGAGAAATTGTTTACTGTGAGACACTGGAAGAGGTTGTTCAGAGAAATTGTGGATGCCCCATCCCTGGCAGTGTTCAAGGCCAGGCTGGATGGGGCTCTGAGCAACCTGGTCAAGTGGAAGGTTCCCTGCCCATGGCAGGAGGTTGGAACTGGATGATCTTTAATGTCCCTTCCAACCCAAACCAGTCTATGATTCTGTGATCAGTGCCAAAGGTCCTTGTTACCATCACTGTCTCTGTGGAGAAAGGTCTGTGTGCATCAGATGTCCAAAAAAAGCCCCTGAAGTTGAGCGAGGCTGTTCCTTAAAGCCATGAATTTTTTTTCTGGGTTTTGGATGGGTTTTTTAACAAGTTGGTAAAGAAAAGGAAAAAAAAAAGGCACATAAGAATTGTTAGTAATTTTGAAGAAAATGAAAGTAAAAGCTTTTCAAAAGGAGTGTGTGAATTTCCAGATGACCCCAAACTATTGGGACATATTTTGTAAAGGAAGAATGTGTGAAGTTTCTTCATTATGTGATAGATAATTTTGTATATGAGGCCCTATCTCAGTCTGCCTGTTTTTCCTTAAATTACTAATCTACAGAAGTAACTGATTAATTTGATTAGGATTGGTGAGAGAAATATTTTCCAGGTATATTTTCCTCCCTACCACATGAGGATTGCTGAAGCTACTTCATTGCTGGTTTTAACCACGTAGAAGTGCAAAACTCTCTCCTTGAGGTAAAGAGCAGAGAAGATCTGAACATATTCATCTTTCACCTCACCAGAGAGACAGAGTAACACACGTGCACTGTGAATTTCAATTTTAGACAGTGAGACAGTGCAACCTGGCAGAGGCACGGTAAAATGATGAAGCTCATTGCATAAACAGCTTATGCTTATTATTGGCTGCACATCCATTTATACTGGAAAATTCCCTTTTTCCCCAAGCTAACTGTAGTTTTCCTCTGATTGTTTTTGTTTTGTTTTTTTTCTCTTCTGGTATGTCTTTAAGAGAAAAGAAACCTGATGTAACAGAGTAGCCTAGCATAGCAGGATCCAGATTAGCAGCATGGCTACCTTGGAGATTAGGTATGCATTTTTTCCTTGGAAAAATGTCTAAAGTAGTGTATGAACAGATTGAGGGATGTTACTGAAAGGATTAAGTCCAGCTTGTTTCTAGAACAAACTTGAACAAAGACCAATCTGTTTTGTTCATCTTTCATAAAAAGATTAAGCAGACTGCTTTATTCTGCATTACAGTAGTCACACATTAAAAAATCCTTTCCAAAGCAAAGGCACCTTTTCTATTCTGTTAAAAAAAAATTGAAAAATTTGTAAGCAGGAATGGACAGGAGCTGCTACGTTCCTGGGCTAATCCAGTGTGAACACGTTGCTCTTCAGTTTGAAGGCGGTTGGCAACTTTTTGGCAGGAATATTATTTATTCAATTAATTACTGTGAAAAGAACAGTTAGGCTTGTTTTCCCGCTCTCCTTACAAGCAAGAGTTTTCCCTGCTGGATGCTCCGTTGCTTCTTACATACCACTTTTGCAACCTACTTTAAGCTAATGCATGATGCCTTCCCTTCAATTTTGTGAACCAAGTTAAATCATGAGTAAACTAACTCTCTCTGACTGTCAGATGCTCTAGCAGATCCCATGGTTTTATTGCTAAGCCATTAAGAGACTTTTTTTTTTTTTCACTTAAAACTTCCCTGGACTGGGTTCTGGCCAGAGGCATTTTCCCCAGCTCATAAGTTTCATATTTTGCATGGAAGAGAGCCTCCAAATAAGCACTGGCCCTCCCCTCTGAGAGCCCCACAGTCCATCAGTTTTGAGCACAACAGCCTGATCAGCAGAGATTGTCAGCTGCATTGGGACACTCCATCAGTTTAATGTGGAGACAGAAGCCCCTCTGGGAGTACCTGGTGGTGGTGTGGGGAGAATTACAGAGACCAGATTTCTGTTGGACTCGATGATCTTAGAGGTTATCTTCCAACCCAAATGGTTCTATGATTCTATGAAAAACCAGGGGGAAAAAAAAGTGTAGTGAATGTATTCCGCCAGGGAGGGTCTTTACTTCACGAGTTATCTCATTCCTAATGGGCACCAGAAGCAGAGGGGAGGGCTCGGAGGGTAGGCACAGCAAGCAGAAGGAAATCATTATGTTGGATTTTTTTTCTTATCAGTTCTGCAACTTAAAACTACCCTGAAGAGACGTGTTTGGACAGAGCTCTTCACACTTCCAAACAAAAGAGCTTTTCTCTCTTCCTCTCCCCCCGCCCTCCCCCTAGTTGGGATGTACGGCTGGAGAAAAATGATTGCAGGCATTGTCTGGCAACAACAACCACAGAGTCTCTTCTGGAAACATGTTGGGTCAGGTTCATGAGCGTGCACAGAAAGAGAGAGAGAAAGGGGGGAAAAAAAATCTCCCTGGCCAGATAAATAACTCACTTTTGGAAGATGCTTCACCAGTGTTCCTGCTGTTCTACAGCAGCCTCAGCCAAGATCCAGCTATGTCAGTTGTTTAGTCATTGGTACTGGGAGAGGTGATATGCTAACAAAAGTATGCAGTAACAAGCATTTGAAATGTGATGTTTTGTTAGTTTTTCAGCAAATACAGGGAGATGCTAATGACTAATTTCTGCTCTTAATGTAATTCATGTTGTGAACATGAAAATGAGCAGAGGAATAATTTCTCAGAGTCTGGATCCTTTCACTGACCCTGTGCATGTTTGCGTTTAAACAAAAGAAACTAAATTTCTGCCCATGCATGGCTGAAAAAAATATCTATAGTCTTGTCTGGGTAATGTGACAAAAGGGTTTAATGCAACCTAAGGAAATAATTTGAGTATAAAATGGGGAGCTGATTAGAGCAGTAAAATAATCAGATGTTAAAAGGAGCAAATACAGAAGAGTGTAACGGCTAAAAGCCCGGGAGTGGGAATCAGGCCAGCTGGGGTTCTGCTTCCATTCAAGCATGCTGTGCAACTCTGAGTAAGTCAATAAACCTTGCAGTGCTTCAGCTTGACCATCTGTACAATGGAAATAATAAAAATATTATTCCCTGTCTCCCCAAACTGCAGTGAGACATTGAGATGAGTATTGAGTCAGAGTGCTGTGAGTTGAGAAAAGACAGATTTAAACTTCCCCAAAGTTCAGAAGTTTGCATCCCCTTCATTTCTATTTGGGAGGCTCGACTCCACTTCTGCATTGTAAATCTGTTCTCCTCCCAGCTCTGTAGCTGGCTGGAGTCTGTTGGCCCTGTGTGAAGGTGCATTTGTGTCCACGACAGTGTCACTGTGAGTCAGAGAGGTGTATTACACTTTGGGAGCTGTGGCAACAGGGAAAACGTGCACAGTTAGGGATGAAAAATGGAAGAGAAACCATGGGACTAGTAGTTAAATTCTTTACATATTTCAGAGCTCTCTCTCTAAAACAATCCACTCAAGACCCAAATCTCATGAGCTCATGCTGTATACTTTTAATTATGACAGCATCTTTCTTCTTTGGGTTGTTTTGCAGCTGTGAGATGGAGTGAGCTCTAGAGCCCAGGCATCACCAAGACGTATCTCTGTGCTTGTCCCCCTGCTCCCTGAGAAATGCTGTTGAAGGGGATGAGGAATGTCCTCAGTGCACGCATTTGCTCGCAGCCATAAGTCTTGGTTAGGGCTTCAGCGTGTGCAGCAAAGGGACAGTTGGGACACATGAAATGCTATCCAAGTGAGCCTTGCTAAATTAGCTTTGAGTTGTTTCTAGCTATAAATTGTTTTTCCTCTTAAATTTCGTCTCTGATTCTGGGTCGTAGCTGGAAACAGAAGTGCTGAAATACAAATCCAGGCTTCCTGGTGTATTTAGCTCAACGTTGGAGTCTCCAGAGGTTGAGATAAGTTCCAGAGATTATTCCAATGGTTTGTTTGCTCGTTGAAAGTAGTTTCCAGATCTCTGAGTAGTTCAGAAGGTGAAACAATCAATTAAATACACTCATGTGCATACTCACATGCACAGAATATCCCCAAGGTGGTTAATGAGGCAAAATGTTTAAAAGGCACCAGGAGCCCCGTTCAGGAAAGCTGCAAAAACCGCAGCAGTTTGGACATCCAGTCTCTTCAGAGGCTGCAACTGGAACTTCCCACATCTTTCATGTGTTACATGCAAGCCAAATAACAAGCAAAAGAGCAGCACAATTATTTTGTCAGGGTAAAATGTACATTTTCTGTAATCTAAATTCATTCATTTTGCGCTCCAAAGTAATTGTAAAAATAAATCTACACATGCGAAGTATTTTCTTTTTTCCTGCGTTCGGTTGGCAGTGAGGTTTTTTTTCACATAAACCTCACTAAAAGTCAGCCATATGGGAAGGGCTTACAGTGTGTTGTAAACAGCAGGTTCAAATCAAGGCTAAACCAGTGCTCTTGCTCTAGCCAAAGCCACAGGGTGCTTCAAACTCCCAACTATTGCAATACTGGAAACAAACTACTGTGCAGTAAATTGTCAAGACTATTTTTTCATGTTGCTACTCTTATATGAATTCATTTTCTTTCAGCTATGAAATTGGGTGAAAAATCTGAGACAGAACAAAAGGAGGAAGGAAACAGTTTTTCAGTTACAGAATAACTTTTTTCATGTTCTTAAGTTCATGTTGCAAACTAATAACTTGAGAAGATCGTTTATTTGCATGCCCTAAAATTCTTTACTTCTTGATACATATTTTACGTTTGGCAAGATGGCAGCTGAGTCCTGAAAATCAGCTTGGCTTAGACACTTCAAAGCAAATTTATAGTTCTGTAGTGACTTTGGAAAGAATTCTGCTTTTTTTCTAATTCTGTGAGCTTTAATCCTGGTCTGTACATGCAGGTTCTGTAACACTCAGTAGAAACTTTGGGAATTCTCCATGTGTTAAGTTTCCCATGAAGTTCTGAAAGCAGAGTTTTGCCTTTCTTATCTTACTGTCAAACGATTAAATATCTTTTTTTTTTTTAAATTTTCAAGGCAGTAGGAGTTTAACACCTAATCATCTGTGTGCCACTGAAGTTGGGAAATATTAAAGCTCATGGTTTGCTCAAAGACATTGTCTTTTCTGCTTTAGATTGACAAGACTTAACTATCATCTCCTTGATTGTTTTTCAGTGTATGTCTCTGTCAGTGACAGAGCTCCGTGCATCCTGTGTATTACAGTGGCAGGACTCCAAGGCAGTATTTGGCTATCAGTTTATTCACTAGATTTTTCATTCAAAATCCCTCTTGAGCTTTTCAGTATGGCTCAAATAAATTATTAGTTGGCTTAGAGTGCTGGCTGTAAATGTTTGGGCCTTTATTTGAGCATTAAAAAAGGCCTGGGAACTATTTCAGGGAAAGTATTATTAACAAATTCTGCATGATAGAAATCTACTATTTGTTTTGGTTTTCAACCAGGATTTTTTATTCTGGGGGAAGGGCAGGGAGGAGGTTGGTGGCAAAGAGAACCATTCATATCAGAAGCAGTGTCATAATTACACAGAGTAGAGAGCCTGTCTAGAAAACAGGATTTTAAAAAGTAGACAGAAATCTTTATAGCCAAAGAGAGAGATTACTGTGGATGGTTGAGGAGGGTCTCCAGCAGCCGGGTCAGCAGCCTGGTACAAGAGTCCTGCTGGAAGCAGAGGTTAAGGTTTCATTAAGAAAGCATTTCAGACAGTTAGCAGGCACACCCTGATTTCCAGGAAATAGGTATTATCCTTATTAACTCTTTGAGCGCAAGTCAAGGTGCAAGTATTCCTGGGAAGCGCCCAGAATGTGCTGGAACCCGAGCAAGGTTGCTTCAAAGGGCGACCAGTGCCCCTCCATGTTTTCCAGAATTACCCTGTGCAGCTGGATTTTCCAAGCAGTGATCCTCAGCATCTTCCTTGCCCATGTTAAATTCCTTTTACATGGTGTTTCTGGTGGTACACTGGTCTTGTCAGGAGCGGTTGAGATTCTCCATTGGTATTGCCAGGTGCGTCAGGAGCGCGGAGTTTCCCTGTGCAGCCTGCAGATCTCTCTGCATTCCTTCTTCAGCAGGGATATCCTTCATAAACCCAAGTTTCTTACCATCCTCAAGAGACAAGCAGGGCTAAGATTTTTGATCCGTGTCTCATAAAACCACATGACCAGCTCTTACTGTTTTCTTTTCCCTGTATTTTCCCTGGTAATCAGATCAATGTGTACAAGAACTGGCTTAACAAATTGGGCTATAGGGTCAAGATGGTTTCTTGTATCACTGAAACTGAGTAAGACCAGAGATTAATGGAAAATTTTCACCTCTAATCATTGGATGGATTTATATTTTCCATCCGTTTCTACAACTAAAAGTCTTGGAGAGACTTTTTTTAGCCAAAATTTGAAAAAGTAGACTAGCACTGACGCTAATTGACTGTGCAGACTGAAGCACCCCCAGGGCCAGCCCTGACCTGAATGCTCCTGGGAGTAATCCTAAAGTAAGTGTGTTGTTGATAAAAAATAATTATTCTTGACTGTGCTTCTGCTGCTTTTAAAGTCAATGGCAAATGTCTGGCTAGCTTTAGAGGCCCTCCATCCCATTGTATTTTCACACAGTGATCCCAAAACACTGCCTGCATGTAAGACTCCCAGGTAGAACATGCTGCCTACTTACCTTGAACAAAGCTGGAGATCAAAATGTGCTCTTCAACCACCCAAAAACCATGCAAAGGTTTTTGGCAATCCTGTTACTCTGCAGCATTAGCAGTTGCAGTTCTGTACAGGGAAAACCAATTTGTCTTCCCAGGGATTTCTGCTGGAAGGAGCTGGTTAGAGCCACTTAGAGAAACAGGAAATTCTGCAGTTTTATAAAGTATTTTGGAATTGATAGCCCTCGTGGCACATGGTTTTTCAGAGGCCTCTCCAAAGCACTTCCCCAGTGTGCAGGCACTTGGGGCAACATCTCAGGAGGGCAAGCTGGTGGCAGGTAAGGACTGAGAAATGGATGGGCTTTGTCATGGAGAGGGGATGTCATTCAAATAGTCAGAAGTCCTAAACACCTTATTTTAGTCAGAGGTGGCAAAAATCAGCCTTTTTGGGAAAGTAAGTTCCGTTACAAACCTCTGTGTTGTCTTATGTCAAGAAGACTACTTGGATAATATTTTCCATCAAACCTTCTTGGAATCATTGATATGGACCTTTTCACTGTGATAAGCTTTTTAATCCAAGGACATTGAAAGGCTGCACTTAGTCTGTTTTGTCATCTTTTTATTCTTTTCAGGCCCTTTGGAATAGTGATAGAGTTTTTACGTTTTTAACAAAATGCTTCAGTACTGTCAACATTCATTATTAAGCTGAAGCCATTTATGTGTTTCCAAATTAAAATAGTTTGCCAATTCCATTCCTTGAAATATCTCAGTATTTTTAGAGGTTAAAAAAAAATGTGATATGCCATAATTTCCCATACAACAGAAATTCTATTTTCTGACCAAGGCAAGTAACGGCAGCCCTTTTTTCTGTAAAAGTAACCAAAAGTGTGGTACAGAAGCCAAGTAGTAAGGCACAGTTTGTCTTCCATTAACTGTATTTTGGCATTTATTATACACATACACACCTCTTGCTTTTGGCCATCAGGAGTGCTTTGGAGCCTTACCAAAACTTTGTAAGACGTTGCCCACTGTAAGACTTTGTTTTAATTGTGTGCATATTTAGCCACCTGACCTGAAGTTTTCCATTTTGAGCATCTCAGACTAAAATTTAAAGGAGTATTTCAGCTGAAAAGCTTCAGCCATTCCAAACAGAAAGATAGGAAGAGATGCATAATTTTGTGCATATTATTGTGATTATTTTTAAGCCTAGTAAGGCTTTTGTGATGCTCTCCTATATCCATGTTTTGTAATTAAGACTTGAAATTCACCTGAAAGTTAAATCTCAGCTACATTTATTCTTTCCATTAAAAAATACCCAAACAAAATGACCAACCAACAACAAAACAAAACCTTGACTTTTTATTAGACCAAAATAAGAGCCTCTAAAATCACACATTCTCAGGGCAAGGGGGCAGCAGATGAGGAGGTGCTCGTCACCTCTCTCTGGCCACCAGTGTCAGAACACAAGGAAATGGAATGAAGCTGCATCAGGAGAAGTTCAAGTGGGACATCAGGAAAAGGTTCTACACCTGGGGGGGTGGTTGGGCACGGGAACAGGCTCCCCAGCTAAATGGTCACAGCACCAATCCTGACAAAACTCTTCTGAAGACAAAGTAACACAATTCTTTACTAAAACATGCGTAACTACTCTTTCTTTCCTTTCCCTTTTTTTAATAAGAATATGTGAGCTGCAGGTCAGATATTTAGAGAAATCCCTTAAGTGATTATTTACTTTTTCCCTGAAGCATGGCACAGTTTGTTGTATCTGTGGCTGCTTCCACAGAAGACTCTGCAGAGAAACAGCAGAATCCAGAAACAGCTTCCTTCACCAAAAAGGAAATCAAAATATGGGACTTTATTTCCTAAGCTGGATTTTTCTAAAGCTTCAGGTACTGAGTTCCTGAGTAACTACTGCTATATGAGCATATATATCCTTGCACCAGGTTAGAGGGGTGCTGTTCTGTGCTTGGAGCCTGTGTGCCCAAAGCCTGAACGCATCTCTGAGATCTCAGCTTATAAACACAGGTTGGAGTAGACTTGTGGTTAGTAAGTAAAAGGTTAATGAAGGAAGATGAAGTTGATTTCAACTGAAAAACATTAGTTCAGTTCCTAGGTTTAGCCCCAGATATTTTATGTGTGAGCACAGGAAAGACATTTAATCCCTTCGTATCTCAGCTGCATATGTATAAAACAGGAATGAAAATCTGATCTTTGTCCCACCCCTTGTTTTTATCTCATCTCTTTAGATCATGCATTTTTCAAGGCAAGGGCTGTTTCTCTGTGCGTGTGTGTGGACCTCAGACAAGGCTCCTAAAGTGCTATTAGTGTGTAGTAGGAATAATAATAATAACAACAACAACAACAGCAACATATGGAGTTCAAATTCTGACAGACAGAGCCAATACACATTCAGGAGAATGAAACACAGTGAAGCCCAAGACAGCAATTTTCATCCAAGGCCAAATTTAACAGTTTGGCAGGGCAACTAAATTTGGTGTTATGTAAGCTGGCCTTTGCAGCTTCAAACCCTGGGTTTATTTGTGTTTTGGGGGGTTTTCCTTCCATTTCCATATGGTTCGGTCTGCAACTGGCACTGTTTTAGGGCTGGCTCGCTGTGGGTTCTACCCTGCTCCAAACGACGTTTGGAAATCTGAAAAGAAGGTTTCTTTAATTAACTGAAAACCAGAGCCCATAGTCTACTTGATATGAAAAATAGACCAAATTATAGTGGTATTCATAGCCTGCTGGAATGGTTGGTTGTTTTGGAAAAAAATTGTTTTTAAAGGAGGCTTGCCAAGAAACTGTTCTGTCAGGAAATGATAAATGACAGTTTGGAGCCTTGAGTGGCCTGTGCTGTATGTGTGTGCCTTGGTAACTGCTGACTCAATCCTCTGTGCTCCTGATGGCTCCCACATTCGCAGCAAGGGAATTTACAGTCCTGATTCACAAACTCATTACTGTCCTGCAGTCCAGTTACACATGGCCTCAGGATTGTTTTATCTGAAAACAATGCAAACACATTTCTTTAAATTACACTTCAGATAACCTTTTGGTTTTCATTACTTTTACATTGTATGCTAGAAACCTTGCAATTTCTTTTCCAAAACTATAGTTTGTCTGAATATACCCTGCCAAGTTTGGTGTTTTCTGTTAAAGTTGGAAATTTTTTTTTAATAGTATGTTTTCTATGAAGCTGTGAAGTTTTAAGAAATTTAAATAACAGAACAGTGAAGGCTTGGCTAGAATTTGCATGACAGGGTTGGGTTTTAAAAAGTAAAAGAAAAGACTGTCTCTGTGCACTGAAGAAAGGTCTGCTTTACACAATGCACCATTTAGTCACAGGAGTTCTTTGCAGTGATATGTGTCATTTACTATATTCTGTTGGTGTAGGGGATATGTTGCGTGCAAGTGGACAAACCTTTGGAGTGTGCTCTTCTGAGTGCTAACTGTGATCCATCTTTTCAGGGCATGTATATTACCTTAATCCCATTGACATCAATAAGTTTACTCCTCATTTACTCTGGAGTGAAAGAGGAGTGAACTGGGACTATTGTGTATTTAGGCGACATTGTTGCAAAACATGTCCCGTTCCTGAGTCAGCGGAGGGAGAGAGAGAGGTTCATGCAGTACACAGAGCTCAAGGCATTATTGTTTTTCTAACGTTGCCTAATGAATCTGACTGAAAGGAGTCTCACAAATGGTGGAAAAAATTTGCATCTACATGTCCATGAAAATTTATGCTGTGTGCTTGTAAAGATGAAGTACAGATTAAAGAGTTCAGAGATAATTTGATAGAAAATATATTGATTCATTGCCTTTAGCTTGAATGTTTGAGTTCCTAGGCACTTTAGGAAGAATTTGTGTATTTGGTCATTTGCATCCTTGAAAACCTCTTTAGCATTCAGACAGGAGGCAGTTGTGAAAATGCCAAATACTTCAAGGATCCCTTCTCTGCCCTGGCTCCATTATTTTTCTGCCCTGGCTCCTGTTCTTTGCTATTTCTGAACAAATCCTGCCTCTGCTTCCCTTTTATTTACCCCATTTATGGCACTGGGGCGCAGAGCAGCTGCAAAAACCTGGCTGGAGAGCTCTGCCCATACCCTCAGTGCTCCTTGCCTTTGGTAGATGCTGTTACTTGTATACTGAGGACAGCATGACACTTTGGGGTGTGTTTAATTGAAGGCAGCACCTACCCAGAGAAACCTTCTGCTCTGTGATTTCCCAGTGACAAACCTGCTGACAGCTTTTACATGCAGTGATTAGGAGAAGAGTAATGTGAAATGCAGGTATCTGCCCCCTACAGCCACTTAGATGCTGGTTTTCACATAATATGCCATTGATTCTGCAAGTTTTGCATATTGAGCTAAGGGAAGTACCAGCGCTGATTAGCATCAGTGTGAACAGGGACTCTCTGGGAAGAACTGAACATGACTTGATGGGGAACTACACTGGTGAAAGAGATGAATGCTGACCTTGGCATTTGAGTTCCAGCGTAACTGTAGGTGCATAAATAGCACATGCGAATCACCACATGAATAAAATTAAATTATTTTACGTTTCTCACGTGCTTACAAGTCTTGCTGAGTCAGGTATTGGTATACAGTGAGAGATGGGAAAAAATATTATTTACGTGAAAGTCAGAAGAATCACAGAATCACTAAAAATATTGCTAAACTTAAGATTTCAACAACAGTTTCTGATTACTCTCTTCATTTTCTCTATTCATTCCAATATTCTGTGTCCAGCAACGGGGTATCCTGGTCTTTCACCTTTAGAGGCTTCAGAGTGTGAATCTGTTTCCAGGGTTGCCTAGTTTTGCAGCACTGGAATGACTGCTCCAGAAATATAATGATGTCTGTCTCCTGGGGTGGCTGATTTAAAACCTTTGCCATGAGCAGTGACCCCCGAGTGAGTGAAGTGCGTAATTAGTACAGGTGTTCACTGTACTAACAAAAGCATTTGTAGGCTCAGGGACAGTCTGCAAAGATTGAGTTAATGTCATTTTCCACACAGGGCAAGCTGCTTTGTCTAGCGGGGGCATACAAGCCCTAAATTAACTGTAGAATTATAAACAGACGATAATTACAATACATAAGGAGAGAAACCTCATTTTGACCTCTTGTATTGTGCTTTCACTTGTATTGTGCAAAGTTACAGACTATGTGTTTCTCTTCTATCCAAATACATGGATCTTCCTCAGTGAAAAGCTCACCAGGAGCCGAGGGCACTCAGAGAGTAAGGGAAGTGTGGAGCATTTTGCAGCACTGCATTGCAAACAAGTTTGACAGCGTTTCCTCTGTGTGAAATATATGTGTAGAAATTGTTCCCTGGAAAATGGCACTTATTTCTCTGTGTCAGTTGCCTTGGAGAAACGCTGTGATTTAAGCAAGATTACGCTTTAGCCAGAGGCTCATTTTGCTATTGTACTAGATGCTCTGTTGTGCAGCAGCAGGGGGAAAAAGCACAAAGAATCGAGATAAAGTTATATTTGTGATGATGTGTCTGTGTGTCTGCACATCATCTGCAGGCTGTGGATTTATTGGTTTTTAAGTCAGTAGAACTGTTGTATAAATAATGCATATCAGAGCTGGTCACACATGGTCTGCTCACTCGCATGTGTACACTGTGAGTACTCCCTGAGCCAGAGAGGAGCAAGTGCAACCAGACCTCCTCTGTCCTCTCTGAAAATCAGCTTTTAAAAGGCAGTGTCAGATACTTGTGTCATCATGACAGTCCATGTCCTTGCTAGAAAGATGCACTGGTGTGGTTATTGTGGGGGTTTCAGGCAGTGTGGGTGCCATTCCTGGCTCAGACATCATTTTCTGCAGAAACCTGAGGCAAGTCATTTCACTTTCTGTTGTTTCCATTTCCTCAGCCATGAGTACTGTGTATAATGGAGCATTTTGAGGCTTGGAGGTCAAAAATGAAGACAGAAGCACCTGGTGGTTTTTTTTGTTTTTTGTTTTGTTTTTTTTTTTTATTCTCACTGCTGTTCTGGATATATCTTAAAACTTAGATACAACTTGAGAAGTTTATTTCTTGATGGCCCTGGTATTGTTCAAGTCCAGGCTGGATGGGGCTCTGAGCAACCTGGTCTAGAGGAAGGTGTCTCTGCCCGTGGCAGGGGTGTTGGAACTAGATCATATTTGGGGTCCCTTCCATCCCAGGACATTCTATGATTCCATGAAAATATAAATCCACAATTCAGGTACTATAAACAGCAGCATCTTACACCTGAAAGGAGCTGTGATGTTTGAGACTGAAGTAAGGCCCTTTCACATTCCAGAGCAGATGCGTCAGAGCTAAAGCTGTTAGTCAAATCACATAAAGCCATCCATGAAAATGGATGAAAAAGTCTTTATTAATTCAGAACTATGTTAGCATTTTAATCTGTAAAGTCCCTAGTAGGTACTATGTGGCAACATTTTTTTGAAGGTTGCATGAATAGGGGTGAATTAATTTCTCCTGAGTAGCTGATTACTCTCTCCATTGGACTGGGGCAAAAATACTACTTAACAAAAGAGATTAGCGGAAAAAAGAAAATAAATTACTCCAGAGTAACCTCTTTCACTCATTCAAGGAAAATATGCAAAGGAAAAATAGGAAATGCCTGCAGCTAAACCAGTTTGTGTGGTGAATCCCAGATTTTCCAAGTAAAGCATGGTGCAGCCTCTGTGAACACCAGTGATCAATCTCCAGGAGGAGCAGGCTCAGCTTGCTTCAGACACAGGGTGCTGATTCTCTGGTGTTCCCTTCCTGGAGTGCCACTGTCAATGCAGACCTTCCTGGCAGATGCCCAAGACAAACTTGGTCTCTCTGTGGAGGACCACCCTTTACATGACAATTAAAGTGGTGTCGCTCATGATCTGCAGCCGCTGAAGATCCTGTAGCACTCTCTGGCTGTCTCAGACAGGGTTCAGTACCTTCTTTCTGCCACTGTGATGTTCTCCTCTGCTTTCATTGTATCACTGCTTTCTGTTCCTGTCTGTAAATGCTGAGGAGCGTTACCCTGTGCTGTGAAACAGATGCTGCCTCCCATCACTGAGAAGCTGCATTTTGTTGTTGATTTAACAGGGGTTAGTGCAGCCCTCGATGGCAGGGGCTTGATGGGAGAGAGCCAGCCACGTGTTCCTGCTCCGCCTTTGTGCAATCGATAACAGTTCTGGTAGGAGGTGGAAATGGAGAAGGGAAACGTCACAAAGCCTTATGCTCAAGACTGTCACCACCTCTGCCTGAAGAGTCTTCCAGCATTTCATCATGTCTAGACTATATGTGCTGTGTGATCTTGCGTAGTTGCCTCCTCTATCATAATATAATATTACAAAGCCCAAAGCCCTTTTTAGTTTTGAACAGTAAATGGTCATCGTTATCTTCAGAATGAATAATTCAGGCTACTGCCTAAGAACCAGAAGAATAAGAGGTGGATGCACGTCTAACATCTGGAGCTGGGAAGATCATTTAGTCTTCAAGCCTGTCATAATGATTAATCAGCTAGGAAAGACTGTGAGCCTTTTGCTTCCACCACAGAGCAGTTGCTTATGCTGCCAAGAGATCCACTTTTGAGTCACGGTTTACCAGTCCAAACAAATGCCCAGCCTGGCTGTATTCCTAGAAGAAGTTACTGACAAAGAAAAGCACTAAGGATTTTTTGTTATCTTTGTCATCCATTAAATTTTTCAAGCATGTTATTTTATCAGAAACATTTGCTTACTTTTGAAGACATTATTGCTTAAAATGTTACGGAAAAGAGCCTTGATATTTTAACTGACTCAAAACCAGAGGGAAACCTGCAATGGGAGCAAGTGGGAAAGTTAACCCATGCAGAACTTGTTACCACTATCAGCCAAATTATCTGTCTCTTAGTTTTCAAAATGTATGAAACCTCCAAAGTGTTGGGAAATTGGCTTAACATCATACAGTTGTATTTAAGAAGTAGGGAGAAAAAGGGAATAGATATGAGTCTTTAAAATCTAGTTTCTGAGACCTTGGTGTATACAGAAGACCTGTTTTGAAGGTTTCCTCTGCTACAAAGTTGGTCAGAAGCTAACTCTGGAAATTGAAGCTGATATTCTTTCATAGCTGGTTGGCTTCAGAACTTCAAATTTAAAGAAAAATGTCTAGAACTACAAAATGCGTAACAAAATAATCACTTCATTCCCCCCGAATTCAACTGGCAGAGCTGTTGAACTCCTGCAGGCATGGTAATGACTTTGTATGACCCATGAAATTTGACTGAAAACCCTTCTTCATTAGCAGTTGGTTGCCTTTGTGGTAGTTTTGCTCCTGGTATCTATAAGATCTCCTAGTTTGCCTTTATGAATAACACCATGACAGCCAACAAGCAGTTTCTTTTCCTTGTAAACATGGGTTTCCACTGGTAAATATATTACATTCTGCTTCACTCGTTGGTTATGTGCTGGCTTGTGATTGATTGTATCTGCCTGCACTTGCTGAAGCGCTCGGTAAACAAATGAAATGTGGTTTGGGGATGTCCAAGGCAAGTTGATTTTAGAGGGTGCAGAGCACCTGCATCTTCTCTAAAATCTTCTATGGATTTCAGCGGGGTTTGCTGGATGCTTAAATTTCTACAAAATACAAGTGGTTTTATTTTTAGAGGATTCTGAAGGAGATATTTCCAGGGATATGATTTCAGCAGAATTGAATGATGGTTGGAAAAGCTGGGGGAGTAGAGTGGGCTCACAGACTTTTTATCACCACTGAATTTCACCTCTGATCTCTGTGCAGCCCCTGGGAATGAAAAGTGCCTTTGGAATTGTGTGTGGTTTTCTTTCGTTCCACTGAGCTTTCCCACTGAAATTTTCTGTCTTGCATCTGTGTCTTTGTAAAGCTTAATGCAATGGCAAAACAAGAGGCCGCCTCCTTTCTGAGGAGCAGGCTCAAGCAAACAAGAACACAGCCCTGGTTTTGTGTGTTCAAAATGGGTGCAAGCTTGCCACCTTATTTATCACCAGGATTTCTAACCTTCAGATGCCATGGCCCATAAATGACTTCTCCATAATAATATTTATCAAAGTTTTTCTGGTCTAATTATTCATGCTGAGCTTGTTCTCTAAAAATTTCTCTTGAAAGAATCTTTTTAAAGATTTTTCTTTTGAAAACAAATTCATGACCACATCAAACAGAGATTCATGTTGCCGTTAGTTTAATTACCAGCAGCCCTCAGGGAAAACTCACTCAAAACTCACTGTGGTTGTAATTGCTTCTCTCCCTTTCTCTCCCCCACTCTTTTTCCCTTTCCATTTTTGATTGCTGCAGAAGTCATCCTGTGGTTATTAATTTTTTAAGCTCATTTTAGGTACAAAGGGGTTTATGCCCTTTTTTGCCTATATAGTAACTATTAAATTATAAATAATTAGTAGATTATGGATGCTGAAAAATGAGCTGGCAAAAAACCACTTTTTTTGAGATAACATTTTAAGTTTTGTTGGTTTTTAACTTTTTAAGCAAAAAGGCAGATAATGGTGTCCTTCCCTGTGCCGTGCCACGAGATCAGATCCATAACCTGTGGATCTATTCCAGCCATAAAAGCCACTGCACCCAGTCTGGCTTCATTCCCTTTGAAAAGCAGCATGGATGCCTCATTTGGGTGAAGTGCAAAACATAACATAAGCAGTGCTGACCTAACACGACATGATACATGGCAGATTTGCTTTAAAAAGAGCAGCAATCTGAAATCTGCTTTGAATTAGAAAAAGTGTTTGAGGGAAAGAAAGGAAAAAGGGAACCATTTCGTAGCAGGCATCTGAAAAATAACAGTTTGAAGAAAGGAGGAAAAATTGTCAGGCAAAACCTTACAGTTAAAGCTGAAAAATGTATTTCTAACGCTGGGGATTATGAGTGTATATCTTATTCTTTGTTTTTTTTTAAAATAAAATCTTGGCAACTTTAGTGCATACTATGATGGTCCAGAATGAGAACAGCTACTCAATGGTGAAATTATCAGCAGTACTCTGGCAAGAGGTTATTAGTCATAGTCCCAGTATCATACAAGAGCCGGAGCCAAGGATTCAAGAAGCAAAACATTCTCCTTTGGAGAGAGGTCAAGATTAGTCACTTTTGTTTTCTTTAATGGGGGGAGGGGGACAGTGGGGGTTGGGTTGATTTGGGGTTTATTTTTTTGTGGAGAAGTGTTTTGGACATATTTTTATGCCAGTTGGGTCTTGTACTCTTCGCTTTTTAACCCTAAAGTGTTGTAAATATGCCACTGTTCCACACCGGGAATGGGAATCTGCAGCTAGGGGAAAGCTGTTGTCTGACAGCCAAACTTCTGACAAGGAAAATATGGACTGATATTCAGAGGCTGTACTGCTGCAGTTAAGCCAGCAGAAAGGGTCCTCCAGAGGCAAGAACCACGGGGAGTTTTCTTCACATCTGTGGAACTGAAGCATCTGAAATACAAGTGCCTGTTAGCTAAAACAGAGAGCCTTTCTGTCCTCTGCAGATAGGTACCGGGGTGCTCAACCTGAAGGACCCCGCGGAGAAACATTTTGCTGAACAAGAATGTGACTGAGAATGAGAAAGCAACCTGTTTTCTGTCTCAACAATAAAAACCAGAAAAATGCTGTGAAGTTTTCCTTGAGATTGGAAGATGTGCCCAGGACAGGGAAAATACTTTTAAGGTTTTGTTAGAGCCACTCACCCACGCTGACATAAAGAACATTTATTGTATCTGAAGGTGGGCCACTGACTGTGCTGCCTCAGTTTCCCCCACGTTGTGCTGGCAACAACAGGACTTATCTGCTGTGCTGAGGTGCACCCAGGCTTGCACAGCGCTGTAGATGCAGTAATCATGGAATCATAGAATATCCTGAGTTGGAAGGGACCCATAAGGGTCATCAAAGTCCAACTCCTGGCCCTGCACGACCGCCATTTATTCTAGAACTCTATGCAAACTTTTGCACAAAGAGAAGGGGCTTTTTTTTCCTGGTTTCTTTGATCAGTATTTCCACTGTATTTCTGGTTATCTCAAGCCTGTTTCCCATCCAGCATAAGGATGGATTTCAATTTAAGCATAATTTGGGAAGCTGTTTATGATTATGGTGCTGGATGGATATCCAGCAATTTTTGTAGATACATTAACTTCTAATTCTTCTAGTATCATTGATTCACTTGTAAAGAAAGAATCTCTGCCTCCTAGCCAACTCATGTCTTATTTTTAAACAGAGACAGAGGAAAGTTGTGTCTGGTCAAAGCAATGCTGTTTCCTGAAGGTGGGGCTATAATTAATGAAGATAAGCTAATTCTTGAAAATATCAGAGTATTCAGTTAATAGGACAGGGGGATTTGATCATCTTTAGTAGTTTCTGATAAAAGTTATATTTGGAGACAAGACCCTCAACTTCACTTTCCTGGCTTCATGCAAGGAGAGAAAAATATTCCAAGCTCCCTTGTTTATCTGCTGATACACTGTTCATTTAGAGGAAAGGGTTAAAAAAATAAATATCTGACTTTTGTAATATTTTAGAGAAAAAAAAATTCTGTATCCTGAGGCAGTGCTGGGCCAAAGACTGTAGATTTTGGATGCTGTTCTAACTTGAAAATTTCCATGTGTTTTAAGTCTCGTCTGATTTATCTCAAACAAGAGTCAACCACAAATTTTAACTGCTTGGCTATAGCCTTCTGGATGCCAGATAGATCTGCAAGCACTGCACACATCTGGGCATGGACTGAGAGCTGGGAGGCCAGCAGGACTGGCCTGGGAGCCTGGGGAGTGCAGAGCAAGCAGAGGGGCCTCATGGTCCAAAATTACACCTAGAGCTGAAGAAAGGCTCTCAGGAAAGGCTGATTTCTAGCAGTTTGGGTGCTTAAATAAGCCAAATATTTTTGCAAGTTGTTAGTAACAGCAACAAAAGCGCTGAACCGAGACCACAGTTCTCTGCTCTCCCTTCTCAAGTGGCAGCTGTTTCCAGTCTCTGCTTCTGACCATCTCCTGCAGCCACGTCCATCATTGTCCTCATTTCTGTCTTGACTACTAACATTTTAGGTCATCCCTTTCCAATATTTTTACCCTCAAGCCTTTCTGAATCCTTTCCACTCCTAAAAGAATCATAAAATCATAGAATGGCCTGAGAAGGGACCTTAAAGATCATCCAGTTCCAACCCCCTGCCATAGGGACACCTTCCACTAGACCAGGCTGCTCAGAGCCCCATCCAACCTGGCCTTGAACACTTCCAGGGATGGGGCCTTCATAACTTCTCTGTGCAACTTGTTCCAGTGCCTCACCAGCCTCACAGCAAAGAATTTCTTCCTTATACCTAGCCTAAATTTCCCCTCTTCCAGTCTGAACCCAGAAAAAAAAAAAAAAAAAAAGAAGTGCTGTCCCAAAATCTTTCCACTTTTCGAGGTCTTGTACTCCCTAACAGTCCATGACCAAATGCATTTCACTCTCCTGTAGTTTAATTCTCCCATTTGCCAGCAAAAAACCTTAACCAGCCTCCTTGTTAGAAGGACTGGTTTGTATTCATCTTACCTTGCTTTTGTTAGTCAAGCGGCAAGTTACAGACAAATAATCTTATGAAGGTAACCTGTTAGAAACCAAACCAACTTGTTTGTAACTTTTGATTTCTATTTATTCCTCATGATTTTTAAGATGTTAAAGGAATTGCTCTCTTGCATAAGCACAACTTCTGTTGTTGCCACTCGTTTCTTTGTAGGGAAAAGTGGCAGTACCATAGAAGAGACAGTTTTGATAACACGCTGCTAATATCCTGTATTTGGTCTGCTGTATTTTATATTATTTATTCCATCATGTATTACTGAAGTGGCTTTTTCACATCAGTTTTTTAGTTTTTGACCCATCAGAGCATGTCTCTTTCTACCATTGGTTTCAAATATAATTCAGGGGAGACACCTAATCTGAAAAATGGCATTATAGTTGTAACCTACACTCTTCTAAGAATAATGAAAGAAATGGAGCTGAGTGAATAGTTAACCAGAGATGTCATATTTCCAGAAACTCTGAGGAAGCTTTCAGAAAAACATGCTTTTCTTTGAGAAAAGGAACATTTGGAAAAGAAAAATAATTCTCTGCAGTTTAGTTACTTGCTTATCAAAATTGCTTTCCCAATCATAATGGAAAGAACGGATGCATAAATCAAGCGTGTAATTTCTCCCATTTCCTATAGCTTGAGCATTTGCTACCCAAGATCTTGTGCTGCACAACCAGGACAAAATTCTTCAAGCAAACAAAAATTGCTTTGAAGTGCCACAAGTGTTACAGTCAGTAATCAAATGGCCCACATGCTGTTGTTGCCAGTTTGTTTCAATTCACAAAGCAACTTTTAAAAAATGTGTGACAAAACTGAGTTTCTATACAGTACATTTAGGAATTTACCGTACAAGTCAAGCCCTTCGTAATAGTTCACTGATATCAAGATAACTTCTCGAGAATCAGAGCCAGCAACTGGTTTATAAATCCCGGTTGCTGCTGAGCTCTGATCCTGACTCAGCGACTCAGAATTTTCTCCCCGAGGTTGTCACCCTCTGTTGAATGCACAGGCAGCACACCCTGATCAATGGTGAATTCTCAGCAGCTGTTCAAGGGCTCTTACTGTAAAAAATAAGTGTTTTTTTAAGCTTTTGAGAAGTGTAAGATAAATATTTTACTATACAAATACACAGCAAGATGAGAGCATCAGCAGTCTCAGTTTATTGAAAAAACAGGACAATTTTTAGTATCTCAAAGCAGACATTGTCACTGATAGCTTTATGCAAGAGAGCTGATTTTAGAACTCAGGGTGTAGCAAGTGCCTTTCTTTCCAAAGATGCTTTTTGTCTGAAAGTTATCCATTTTATTTGTCAGTCAAGACAGCAGTTACAGCATTCATATAATATTTTCATTGACTAGAAAGAGACTTGTCCATGTGACCTTCAAAACCTGTTAATTTTGTTCCTCAGAAGCTCAGCTCTCATGTTTTCCACGCAATGATCAATCTCATAGTAGAGTGTTTTTTCACTGGCTCCACTTCTATCCTTTCCCTGGACACCACGCGCATACTTTCTTCTTTGGCCAACTCTCAAGAGAAAGTACAGACAGTCTGGACAACAAATCTTCCTTCATGCAGATTACGTTCTCCTTTAAACACCTCAGTGGCATGAATATAACCTCCAGCAAAACTGCTGCCTCATCTCGAGCAACAAAATAAGCACATTGAAGCCAGAAGTTCCGATAGGGGGTTTTGCAAGAATTTGGGATCTTGGGTATTGCAAATGGAAGGAAGACAAGTTCCATGATTTTTGATGGAGCATGCACCTGAAGAAACATTCCTTAATAATACTGAAATTGTTGGCCTCTCCTGCCACTATTATAGTTACAGAGAAATCTTTAAAATAAATTCTCTGGGAAGATTCTCATTTCCAAATGGAAGAGCTCCATTTTCCCTGTGTTCCACTAGAAAGCCACTCCTAGCTCCATACCTGTTCCTGTCCACAGGCCCCTCCAAAATAAAGCATTAACTTTTAGAAATGTTAAGATACCAGCATGTGTAGGGACTTAGCAAGAAGAGGAGCCAGGGAAGCTGCTCTCTGACGCTTCCTCAAGTATTCTGAAAAACTGAAATAGGAGGAATCCCACCAAAGACAAATGTGATTTATAACCACACGCTTTCTTCCGGAACAGACTCACTGTTGTTAAGTACCACTGGATACTGATTCATTCCTTCATAACATTGCCATTAACAGGTATCATAAGTTCTGGAATATTTTCTGCCTTTCATCTTCTCTGCAGCTGAGTCATTGGTGTGCCTGGTGATGATTTTGTTAGCAGAAAGGACTTTTTTATGTGGTTTTGTGAAAGATAAAGCTAGCTTATTACTGAGTGTGGTATTGAACAGCAAACACATTAGGGATTTGATACAACATGGAGAGATGCTCAAAGAAAGCATCATTTTTTTCCCCTAGAAGTTTGCTGCATTGCAGAGCAATAGGATCCTCCTTACCAACAGGCCACCAGGAGTGATCAATACATGAAGGTCTCCCCAGTCCTCTTTGATTATTTTGGAAAAGTACCTTAAAGAGTTTGTTCACTTTGAGCTGAACAGCTGCACCCTCAGGAATGAATGCTACTTAAATCAGGGCAGCAGAATTGGGAGTTTAATGTTGTAAAAGCAGTTGAAATTTTCCTTTATCACATTTTCATTCAGCTAAGCGTTGCTTGCATCCTGGTTTCCCTCTTCTCCTTTAGCAGCTTCATGCTTGGCTTTCTTTACTGAGAACAAGGACAGCCCCCCTGAACCCACTGAGTGAGCAATGCACTGATAAAAATTCTCTTCATTATGGACAAATAATCTGTTTAATCAGACAGCCATGTTAAGAACTTAGGTAGTTATAAAACACCATTCTGTTCAAAGGGAATATGATTTTTATCCTTAATAATATTTATTTCTAAAGTCTGTGAGGATGAGAAGGAAGGGCAGATGAGACAGCTTTAATCAACAGCATTAATCAACCCTGATCTCTTCAGAGCATGGAGCAATATTTGGAAAAACCGATTAATAATCTGTGGTCTTTGTGGCCGAAATTATGCCAAACTCAGAATTCTGTCCTTCAGCTTTCCGTGGCTGAAAATACTGTTCCGCTCAGGTCTGTAATTGTGTCTGTCATTGCCTTTTCCTGGTAAATTCCTGTAATTAGTTTTGGGACTACGTCTCCAAAGTGCTACCCTTTAGTTCTCCATTACTGGGGAGCTTAAAAGAGACCATTACCCATCTGTCCCGGGAGACAACCAGGCTTCTGTGGTTTGTTTTGGTTTGTTTTGTTTGTTTTGTTTTTAAAAGGAAGAAAATTAATTCATTGTTACATATTATGTTCCAGATCATACCATGAACTTGTTATGAAAGCTTAAAATTACAAAGCACTTCAAGTTAATATAGCGTGAAGATTTGTGGAATTTTAATAGATAAAAATAATAGACTATTTTAATTGAAAATTATTTTGTTCTCTCAGCGAGAGGAGTCCCTCAGTTGTTCAGTAGCACCTCCTGGAATGCCTTTGATCCCTTCACAGATATTATTACCTTTATAAATGCGTGTCACTAAGGCTACGAGAATTGGGATTGTTCAGCCCAGAAGAGAAAAGGCTTTGGAGTGACCTACTTGTGGCCTTCCAGTACCTGAAGGGAGCCTACAGAAAAGATGGAAAGAGACTATTACAACAGCATGTTATGACTTTTCCTCATGATGTGCCATTTAAGATTTGTGTGCTAACCTTTCAGCCTTTGTGAAAAACTATTTGGTTTTGGGTTGGTTTTTTACTCAGTGCACTGCATGGATGGGATTTTATTCATTTCTAAGAGCTAGATTCAAAACTTGTTTAAGTCTTCTTCTCTCCATCTGTGCTCAATCAATGATCCTTGGATTATTTTTTTTTTTAACTTAACTCAGAGGACGGAAAAATTTTTTATTCATACAATATTTCAGTAAGACTTAGGAATAACTGGTGTGTAATTTCTGAAGTTTCAAACACTCTTCCCAACAACTGTGAAATACAGAGGAAATTATTTGCATATAAAGAATCTGATCATCCAAACATCATGCTTCTAATGAAACATAAATCAGCTACAAAGAGCTTAGTTAGTTTTTCGTAAAGGGAACAAATCAGTCTGAGTTATTTTTCTATGTAATTAACAATGTTTGCTGTTTTAAGTAGAGAGATCAGAGTTGTTCAAAGCGGTTAAGATTAGAGCAATGTCAGCATTTTTTCTGTTTGCTTTACTTTTATTCATTCTGGCATCAGAGCTAATTTCTAATCAAGTAAATGTGTTTGAAAGCATGATTCAGGGGAGATGATACATTTCTCCATGCTAAGTGCGTAAAGCTGGCTTAATAAAAAGGATATTGCACACAGTGACATTTTTCTAGTGGGTATAATTATCTCTGCAGCAAACAAGTGAATGATGTATTTCAGGATGCGTGTTTGGATGATGACAGGCAGATTGGGCACGATAATAAACCAGGCTGTTCACCAGCAAGCCTCTTTTTCTGGTACATCAGAGGCCTGACAGTGATGACAGTAGAAGTTGCCTTCTGGTGGCTTTTACTTCTCTTTTTAAAATATCTCATACTTTAAGCAGATACTGCTTTGGCAGAATCAAGGATGGGGACCCATTGTTTCACCGCTGCCTCATTTGCAAATGTCATCTTTTCTGATGGAGCCCCAAGAAGCAGAAGGTCCATCAGAAATCTAGACTGCTCCTTCTCTTGTAATATCCAAAGAATATGTTACTCTTCAGGACTGATGATTCAGTCCAAGATTGGTACAGAGCCCACTGAAGTCACTGGGAGTCTGTGATTGCCAAAATCTACCACTGAGTTCAGTGTGTCTTGGAGCAAGCCCTTCACGGGCACAGAACCCCCTGGGAAATGGAAAGCAAAACTGATTAAACAACAACTAAACACAACCAGATTCTGGACCTCCCTCCACAAAAGCTTTGTGGCTTTAGAGCCGTACCCCAACACGCAGGAACATGGACAATGAAGGTCTGTACTTTTAATCTCATATGGCTCAGCTCAATAGCAATTAGCTTCTGCCTCTGCTTCTGTGGGCCTCCTGCACTCCACAGCTGCAGCAGCCAGACCTTGTTGCCTAGAAAAAATTAGACAATTATCTCTGGGAATTTATTTCCCAGCAAGAATATTCACTTCTCACTTCTCCCCAGTACTTCATCACCAAGCTGCACAGCTGTTGAAGGACTATCCAGATCTCAGTCCAACCTACTGTCATGTTCAATAGTTCATCACTGCAAGAGTTTCATGAATGCACATTTTCCAGATATATCTCCAGTCTGTGTTTCCTCTGGTAATCCCTGCCTGGAATCACAAATTAAGAAACACATACGTATAAAAAATCCCCCAGTTCATTTAGAATAGCTAGCAAAAAGATATTCCTTGTAGAAGGAAAAGTTGTCCTTCAGGCTCTGAAGATAGCTGTTTGTCTGCAGGCTTTCACTACAGTCCTTCCAGCACAGCTGTCTCAAAGCAAACAATACCAGTGGGGGATGCAGGAGGTTTGTACTGGTTTGTACTGTGGCACTCGGAGCATCACGAGTTTGCCATCTGTAATGGGCACCATTTGGGCAAAATGTGTCTTTTTTTAAGGGAGGGTATAAACAGTGATGAAATGAGAACCTGATGATCTACTCAGTTTTCCATCTGTATTTCTTTCTAGAAATCTTGAACTTATCTGTTCTTCAGCTTCCTCATTTCACAGAATCTCATCTTTCAACAGCCATTTCCATCCAGAATTACTAGTGTTTCATGTACCATCTAGGGTGCTTTGCCTCATGTTTTCAAAACCAGCTGCAAAGTATAAATCTCTGGCACCTCATATTTTTAAATCACTCTATCTGCTTCCCTACCAGTTATACAAAGTGTTTGAAAAAAACCAGCATTTTCTCTATGGTGGAAAAACATTTTAGTCTCTGCTGAAATCCTCCAGGTTTGTTGATGTTCTGCTCAGCCTTACTGTCTTTTACTATCCTGTGTGATACTTGGATGACAGCCAGACACATATAAATTGCTCCCACTCATGCTCTCTCTGGCAGTTTTATGTGCCTTTCACGACTTTCTAGCAGATATTTTAGGCAGCAATTTATTCCTATCACAGTTTTTTTTCTGCTCGCTTTCTTTTCCCTTTCTAAAATGTATTACATCTTTTTGCCTAGAATTTACTCAGTGTTTTAGGATCCCTGTGGATCAATGGGTCAGAGACTGCAATGACAAAATTGAGGCCTTTTTATTTTGCTTGAAGAAGGGAGTAGGAGGCCAAAAGGCAGAGTCTGACTGCTCAGTTTCAATGCTTTTGCCATGCCAAGGGTTAAAGAGTGGGCAGGACTTTGAAGCTAGAAGTGCCCATCTTCCCCTTAGGATACCTTGCTCAGTACTTTGGATTCAGCGCAGATAGGAGGTTCCCAATGCCAGATAAAAGGGGTGACAGTGGTTACTTCTTGACTGGGAGATGCAAGAAACCAGAGACTTGGTCTGTGGTGCTCCTAGAATTCTCGATTTTCCTCTGATTACCACAAATATATGCCAAAAAACAACCATAACCTAATCTCTCTTAGGTATCAGATTTTTCATTGTATTTTCTCCTGAAGAGTAGAAGAAAGAGCAGAAAAAAGGAGAAAAAAAAGAGAGAGAGATTAAATAATTTAAGAAGCTTCTGTCTAAAGAAGAAAATTAGCATTGTGGCTACAGGCTGAACCCCTGGAGTCCCCCAGTCAAGAAATTAATTTTCAGCCATCTTGGAATTCTTGGTTTCTGTCTTGCTGGGGATCATGTCATTCAGATGGCAGTCCTAGAGAATGCTGTGTCACTGGGTTTTGAGAGCATAAAAGTGACTCATGTCCCACTCCCACCTGCTATTCACTCATGGCAGCAAAAAACCCTATGGGCATTTTGTAGCCTGAGCTGTTATTTGAGCCCAAATGTAACAAACAGCATCATTCAGTCCCAGCTTAAAAGTTGATTAGATCACTGCAAATCAAGCAGTTATTGACTAGAGCATATTGGTATTATTAAGGCATATAAGCATGCTAGAAGTTTATCATGCTTTTTAAAAAAAAAATATGGACACAATAATAACAAAACAAAACAAAAAGAAACAACAACAAAAAAAACCCCAAAACTCACCGAAACTCAGTTCTGGGACTTAGTTCTCTATTCCAGCACATCTCTTTAAAATCCCATTTGTCATGTGTTCACCCAGATACAAAATGAGTGTCAAAGCACATACCAGAGGTGAGTATTAACAAGCTTGTCCTCATTCAACCCTGACGTATTGCATCACATTTCTAAGGATCTATTTGATGAACTGTGAATCTGTGTTATCTTCACAGAGGTGGTTGTGACCCCAATTAATATTACGGGTTGATCACCCCGTTTGTTGCAATTTCCTTGCATGCTGCTACTAAACAACTCCCCCCTTTGCCTTTGTAGGTTACACAAATGGACCAGAAGCTGAACCTCATCACGGACATGCTGCATCATCTGGTTTCCCGTCAGCAGGGGGACCAGGGGAACAACAGATCATCTCAGAGAGGCAACAGCAACGTGAGTTCAGAGCTTTTCCTCCCCAACAACACCCTGCCCACCTACGAGCAGCTGACAGTACCGGGAAGAAACGAAGACGACATATCCTGATGTGGTGCGAGTCTGGGTTGGGTTCTTCCTGCCTTTCTCCTCTGGATGGGACTGAGTGTTGAGAACCTGGGAGAAATGAAGTTCATCAGCCAACCAAGAAATTGTGCAACTGCTGTATCTACACCACTAGTCTCAAATGTGCTCTTCTAAAGTTACCCACAGTAGCCAAACGATTGCCAGGCTGTCTTCCACCAGGCAAAACTTCTGGAAGCTCCACGTTGATTTTGTTCCTGAACAAATGATCACAGCTCGTTATTTCTCAAAAAGACCAAAATGATGTAAAGACAGGCAAAATGGCAAGGATTTAGAGCTCCTGTAATAATAATAATAATAATAATAATAGTAATAATATTCTAATAATACTTGAACTTAAATGGAAAAAAAGATGCATTCTGTGTATGAATCTGCAGATAGCAATTTATTTCTACTACTAAGGTTTTTAAAACAAACTAGGATAACTTATGTTGTTTTTATTGTATAAACACACACTAACATTCTAGAGAATAACAAACCACATACTGAATGATTTTCTTTTTCTGTTTTATTTTAGTGTTGCTACATAAACAGTTATCAGATAATGACCAGATTTTTTAAATCTGTTTTTCTTCAGGGAGGAACTAATCCTTAATCTGGAACAATACTGTTTATAGTGGAAAGTGCTATAGATTTTCTAAGATATCAGTTTTTCATGGGGAGACAATAAAGTATTGTATAGCAAAAAATCATTCTGATTTCTAGAAAATTGTTGCCAAAGAATTTATATATAAATAGAAAAGACGATGGTCTGAATGTACTTGTTCTGACATAGCATTTTAAAAGGAAGGCTTTCTACTTCTTAAATCTGCTGGTTTTTAGCTTACAAACACCAAGAGCAATACAAGAGGCTGAAGTGGCTGGACTTCACTGGTCAAGTGCTTGAGCTGGCCACTTACAGAAAATCCATAATCCTTGCAGGAATCGAGGCTTCGCTCAGGAGAGCATCTCTAATCCACACAGCACATTTGACAACTTTAATGTTTTCATGAATAATGCCTTGAGAAATTCAGCTTCCTGCAAGAGTCAGTTGGTATAGACAAGTGACAATTCTTTATTTAGAGAATTCAGGGCCTCAGCTACAGCCCATGGGGCTGAACCGCAGTGCCCCACTGCAGTGAAACCAACAGTGTTGGCTCAGTGTGAGTTCTCATACACACAACGTGAGCAGGAGTTGGGCTTTGAGTACTACGGCTGAAATTACCAAGCCCTTGCAGAGAGTCAGTACCTGAATCATATCAGTCTTTAAAGCTGACAGCCTCAGGAAGAGCTCTCTAGTCCAACGTGGTGGTAGTGGTAGCTCATACTGCTGGGGGAAAGAGACAGATTTATCAACTCTTGCACCTCAAGCGTCCTACACATCCAGTGCACTCTACTCCCCTCACTGCAGACCCTGCACTCACAGTGGTCTCTCTCCCTCTCCTGGAAAACTGATGCCCTAAAGCCTCATATCTTGGCCCAGCAGCTAATACTACCAGCCTTTCATATCTCTGAGCGATGTGAAATACTGATGCATAGTGAATGAGATCACAGGGAACCTTCTCATAGTGCTGCTCACATTCTGGGCTTTCTTTTCAACATTTCATCTCTTCCACTTGGACTGCAGAGAAAGTATCCTGTATTTAACTTTACAGATTCTGTTACAATTATCCAGCCTCTCTGTTGTACAGTAGATAAATGTTAATGGTGTAGAAATTCACAGGCATAAAGAAGAATTATATCTGGGCATTATGTTTTCTTATAAATCAAAATTATTATCATGATTTTGAACATTTTTAAAATGAGATTCACTATGTAATTTCAGGTTATCAATCAGCCTGTTAATTTCCTAATAAAATACAGGACAAGAGTGCCATGTCTTTTGGTTATTCTAAAATCCAGACACTTGATACACACAAGAAAGCAGGTGGCTTTTCTTCCCTTTTCTCTCTTAGCCCACAGTACAGTGTAAATATGCCTCATTAGCAATGCAGGACTGTAAACCTTCTGCTGGTTCTTCACTAAAGATATAAAAGAAAATCTGGACTTTTATCAGCTGGGATGACTGGAGAGAAAGGTGTGTCACAAAGCCTTGGCTGAAAGCAGATGGTTCTGTGCATTTCTAGGGGCATTGTTTTAAATGTGTCCATTCCTGCCTGTTTGTTCCCGAGACCATACCTCCATTCTCTGTTTGACATCTAATCTTGGTGATAACAGTCTGGCACAGCAAACACTCAATGCAAAACATAATTTCCCCTTATTACCAGTTGGTCTGTAACCATCTGAAAGTCTCCATTACCAGAATTGTCAGAATCACTGGATTTTACAGGTTTTTGAGGCTGGTGGCCAGTTGTGAGGTCAGTGACTCCTCACCTGAGTCCAGCTGATCCTTTCAGAAAGTGCAAAGCTCTGAGATCTGCTACTTCAAACCTGATAATCTACCTCACCCTAAGGAAAAGAAGATGATTGATTTTCCCTGTTGAAGAGGGATATTATAAAATGAGCCATCCAAATTTGCCATGCAGCTGCCTGGAGCCAGCCATCTCCAAGGGCTCACCAGAGACAAGATCTGACCTCTCTGCTTGGAGGACTGGAATTATCTGCCCTGCTCGGGCTTCATACCTCAATGACCTCTCCTGGAAGCAGGTGCCTCAGCATCTTTCTTTCACAGGGCACTGTGGAACAGCAGCCAAGGGAAGATGAGCTGAGCAGTCCAGTGCTGGAGCAGTCTGAAGTAACCAGCATGCAGTGAGTATGTGTTTCTGCTAAAACCCTTTTTACTTGTGTCTGCTGTTCAGCCAAACTGTCCAGAGTGGATTTTTTTAAGTGGGTATTAAATGTTTGTAAATATCTTGAAGGGGAGCAAAGGAAACTGTAAGGTTTGCCTTTATAATTCTACCCCATTTTTGTGAACTGTGTTAAAATAAATGTATCTGAGTCTGCAAAAGAAGCCTCTTTCTTAGAGCAGCTCAATAGCAGTTTGCATGTCAAGACTGGTGTAAGTTAGGCCTAGACCCTCATCCCTGCCTAAAAAAAAATAAAGGTCAGTTAAAAAAAAAGTCATCTAAAAAAATGTTAGCTGGGTCAGCTTCCCTAGCCTGCTGGGGGGATGCCAGATGAATGCCAGATATGGAAGGTAGGAAGCCAGGGAAAAGGGCTCGAGGAGGCAAAACATGGGGCTGCCCAGCTGAAGGAGGTGATGAAATCTCACCCTGCCTCAGCCCACAGCAGAGGCAGACAATGTGCAAGTTTGTAAATGGGGAGATTCGCAGGAGGTGGAGAGGATTTGTGCAGGGCAGGAGGTTTAGTCCGTGAGCAAAAGCCTGGGCTCCTGGTGAGGGGGCTGTGTTGGGATTCAAGAGGCAGAAGCACTGCCTGGCATCAGCGTTAATCCACAGCGTGACCTCAGGGCGAGTCATTTCACCTGCTTGGCCACATCTGCTGCCCCCTGTCCTGCACTCAGCCCTCTTGTTTGTTTAGACCACAAATTCCTCAGGACAGGGAGGGCCCCTTTCTGTGTGTTTGCTCAGTGCCTACACAAAGGGACCTGCCCTCTGGGGACTGGAGGTACCACTCTCAGATAAATAATTACCCGCCCTGGAGTCCTGCTACAGGCAAACCCTTAATTATTGCGAGCCCAAGGAGTTTCAGTTGGAAGTGCCTGCTGCCAAACCAACAGTTAGAGGAGGCTGGGTTTTAGGTCCCCTTCCACACAGTATCTTACAAAAGGAGATCAGAAGCCCGGCCATCACTCATTTTCACTCTTCTGCTTTAAAGCAGATCCATTTCAAATAACACAATGGGCCACTGCTATGCTCGAACACTAGCTGAGGCAGAAATCCTCGGATGTCAGTGGATTAAACAGACGTTTTACCACAGCTAATTAAGGTTGGTTGTTGCTAGCAGATACGTCTGGGCTGACTTAGCACCCATCAGTTCTGAGGAAGGTGGGACTAGTCCAGGCCACTGAGCTGTAAAGGTCTGGGCAAAAAACATGCTGCTGTTTGAAAAACGTGAAAGTAAAACACAGGAAGATTTTCTTTTCTGGGAGTTTAAAGGAAAAAAGGTAAAAACAGTTTTAAGCTAATCCTCACGTACCCTGCTGAGCCAGGTTTTACTGCTGGGGTGGTGGTTGGGGAAGAGGAGAGGCATTGAGAAGAAAAGGAAAAAAGATTGAAGGTTGTGTGCAGCTCCCATGAAAATGTACTTGTGCACTAGATTTGTGTTGGTTTGGAGTTGGGCATTGCCTGCGGTGGGACCGCTCAGTCCATGCAGGCCAGCGTAAGCCTTTGCAAGTTGAAAATGTGCAGTAAAGATGCCTTTCCATGGCCTTTCAGCTGGAGCTTTTCAGCTGGGCTCAGTTGTGTAGGCAGCATTGCTTTCTCCATGGTCACAGAGCCACAAAACCGTGTGAATTCACATTTTTGCTTCCCATTTCTGCTTCCCATTTCTGTTTTCAAATTACTGGTTTCTAATATTCCTGCATGCTACTTGTGTTTTCAAGCCACAATGATTGAAGGTATTTTTTCCCACTTCAGTGATACGAATTTCTTTACCTACTGCATGCACTCAGCACAGAGCAAAGGCCTTTAAAAAGCCCTCCAGTTTCATTTAAAATAGTTTCTGCAAGGTTTTGCATCTTGGGTCTCCTGAGCAGCAGCAGCAGCTGTGATGAAGGCAGCAGGTTGTTATGCCAGTATGATGTGGAGGTGACACTTAGCTACATCCCAACTAGTTTTCAATCCCATGGAGTAGCCAGAAGGTGTTGAGTTTAGGTTGAAACTAGCAAGGACTTCTGTGAACACTGGCTTTTTTGGTCTTGTCTCTGGTCTGACTTTGACATCTAAGAAGTGTGAATTTCAGCTGGAGCTTTTCTTTTGTGGTTGCAGGTTTCTTTTCTGTGTGGTTCCCCTGATGCCCAACGAGATGTGTGTTCATGTTCAGCCTTTCCTCAGTGAGGATGTTGACACCAGTCCCCTCTGCCTTCTACATCAGTGCCTATTTTCACAAAACTTATGAGAACTTAATTATTTTCTAGACCTCTATCCTTCTGTCAAGTTGAATTGAACAAGGCCAGCAGGTTCAAAAGTTATTAGGGGGAGGCAAAACAAACACAGCATGAGTGCATTAACCTTGTTTTCACAGGAACTGGGCTGAAAGTCCTCTCTCTCCCTGCCCAAACACAGAGGTCTGGAAGAAACGTAACCCCTCACTTTGGAGTAGAAGACCACTGCTAACTCCTGGGGTGAGGAGAAGACATGCAGGAGACATGTTCTTGGGAGTTGTTGGCCCCTGCAAGGCTTGATGCACCTTGCCTTTGGATCAGCTATTGAAAGATGCTGGAAAATAGCTTTTTCCTCACATTGCTCCCAATGACAGCGAGTTAAAACATCAAAATGCTTGGTGCTGCAATGAAGAACACGCAGGTGCTGGATGGGCACATTATGAACCGTGTCCGTGTGTGTTACTGTAGCACAGCGTGGTGTCCAGAGATTGTCTGCGTCGCTGGCAGGGGAGCACTGCTGGGGAAGGGCTGGCCCGAAAGAGCGGCATTGTCCAAGTTCACATCGCTCCCGCACGAGCTGGCAACTGCTGCCTCTGGGGAGAGACTTCCCGGGTATCTGACGTGAGGCATTGTGCTCTCTGCCTGTGGATTTGCACCTAAGAAGAGCTGATCTGTGAAGCCAGTCTTGAAACCATCTTGGAGCTACGTTTGCTTCAGAGCTAGCGTTGCTCTGGCAGGCTGCCCAGGGATTTAGGCTCGGTTAATCCAAGCTTGGCTCTCCATGGCAGACACCCATGGAACAAAGGGAATAAAGCTTCCATGACCCCATCGAGTTGCTGGTCAGTCTCTCAGCCAGGTGCAGAAAGTGGGCTAGGCAGCCCTCAGTGAACTGTCTTGGATCAGAGAGGGCCAAATTCCCGGCAGGGGTGTGCAGACAAATCTATAGAGATTTTCTTGCTATAAATTCCCAAGTCTGGGAGCATCACACACTGAGCCCCCAGTGCCTGTGTGTTTCACACAACCTTTAAAGCCAGCTGTGCTGAAATTCATCACTGCTGCTTTCTGTGCAGGCAATCCTACAGGGAAATAAAAAACAAGAAGCTGAGGATGAAAATAAATTCAGTTTTCAGTTCTGCTATATGTTATGTCCTTAGGATTATACTGATCATTAATTTTTAAACATTAATAGGTTAGAGTTGATACAAGCAGTACCAGTGCTGTAGGAATGATAACCACGTGTGAAGGATTAGGGTTACAAGCAGTTTGCGAGATGCTGTTGTCTGTTGTTTAAGCATTGCCTAATAATTTGTTAGTCCTAATGGTCACCTAATTGGGTTTTTAACTGGGCTGTCTATACATGGAACCTAAACGTAAATGTGATTCAGATTTTATTCCTTTTGCGTCTTTGGCTGTTAGGCTGCCTGTAAATTTGCTTTGATTACGTCCCTTTTCCTAGTTCCTTCTGTTCATTGAAACACTGTATGTGGGTTTGATTGGCAGAGGGATGCACGCCCTTCAGATGGCTTTTGGGAACGATCAGGTAAGAGTTACCCACATGAGGACTGGTCACAGCTGCACCAGGGAGTCTTCTGCAAGCCACAATGTCTTTTTAATCATAATTTGTCTTGTAAAGCTTGAATGACAGAAGAAGTGCTTCCCCTGCTGAATCCCTCCTCTGCCTGTGCTGCAGGAGCTGCAGACTCACAGCCATCACCATGTGTGCTCACTTGCAGCCATTATAGAGCAGATTTGAAATAGTGCCTTTGCTTAAATGGTTGCAAATGTTTCCCTGTTATTTCACTGGCAACCAAGGCAGTACTTTATTTTCCATTTATTTTCTCTCCTGTGCTGAGAAGTGGGAGAATACTCTGCAGCTGCAAGATAGAAACCAGAAGCAGGGGAGCAGAAAGGTGCACCAAAAGACAGGTCTTGTCATAAAGCAAAATGTACTGCCCCAAGCACACACATTTCAGTCCCTGTTTCTTGCACCCTGAGCACCACTTCTACTGTCCTGTCTTGATCTTCTTGCACTCAAACGTATTAAGTGCCTTAATACACCTTTGAAGTACCCTGAAGTGTCCTGAACCTTAATTTCCATCTGGTTCTCCCACTTCCACAACTTGACTCAGGTCTCGGTGCAAAGCCAGCAGAAGGCAGGAGGGTTTTTGGATGGCTCTGGTGGCACTGGGGCTGGAGCCCTGGGATGTTTCCCGGTGCCTGCCCCCCTCAGGCACGTTAGTCACTGCTCCTTGGCACGGCACAGCCCGTGATTAGCATTTCCTTCCTACGCCAGTCCTTCACGCCGCCGCTTCAACTCTGACTTTTTGTTTTCCTCCTTTCCCCCCTTCCCAGCCAAAGGGGAGAACAATTCCTGGAAAAGAAAAATGCTCTTTCTCCTGCATTGCTGAAACCTTTGCAGGGAGCTCTGGGGAGGAGAGAGTAGACTTTGGAGAACATATGGCTAAAAGCATTTGGGGGTTTTCAGATGGTAAATGACCGATGAGGTCTCAAAGGGGTTTTATTTATAAATGATAGACTCCTGAGAGAGAAATAATTGCTGCTCTCCCAGGCGTAAAAAAGCAATTCACCTGACATAAAACCCAGGGATAAAATTAGCTAAATGAAAGCAAGATATGGCAACTGTATTAAGCTGCTTTTTTTCTCTCTCTCTCTCCTTTCCCTGCTGAATGGTGAATCATTTAAATTTTGTTTTCCCCTCCTTTCTTGGAAGGAGGAAAAAAAAAAAAGAAAAAGCCAACGCCAAAGCAGTGCCTTGGGTCTGAAAGAACAGATGGTGCCCTGGGCGGCCCTCCGGAGCGCTCGGCAGCGTGCATTCCTCCACTCCAGCGCTCAGATAACTGAGTTATACAGCACACGACCATCTGGTGTATGACACATCTTGTGTCCCCCGGACAATGCCCCAGCAAACCTCTTCAGGGGAGAGGTTAGTTTCTAGGGTAACAGCAGCATGTGCAGCTCCAGGCCTTATTGAGATTCAGGGCTCCTCACTTGTCCCTATTCTTCTCCTCCCTATTGTTGTCACTTGAGCTTTTGCTGCTTGGTTACACCGAGACTGACAATATCCATCAGTATTTTGTCCCCGGCCCAGAAACCATTGTCTCCAAATTTTGTTTCATTATTTATGTTTTCAATATCCAATGGCTGACTGAAGCATCTGCTGTAGAGTGATAAGGCAAGTGCCTATTGAGGAGAGCTGTGCTGCTGCCTGACAACGATGGTTTGAATTATTTAGGTTGTGGTTGGACAAGCATTTGCGAAAGGCAGGGTACCCGTGAAGCACTGAGGTGACTTTATTTATTTCTCTGTTTCAGGTTTTTTTAGGTGCTCACATCTTTTAATCCAGACCCAAAGAAAGCTTAAAGCCTCTGTAGAGAAGTCAGCTCTGAAGAAGTAGCTCTGTTCATTGACTGGCGGCCTCTGGATGTTTCTTTGTTGGGAAACTATTTGGGATTGGGGGAAAAAAAAAAAAAAAAGGAGGGGTTCACCTTCCTTTTAATTTTCGGTGGGTTTTGTTTTAAAGCAACTTTGGGGTTTGAGTGCTCATATTCTCCACTTAATTAAAGAGCTGAAGCCTGGCTTATAACCATGACCAAGCACTATGCGCAGTACTCTAAAATTCTGTTTCAGCAAGCTGAAATCAGCCAAATGAAGTAGTAGAAGTAGTAGATGTTTTCTCCACCAAAAGACATGTGCCCCACTGAATCATTTACTCTGTTCCAGAACAATTATACCAACAGCATTACCTTCCTCACATATCTGTAATTGTCACAATCAGACAAAATCCCCCCAAATTCTTATATCTGCATGAAGTAGACTTTCCTTTATTCATGGAAATAAAAATGTAAAACATCGAGCGTGAGGTTTAAGCATTAAAAACACACAACTGAGAAAGTACCACTTATGTCTAAGAAAAATTTGCTTTACTGCCGGCCTTAGTCAAGGTATGAGTAACTTTAAAACACTGCATTGCATCTGAGGTTCAGGTCAAGTATTAGAGAACCAGCAATAATGTAAGAGAGGTTCTATATACATGTATCAAATAATAATAACTATATAGATTGATATTGTGATAAGTTTGCCATAACATCAATTCTGATACATTATTTTCACACATTTATAAATGGAGATTTTACTTTCAAAGTAACACTTGTAAAATACAGATATATGACCTTAAAGGCAATTTTTCAATCATTTGCCTAAAGTGTTTCAGATCTACTGCGAGGAAAAGAGGAAAAAAATTTTAGAAACATGAAACAACATCTTTTTTGTAGACAGAGCTGGTGGAAGAAAATAACAACAAGATGCAACCTTGAGCCTGGTTTTAAATATTCTAATGAAATTCACTTTTGAGTTGCAGCATGATCTGCCCTTGACCTGCTCGTGAGGTGTGCCCCAGCAAGTGCATTTGCTTCATCACATGCTTGAGATGGCACGTGATCACAAAACAGAGACCACACTAGGGTGCAGGTGCAAGAGGAGAAGGAGCTGATCATGGGCAAGCCTTGCTTAGCTGTGTTTTGCTTGGCAGCATTCAGCAGTGAGGAGGAAGGGACAGAGTTCCTATTTTCCTGTCTTAAGTGTTGAAAGTTGCCAGCAACTGGCTCCAGCAGAGGCCTCTGTGTTATCTCTGTAGGTGCAAAACCCTCCACTTGGCCAGCCAGGCAGGGCCAGCTGGGGAGGTGTGGGAGAAGCACCTGGGCTTCAGGTGTTTGTGGATGCTCAGGGAAGGTCCATTCACCCAGGTCTGTCACACAGACTGCAAAAGGGGGCTCAGCTGTGCAGCCTTTTCCCACTTCTCACAGCCCTCCTACCTCCACTCTCCCAACTTCAGGGATGGGGAGCTGCAGCCCTGGGGTGCCTCAGCATCTCTCCAGGTTCAGGGCATGTGAATAAATGAAAGTGAACCAGAGCAGGCCATCCCCTCCTGCAAAAGGTGCTTTTCTCTTCGTGTGGTACAAGGTGAGGTATTTCTTTAGGAATTGTGAAAGCTGCCAAGCCTTCAACTGGAGCACTGTGTAGCAGTCTGGTTATTTGGAGCTGGATGAGTCTTTCCTGAAAGTGGCATGGAGCAGAAGAAGGGTAACAAGGGTGGTCAGAGGAATTAAGGGCCTGTATTAGGAGTTTCTCTGTCTAACCCAATGAAACAAAGGCTAAGGTTGGTTTCCATAAACATACAGGAAAGAGAATAGCTGTTTCACCCAAAGGGCAATGTTGCCATAAGAAAGAATACATAAGTTGTCCACAAACAGATTTTTGAAGGTTTCTAAACATCAGAGAAGGGGCTTTCTGCAATAGCACTCTGGTGAAAATATTGGGAGCCAAACCTCCAAGCTTTAAGATGTGGCTTAATCAATTTATGAAAGAGATGATAGCTTGTGATTGCCTGCAAAGGCAGGGAACTGGTCCTCGTGACTCAGGACATCTCTCCCTCTCCAGTATTTCATCAGTCTTAAAGGCAGAAGAGCCCATTAGATCATCTGCTCTGAACTTCTGTTTGATACAGGCCATGGATCTCAACCAGTTACTCTTTGCTGAGCCCAGCAATTTGTCTGACTTAGGCATTATCTTACCATCACCAGAGAAAGAAATATTAAATATTTGTCTATATTTATATAGATATAATTTTTGATCACTATTTAAAGAAAAGTGAAGGCAAGTGATACATGCAGTATGGAAGCAGACGAGAAAACTCACTTCATTTCTAGAAGTTCTTGCCTGCAGACTTCAGCCTAGAAGGGTTTGTCCAAAGGAGCTGGTTTTATTTCCCTTGTGGAAAAGAGAAAGTGCCATTTTCCTGCCTCTGATCAATCCAGAGTGAGGAAGGTGAGCCAGGCAGATACTGCATATTGCAATATCCCTGCCTTTACTGTCTTGTCACTTTAGGGGAGCTAATTTGGAGCAAATAGGGGTGAAAAGAAAGCCCAAGGCATCTCCATCTGTGAAAGCAAAGGCTGCTTACAGGAGAAATCTCAGCCGAACCAGGAGGGAACCTTCATCTTTCCCATTTTATGCAGAGGAAGGGCAAGCCAGAGTATAAAGCTTTCCTCAGTTACGTGAGGAAGTGATCATTTTTCTAGGATTTTACTAAGATATCTCTATACTGTTTGAGGGCCACACTTGACCATGCTGCTCTGCCTTTGTCCAAACCTCTGAGAGCCAGATGAAGCCAACCAGTATTTCATATAATCTGTTTCATTGACAGCATAGCAAATGGCCTCTTAGCAAAGAGGTTTCTCTTTGGAAAGGATCACTGAAAAGTCAGAAAAGAAAATTAAATTAAGAAGCATAAAGCAGAGTGCCATGGGCAGAGGGCAGAAGAATATACTGCTGTTTGTGTGTGATCTAAGAAGTCAAAGGTACTCAGTTTTTCCAGCAACATCTGAATACTTTCATACTTTGAAAAAAAATCATGGCACAGTCTGTTTAGAGGAAAAAGCAAAACAAAACAAGCGGGGCCGTGAGACATGATGCAATTTGCATCTAAATACCTTTTAGAGATAAGAACGTGTTCAGAGGAAAACACAGTATCGCCAGTTCACGAGACTTACTTTCTGGTATCTTTGTGGGAACCAAATGAATTGCAAAACATCTGCAAGGTCCAAAGTGTCAATTATGCCTTTATGTAGGTGGAGGAAATGTCACATGATGGAGGCAGTCATTGGACATGGTCAATTGTAGGGTTTTATCCTTTGCTTAGCCTTAAAGCCTCACTCAACAGTCAGGTTAGACAATGGCACTGTCAGAGCGGGAGATGGATCAGTTTGGCCACTCAGAGGAGTTGCTTATCAGCACAGAAAGTGTCCCCAGCCTCGGACAGCACTGACATTTCGCTTGCAAAGCCTGGCTCCGGGCTGCTTCGAACAAGTAGGCTTCCAGATTTGCACATCTAGAAGCAGCCAAATGAAAAACCGAGCACAAAGCACAGATATCAGCTAGGATTTGCAAAAATAATCATGCAAATGAAGAGTTTTCCAAAGTTTCCCTTAGACCAGATCTGTGTTTCTTAGTCAGAATTCTCCTCCACAATTTGTTTTAAAAAATGCCAACTTTGCAGAAGCATCTTACAGGAACATATAAAAGGAGGTTGTGCATCATTCAAGGACCGTAGGAGCTGCCAAACGAGAAGAATGGTTTTGAAAGGCCCATATGTGTGACTCTGAATGCCAAATATCCTCATTTTAATGGCTTGTGTGTTACAGTTTATATTGAGCACTTCAACAAGTCCCAGTAATATTCTTTCTGGATTTGCAAACTTGCACTGCTTCTCCAGGAAACTTTTAAATCCAGCAACATTTGTAATACAGAGTTTGTGTGTGTTTTACTGCAGACAATGTCTGCACAAAACAGCATCTACAGTCTGTAAAATAGCACAGAAATGCCACTGGCACCATCTCCAGCTGCGCTCCAGGCTGGGGTCTGATCTGTAGTTTACACCAGGGTTGATCACTCTCTAGCCCATGCCATCCATATGCAGGGTGACATGTTTGGGTGCTTCAAAGCCCACACAGATGCTGTCAGAACCTGTGTGCAACAGTTATCTGAAAGAGAGGACCTGCAGGGGACATTGTTGTGGCAGTTAATGGAAGACATTTCTGCAGAACCACCAGAGAATCCTGCAAAATGGGACAGTTTCTCCAAAGTCTGGTTTCTAGGTCTGTGGTAAGAAAATCAACAGCCTGAATTGCATCAGCCTTGTCAACTCCACAGCTGCAACCATCATCCTCTTTAATTACAAATTGTCACATGCAGATTATTGGCATCAGCTGCCCTCCCATCATGGAAGCTTTGGATTGAGCTTGTAAACATTATTTTCAATTATTATATTATTGCACCACTATGGTTGCTTTTGTAAAGTCTGCGTGACTGGGCAAACGTGTCTGGCTTGACTCTGAGTGTGTGTCCCACCAAATGGGATGCCATTTGCAAGATATGAGCCAGACTGGATAAGAAAATGAGCAGCAGATGGGGTAAGGAGGAGGCAGGGAGAGGAAATGTTTGGTAAGTAGTGAGTAACCCTTTATGGCACATGTGTTTCTGCTGCCGGACTGTGCTGTTGTTGGTGCTGACACTGTAACACCACCATATAACCTACAGGGGAAAACCAGGAGCCCCGGTTATGTAACTTGTAAAAAGTCTTTTTAGGGTCAAGGTAGGAATCTGGGCCAAGGGATTCTAGATCTGTGTGATCCGGGCAAGGGGACATATGAGCAGAAAGGGAGACATGTAGAACCAGGGTTTTCTACTGCTTTAGAAAGCGTGCAGCCAAAACTGGAAATCAAACATCGAAAATGAAATCTGTTCTGAATTTTAAAAGCCTTCAAACTGTTTTAGCTTGGATTTTTGTATTTAGTGTAGCTATGTTTACCAGTGCAGTGTGAGATAGAGTTTGGGAGAGATTTTACCTGCAGGAGGAGTTCAGACCCTTGCTGAGCTCCCAGTCTCTGCATTCTCCTGCCCTTGGCCTGCAGAAGCTGTTCAGTGCTTGTTCTGCCTAAGGTACTGGTCAAAAGCCTGGCTTAAATGAATATAACCAAGACGAGAAGGGTGGTTTTGCTCTGGTTGTGGCGAGTTGTCAGTAACTAAACAAGTTATGACAAGGTAACCCATACAGCTAAAGAAGTGAAACAACTGAAAAAGGGATGGAATTTGCTCTGCTGGGGAGGAGTAAGTTAGAAATCAAAATGAAAGCATTTATTTAAAGTTTGTTGGATAAGCCTACCAAGGCAGGTATTCCAGGAAAGGGTGGAGTTCGTATCACAATACCAGGCATGGAAAGGATTTTTATGAAGGGAGCAGGCACAGATCATGTGCACTGTGAGATAAACCCACTGGACAGCTCTGAAGTGCATCACGGTTTGGGCTGGGTTACAGCAACATGAGTTTGGCTTGCTTTTGAAAGGGAGCATGAGGGAAGACAGCTATACAAGACTGTTCTAGCACCAAAATTACTTGAAGGGATGATTCCTGGAAACTGTTTTTAGTTTGAAATCTATGGCAACAGTTTCCCTGTGCCAATGAAGCTTGTGTAAGTAACATCTCTGCTAAAGAAAACATTTAATACAGTATAAAATCCAGCATCTGATGGTGAATGGATCCGGCTCCATGCTTCAAAACCTCTCGAAAAGAAAACAGTAATTGCCAGGAGGGGTCAGACTGTTGTCCATCATCTCTGTGGGAGAAAATGGCTTATATTTAGGAGGGGGAAAAATAATACAAAACCATACCATTTCCAACTGGAGAAAGCTGTCTATTAGAATTTCTTATTTCTGTGTCAGTTAATGTCCTTTCAGATGTTCAGAAGAATAATCTAGCTGAAACTGAACTGAACTCAAAATAGAATTGTCCAGTCCCTCCTCTTCTAAGCTCTTGTCATCAGGAAAAGAGCACAAGAAAATGTTTTATGGGCTAATACTGTTTTGGGTTCTTGAGAAGTTGACAAGTAAGCAACTGATAGGGGTAGATTCCTTGAAAGCCAGTTGTGCATGGAAAAATGCAGATTTATCAGGAGAGAAATTTGTATTTCTTCAAAACTTTATGCAGCACGGTCAGCGACTACATCGTTCCTGTCCTCCACAAAGGGTGAAGTGGATGCCAATGGCTCCTCTCAGCAGCTCTTTTTTCACCTGGAAAGACTCCACTTCACATATTTTGCAAATCCAAATATAAGAGATGGACTTTTTGTCACACACTTATCTCAAACATAGGCAAAAAGTGTTGCCATTTACCGAGCGTGCTGAGAAAACACCAGATGGGGACTATCCCGCTGGTAGTTCCCTATGGACTTGGGAATATTGGTGGCACTTCCAGCTTTACCCTGCCTTAAAGATTAGGATAGAAAATTAGGAACTGCCAACATGTTTGTACTGCAAATCAAGGACCGTTTTTCCTCCAGCTGCCTTGTGCCTCCTCTCTGGCAGATTCACTGCTCACAGGTTGAATAAGAAGGCGATTTTTGCCATCACCGAAATGAGGATTCATTGAGATTGCATAAGTGCACTGTTCCTCCAGGCCTGACCACCTCCTGCTGGAGCTGGTGAAAATACTGTTAGGGGATGCAGAGGGAGCTGAGCCAGGCTCAGCACTCTCCTGGTGACACAGACCATAGGATGAAGGTGGATGTCTCCCAGGAAACCAGCCTGCCACAGCAATTTGCTGCTAGATATCACACTGTGGCTTGAAATGAGTGGTATTTAGGCTATGAACAGGATAGACAGTGGCTTAAAACAGCAGCTTTGCCATTCCTTCACCAGTGATGATCCGGTGATTTGTTTGCTGAGTTGCAGCTTCTGAATACATAGGATTACCCAACAGTTTTTGGGTTTCTTTGTTACAAAAAGGAGCTTTTTAATTCTTTATTTGAGGGGGCAGGGCTGGGAAGTGTGATCAGATTGCAAAGCACCCTGGCAGTGGACAAAACCTGGTTTGTATGCACCTGGCACTTAATTGATTTCAGCTTGCAGCCTCTGAGCACTGCTGTGCCCTCTGCCAGATCCATGATATTCACAGGTGTGAGGCAGCCAAGCAGGAATACCCCCATGAATAAAACTCCTCCCTGCTGGCTCTTTGCTACCCTTGTTACCTAATTCCCTCGACGGAGAGCCTTGGAAAAGACCATGTCTTGGGTGAGTAGTGCTACCTCCTTGCTACCCAAGGAGGATGGAGGGGCACCTATCTAGGGGTGATGTTTTAATCTTTCTATGTTTATCTATAGAGGAGTCAACAAAACGCTTCATCGTCTCCTTTCTCTGTTAAACACAAGTAAGGAAAGCTTAGGATAGTGGGGGTTTTCTGTTTTGGTTGGTTTTTTTGGTTTGATTTTTTGGCGGTATGTTTTGGAGTTGTTAGTTAAGTAGGTTTGCCCCTAGTAGAGAAACCTCCTCTATGGTGCTTATCAGGAGAAGATCGAGAGCAGAAAACATGCACTGAGCTGCCAAAAACGCCCCATCATCTGTGATGTTACCCTCAGGTGCACAGCTAGGGTTTAGCCAGGTATACTGTGTAGGGGAGCCGTGCAATGTCCCATTTGGCAGGTGTGTAAGTGCTGCTGATGGAGAATAATTTCAGCTCTTGGGGTCTCTGCAGTTGCTCACCTCAGGGTCCTCTAGGAAGGAGCCAAGGCAGATCAGACTGGGCCAGGTTTTTAGCATATCCTTCTTCACAGTGCAACGTCTTGATCCCCAGTCTATCCACCTGTGTGCCCATTCTCCATCTCAGGGCTCCCCACTTACCCTGGGAATGCTCCCCCTCTCACAGATCCATTCACTGCAATTTCATTTGCTTAGTTTTCCTCCTTTTCCATACTCAACTGCACAAAAATATGTTCAGGCAAGTTTCCCATACCTAATCAGCAATGTAAGGTCCCCGTGCTTCAATGAAGCCAGCCTGAACCCTCCTGAAGATGGATTCTGGCAAGAACAAAGCACCAGCCAGCCCAAACTACGGACCAGTTGAGATCTCCACCATGGGGAAACAATATTTTCCAAGTACAGTCACAATCCTGCCCTATAGTTCTTCACTATTTTGATTAAACCTTTTCTTTTTCTCTTTACACTCTTAGTGTTGGCCTCACTAGTCGTCCTATATTTTTTGGACCTCTAATGTGTTTATTCAAACAGCATTTGTTAAGATTTGAGCCTTATCTCCTCTGTTTGAATACTACTCCTGTCCCTTTTTTGTCCACTTGTCACTCTGGGATTCTGTATGTTTTACCTCTTCTTTTTGCTAAATACTCCTCTTAAAAATACTGCATTTGATTTTGCATAATGGTAGATTTTGCTCCTGGAACAACTCTGCCACCTTTCTTTGGCCAAATTACACATACATCAGTTATTAATGAAACACTATCTAACATGACACTTGGAGTTTTTAAAATCTATCCAAAAATCAACATTTAAGTACTTTAATTTTGCTATCACTCACCTGATTATTTTGAAAAAGCATTACCCTCATTTTAAAATCACTTCAGGTGTTTTTGTGCAATAAAATTTAAACTGTACGTACTTGTCTTAAAAATCATTAGGGTTACTCATTATATTCTCTGTGTTATCACTAGAGATTTAAATGTGCCGTGTGCTCTGTGGCCAATTAAAACACTTGCTCTGTGATTTCTACTCTAATTGCAGCAGTCAGATTGGAGTCTGGGTTTGGAAGAGTTTGGGAAGAATGGAGCAGGTGGGAAGCAGCATGGTGACAAGGGTCAAACCTTGTTAATTCACACATGAAATACAAGAAAATGTTTCAGTGAAACAGAAATAAAGCTTTAAGAAATCAAACCTTCTAACCTAACCACGTGGATAAATATCAAATGAGTCAGAACTTTGTTATTGCTTTCGTTGGTCTAAAAAGGCAGACAAAACTGTCAAGGTTTTGGAAGTGCACCTGAGGATCTCAACTGGTAATTTTAAAGTCAATGCAATTTGCTCCCTTTATCTCAAAACCAAATGCAGTTCTGAAGTGCTGCATTAGAAAGGTGTCAGATACAAACTCTTCCAGTGACAACCACCTTGTTTGAGAAGTCCAGCTGCTGTGAGAACAGGAGCAGTATAAACATTTCTGTTTTCTCGCTCCAGCAGGATTAGCTGCCCCACACAGTCCCCTTAGCATCTTGCAGGTATTGGTAAAACCTGCTGTGTTAAGCATTGCATGAGCTGTATCTCACTGAGGTTGAACAATGACTTTAGCTCCTGGTGGGTGGCTTTGGACAGGTGTCTCTGTTCCAAACAGACGTGTTATTTGTTGCCCTTTTCTGCCTCTAGCTCTTCCCTTGTAACCAGAGACTGCACGGGTTATCTCCACAGCCCCATTTAACGAGTCTGGCATAGCAGCTCCATTTCTTGCACAAGGTTAAGCTCTTCACGGCAGGAGCAGAAGTGGGACTCCTCACACACCTCCTCGCCCAGGAACACAGCAGCACGAGAGAAAATGTGGTCAGTGCCTCTGCTTGTCCTCCCCTCACTGCCTTTAGGCTCATCCCCCAAAACTGGGAGGTGAGATTGCAGTAAGACTTGGTGCGACCTTGCACGTTTGTTGCTCCGCTCTTTTTTTCCAGGTGGATGCTCAGCAGTTTTGGGCGGCGACGTGTTTGTGTGAGTCCATTGCAATGTAGATTTTGGAAAATGGCTCAAACGATCTTTTTTGTTTTTTTTCCTAGAATGCATGGATGCGGGGGACGCGGTGAGTGCGTCCCCACGGCTCCCATCCTCCTCCACCTTTGGCTGCCACACAGGCCGCTCCAGCAGCAGCCCGGAGGGGGCTGCGCTGGGAATGCCCATCCTTCCCGGGAGGAGTTCCCTGGGCGCGCTCGGTGTTCCCGTGTGCCGCAGCGGAGCGGAGGGACCCTGGGGAGGGTCCGTCCCCTCCCGGGGTGCGGGGGCGCGGCGGGGCCAGCAGAGGGAGCGCACACGACGCGGTGCTGTTGCGGCCCCGCTCCCGGCCCCGCTCCCGGCCCCGCTCCCGGCGGGGGCTGGGACTGTTCGGGGAAAATGAAGGCATTTCCCAAACCGCCCCGTCTCGCCCTTTCCCCACCCCGGGCGCAGCCCGCGCGAATGCGAGTTTTGCACCGTTTTACGGTGTAACGGGGTTTGGGCAATTCCTGCTGCGGGGCTGAACCCGCGCCCTAAGGGTTGTGAGTTTTGGCTTTGTCCTCCAGAGCGTCTCTTCTCTAACCACACTACAAAATCCACAAACACCTTTCTAAGCGGACACCATATCTAGGAATGTCATCCGCAGTATGCACCTGATGCTTTAAACGTGACCATCACCTCTGCAGTCCCCGTGAGCCTCTCTGATTACCAGTGCTGGAGCTTTCATGCTCCCATAGGATATGCAGCCCAGAGAGTGACAACTGAGCTCAGTCCCAAACTCTAGTGGCCCTTGATGCAGAATTGGTTGGAATAAGTCTTTTGCATGAAAATGATCAAAGTTTAAAAAGAAAACCAAGTCATACAAAGAAAACTCTTGAAAAGACTTATTCATAAAAAAAAATAAAAAAGATATTTATTTCTGCATCTGCCACTCAGAAAGGACCAGCTGCTTTATAGACAAAATCCACCCCAAAGAGCCTGTGATGTGAGACCCCAGACTCGCAAACCAATGGGGAACTCCTCCACCTGCACAGAAATCCATGGATTTCAGGGGAGTCTGCACAAATCATTTTGCAGGAGTAGACCTGAAGCCAGTCACACAGATGGGCAATGTGACATTGGTTTGTCCATTGCCCTTCATTATATTCTTAGCCCCCCCTCCCCGTGCCCTAGCTAATCTTTATTTTCCATGTACAATGAGGGAAAATGGCTACTCCAGATGTCTCTAAGCTCCTCTCAAAAGCCATTATCTGGCAGGTCTCTCTAGAGGACTGTGCTAACTGTGGGAGTGTTGCTTAGTGGATAATAGTACCTATCCTCTATTTTCATGCTCCTAACAGTGAAAGTTCTGGAGTTGTCTAATACATTTTCAAGCAAATCACCAAGACAAGCAATAGCAAGGATGATGGGGAAGGAGAAAAAAGCAAATGTTGGAAGGACCTGGGCATTTTTGAGGAGGATTAAGACTAATCAAGCTTAGGTCTGCAGAGCATTTCTTCTTCTTCTTTCCTTTCCTGACAAGCCCCAAACATTCCCTGCCCTGTGAATGTTTCCTGCTCTCTACTTTTGTGTTCTTACTGTTTTTCTCTGATCTCTCTAAGACTTGGCTTGCAGCTGTCAAAGTTCCCCTCCATCCAGGTTGTGAGTCTGTGGGTTGTTTCACTTCCAAACTGTCTTCAACTGCACCTTCTGAATTTGGCTGGATCAGGCACTCAAAATGAGGTAAAAGGGATGGTTTCTGGCTTGCAGAAGTCCCAAGTGTTTAGTGAGGTGGCAATACCTTCTAACACAGTGACTTCTTCTGCCACTTCTCACTTCTGAGTGCAGTCCCATCAGAAGAATGTAGAGGGGATCCATGTGAAGGGGAAAGGAAGAAGCTTGTGTTGTTCCTCTCCTGTGCACTCTCAGAAACCTGGGGCTCTTTGGAGGCTGACACAAGGCAAACCTGAAACAGGCTCATCCTGGAGGAGTCTGTGATTGCCAGTACAAGTCCTGCTGCTGTGCCATCCTCTCTTTTATTCCCCTGGTGGGGCCAAAGCACTTTGTACCCTCAGCCAGGAGTCCCTGGTGGTCCCAGCTGCTCTCACTCCGTGCTGTGACTGGGGCCAGCAACACAAGAGGAATTGCAGCAGGGATGGAAACTTGTTCCACTGAGCTGTATACATATTAATCTCCTGTCCAAATCCACCAGAAAGGCATAAATATGTATGCTGGGATTTCTGTACTAAGGCTGGAGGGTGGAAAAAAAACCTTTGAGGCTAAGTCAAATCCATATTATTCTTCAGAGTCTGCCAGTAGACAGGGCTGTCTCAGGACACAAGGTGGGCAGTTACTTAAAGCAAGGGACTGCATGAGGCAGCAAAGCAGCCTGCAGTCTGCTCACCTATTCAAGGGCACTGTGGCTGCTGTGGTCAAGGCTGGGATACAGGAGCAGACGTCAAGGAAGAGCACTGCCTGGCAGACGTAGGTAGCACTGTGTGCTGCTGGAATTGTCCCTTTTCCCATCAGGGAGCAGACTGTGTCAGCGTGTTGAGGCAGTGTCCACAGAGCAGCAAAAAGCTCCCTCACCTGCACTGACCAAGATCTTCCAGCTGGCTCTGCCCTAGACTGCTGCTTAACTCAGGTAAGACAGTGAACCACACAGAATCAGATACTGAAATAGCCACATACACACGTGCAGATATCGATAGATACCACCTATGCAGCATACACAGAGAAAATAGCCCCCTCTTAGATATACGTTTGAGCACTTCTGCTTTGGTTATTATCCCAACAAATATCTTTGGAGGAAAACAGCCTTTCTATCCTTTTACTAGAGAGGACATAGATCTACCTGTGCCTATGCATCCAAATAACACATAAGCCAGATTTACCTTACCCTCTCCTAAAGATCCCGTGACTTAATAAGACATAGGAATTTGTCATCCTCTTTGTAATGTCTTCAGGACACACAGCTTATTGTAGGCTACACTGTTGGTGCCTTACCTAAGAAATGGGTCTACAGCAGCTCAGGCAGGCTTTTGTTTTCTTGTTGCTGGTACAGGTCTTTTTAGTCCTACTGCTATGGGACAAAAATTATGCTCATGGCTGCAGAACTCTGATCCATATGTGATAGCAAGTCTGGAAGTGGTTGTGGCGAGTACATCAATCACAAGGGCAGCCAGAGGAGCCAAGCCCTTACCTTCAATTAGATGGCCCACTCTGCTATGGGTGCTGCTGCTTTAAAGGTTCAATAACCTTTATGATATTTTTTCTAATTGTCACATGCTTTTTCCTGTCTTTTGCAAAACCAAATCCGTATTTTCTGTCTCCCTCAAGAGCAAAACTCAACCTTAACCGCTAATAAATTCATTTGGGGGACCACAGAACATTAACATGAGGCAAATACGCAGCAAAGATGCAAAATTAGCCTGCATGCCACCCGTGTGACAAGGATCTATCCAGCTGTGGAGGGCTCTTATTTTACAGACAGTAGCTTAAAATACACCTCGAGGGCACAGCAGGGACTGTATCGTGTTAGAACCCTGTGCTGAATCGAGAGCCAGCCCCAGACCTTGCAAAAAGGGATGGTTGCTGCTCACAGCTTCAAGTGCAGCACAGAAAGGACCTAAGAAAGAGGGGGAAAAAAGCAGGAAAGAGCTTATGCTTGGATGTCTAGGGCCATCTGCCACCGCAGAAGTACAATACTGGATTCTTGAAATGTAAAAATAGATCTCAAAAGAGACATGTTTTAATGAACTGAACACAAAGAAACATGGTCGAAATAAACTGAAAACAGAAGCAAGGTTCAAGGATCTGTTTGTTAAATGAACACCCAAAGCCAGAATATGTTTTTAGTGCTGGAGAATGCTGGCTGTCTGGTTTCTGCTAAAGCCTCCGCTCTCTCTTTGGGATGCATGTGGGAGAAGGAGGGGGTGAATGGCAGCCCTTGTTTGTCCTCTCTTGAGGAATCTAATTATGTATCAATTGATTTCAAAGCCTGGAATAGTAACTCTCCAGAAAACACTCGCTCAGAGACATTGTTCCAATTTTCGCCTGTTCATAATTTATTCACCTCCGGTTTCAATGAGAAGGGTGCTCCCTCATACTGATTCGCTCCCCACAAGTTGCACAGAAAATCACAAGTTTGTGGACTTTTAAAAAAATAAAACCAAACAAAACATGCACACACAGAGCAGCGCTGTGAGGCGAGGGGAAGGCGTCTGGGCAAGCAGGAGGGAACAAAACGCAGCTCCTGCAACGCGGGGCTTACGCACACCACCACTCTGGTGGGCAGCCCCCGCCATGCCCAGCTGGGAGCACAGCTCCTGCCCTTGCCCCTCGCTGCCAGCACAGCCTGGAATTACCCTGGGGGGCGAGGAGAGCTGTGCACCCCAAAGGAGCACTGCCACTCACGGCACTGCGGTGCCCCGAGCATCACGGGGGGTGAGGTGCAGGCTGCTGCTGGTCTCCTGATGCTCGGTGTGCAGAAAAACCAAAACTGTTTTGGTAGCCTGCCCTGCTCCCACCCTACCTGCTCAGGCCAGCCGGCTCACGGCCATCCTGGGGTTTCCCTCTGCTCTGCGGCTCTGCGGCACCCCACGAGCCTCCAGCCACCCTGGAGGACCCCATCCCTGGGTAGCCCCAGGTCACCCACGGCACAGAGTGTGGAGAGTGACCAACTAGCCCACAGGCCACGTGTGTGTGTGTTTGGGGTGGGGGGTCCCCCGAAACCACAGCTGTTTGCTCGCAGCGGGAGGCACCCGGTGCCCAGCGCCGCTGCGTTGTGCCCACCCAGGGCAGGACCTCGGCCCCCAGCCGGGCAACCCCTCCCCCAGGGGCTGGGCCCCCCCAAAACCCCGCAACGGCAGCGGGTTGGGCGGCTGGAATCCATCCCTCCCCCCTCCCCAAAGCAGCCGAGCCACGAGTCTCCTGTCATTCAGCCTTCTGCCCGGCTGATCACTGTGAAAAGAGCCGCCCCGGTGACAGAAACACATGAATATTGACTGCAAACAAACCCCGGGGGAGCGGCACCTGGGGGGCTGCGAGCGCCGGTCCCCCCTCAGCCCGCGGGGAGCGCGCTCACCTGCAGCGGGGCGCGGGCACACGCGCGGCCCCGCACACGCGTGCACGGACAGCCACGCGTGCACAGCCACGCATGCACAGCCGTGCATGCTCACACGCATGCATGTCCAGCCCTGCACGAGCCCCTGCACGAGCCCCTGCACCCGCACCCAGCCGTGCCCGGCAGCCCCGGCCCGGCCCGGGCGGAGGGTCCGGCCGGCTGCGGCCCCCCTGGGCCGTTCGTGCCCCGCGTACCTGCCGCGGGCCGGGGAGGCGGCAGCTGAGTCTATATAGCTGGTGGGCTATAATGGGGCTGTCCCCCGGGGGGGAGGACCATAAAAGAAACACGTTTCATTTACAAGCTTCCCCCAGCTGGCCCCCGACTTTAGTCCTTGCTCCCTTTCTGGAGAGGGGATGGGGGG
>VXBT01001564.1:65224-91146 GCA_013400235.1 Oriolus oriolus | reverse complement strand
CCTGGCCCGGCCCCGCCGCGGACCGGGGGGGCGGCCCCGGCGCTGGCCCGGCCCCGGGGGGCGGCCGCCGCGTTCCCCGCCCGCTGCCGGTCCCTCTCCCTTTGTCTGCCGCCGGCCGGGGCTCCGCCGCCGCTTGCAACTCGGCCACTTTCGGGGTTGTTTTTTTCCCCCCGCTCCGTGTTGCTTTTTCCGCCTTAAGGGTGCTGTGGGTGTGTTTTTACTATTATTTTTACTATTATTTTGTTTGGTTGGTTGTTTTTTTTTTTTTCTCCTCGAGGAGCGTCGCCAGGAGGTTTTCAGCATCCGTGGGGCGCGGGGGCTTGGGGCGGGGGAGGTGATGCGTGTGGAGGAAAACGGGATCGTTTCTGGCTCGGGGATTTTTATTACACTGCTGCAAAACAAAGCGAGATGCTTGCAGATTTCAAAACAAGCTGAAGGCTATTTTTAAAAATAGGGCTTCTCAGCTGCATGGAAGTAATAACTTGCAGCCTTAGTGAATAGAAGTACATGAAAACCACAGCATTTCCCTCTCCTAACTTTAAAACCCACATAATACGTGTTTGTTCACTGCAGATGAACTAATCTCGCTATTGTGTTGCCGGGGATCAGCTGGCTTGTGCTTTACATTTTCTGCAGGTCACTGCAATCATTGCCTTTTGTTGTTTTGGGATGGAGGAGTATGAAAGGAAAAGAAGGGGGAGCATAATTGACACCGTGCTAAAATTGGTCCCAGAACATCATCATAGTGTTGATGCGCATCTCAGAGGGTCATCATGGCAATGATTTTTTTATCTGCAGGCAGCAAGGGGAAAGATGAACTTCTTTCATGCAGTGTGTTTGGGGATCCCCTCACTTCTCATGTCACTGTGGCTCTTGCCTTTGGGAAATTCAAACCCTTGAGCAAAGACAACTTGGACAGTTTTATGCCCTAGAGGGAAAAAAATTAATATTAATTCCTAGGATGTGCTGGCTCTGCAGAGACTGCCCCAGGTGCTGGCTTACTGCAGGCCTGGAGGGGTCGCAGCTTTAGGCCCCTTAGGGCACTGGTGAACAGGTAGGTCAGCTTCAAGAAGAGGGGCATTTGTCTTTGCATCCATGGAAAGGCCTTCCCAGGCGCATCAAAGTAAGTCCGTGGTGTTTCCGCATTCAGCCCATGTCTGTGACAGAGCAGCCCTCCAGCACTGCTGGGGACCCTCACTCCTGCAGTTGCCATGCCAGTGAGGAGCTTGTGGCAGCTGGGACAGCTCCTGCCACCTCCCAGGTACTGCACCTTCAGTAGTGCTTCCAAAGTCTGCCCACACCAGGAGGTACCAGCAGTGCCCATGGGTTTGGACCCATGGACCCAGGGTTGGCTGCTGCTGGCAGGGAAAATGTTGGAGCCTGGCTCACTGCACAGGAAGGATCTATCCATGCTCAGGCTGCTGAGCAATGAGATGCCATGGCAGGTTTGATCTCGTAATTTCCTGATGTTTCTGAGGACAAGTGGGGTGCTCAGTGGGAAGGGTCTGTAGCTTTGTGATTGAGAGAAGAAGATGCAGCAAGTGCCTGCAGGGTGCAGATCCCCACTTGTTTCCTGGGCAGGCATGGCATCACACCTGGCAGAAGACTTTGCTGACCAGTGGTACAGACAGACCACTTTCATTTCACTACTGCTGGAAGCACTGATGTTTTAGGAAATGTGAAGTCTTTTTTTCTTTCAAAGATGCCTGTTCAGATGTTATGTTCTCAACAGCCATTCTCAGTTTCCCAGGTGAGTTGGACAACCTACCCATGTGGCTGTTTTAGGTGACTATTACCCCACTATTCTTTCTGTCTCAAAATGGCCCTTGAAGGTGGCCATATGGAGGTCTCTTGGCCCCAAGGATATAATTTAGGGAGCAGGTCATGAAAAGGCTCTCCTAGTTCCTCATCACTAAGGGCACATCATCTTAAAAAGCAAGAGGCGAGCATCAGTTAGGCGCAGGTTCAGCCAGGAGAGAAGGGGTGGGTCTCACAAGCTGGGATGGTTGGAGAACGTGGTGAACACGGCACAGTGTTCACCTGGGGACTTCTCTCAGCAGCCATCAAACACATCTCTCGGGATGTTGGTTGGGGCGGTTTTAGGAATAAATGTGCTATGCAGAGAAAATACTTTGAGTTCCCCAAGAAACCTGCTGGAAAAGTGCCTTCTATTCAAGACTCGAGCCGAAAGGCAATGGCCAGGTCCCTGCAGACAGGGGCTCTTTGTGAGGAGTCCTCGCGAACCTGCTGCCGTCCTCCCGCCGTGCCGGCGAGGCCTTTCCTGTGTTCTGCCTCCTCGGTTTTAGACATTCCTGCCATGAAAGCTGAGCGAGCAAGATCCCCTGCTATTTGCAAGATGTGGGTGTGCCCTCTGCAAAATCCACGTCGTTGTCCTTCCAAACCCTTTCCAGAGGTGAGCCAATATTTACGCAGTGCTTGAGGGACGCAAGGAACGACGGTTTCGACGTTCAGGGGTTGCGTTGTGTTTGAGGCCACTTCACCTTCCAGCTCACCTGGGAGGTAAAGCAGATTAGGTTTGAGGTTACCAGCCCTGTTTTTTTAGTTCAACTTCCTCACTGTTAATGCTCCCTAATGCTTTGACTGGGTTTTTTCTTGTCCCACTATACATTTAGGTTTTAGCTGGTGGTGACAGTCCTGGGCACTCTCTGCTCATTGCTCTAGCAGTGTCTGTTTTTCTTTTTTTGTGTGGAGATAAAGAGCATCCAGCCCATTTGAGGAGGAAATACTGTATGCACAGAGAGATGTTTTTAATTTAGTGAATATGTGAACTCTCAGGCCAGAGGGGTAGGTTATGATCCTTTAAACCAGCAGTTTGCCTAACATGAGCCACAAAATCTTACCCAAGAGCTCCTGCCACCAAGCCTATTAACTTCTTTGGAAATTCCTGCTCCAGAACACTGAGCAGAGTAATTACTGCTATGGTTAGAACAATGCCCCATAAGAATGAAACATTTTTGCTCAAAATATCCAAGTCATATCTGCTTATGTCAGAAAAAATAATGACTTTAACTAGTGTGTATTCGTGCTGGCTGCTCTGTCTCAAAAGGGTGAGGGGAGGGAAAAGCAAACTCCTTTATGGCCTGTGCATCATTGCAAAGGGATTGCAATTGCAGGAGGTTTATTGCATTTGACTATTCCTGTTTGGAAAGGGTCCAGGTTGACTGTCAGAGCCAGGGCTGAGTCTGATGGCTTGGCAGACAGGGGAAGAGACGTCCTTGCACTGTAAACTGAGCAAGGAGTAACCAAGGAGATTCAATAAGAAGTTGTGGAGGTAACAAAAGAGAAATTCTTGGTGCTGTCAGGCTGATGGGGCTGACTGTTGTGCAGCTCCAGGTTAACTTATTCAGAAGAGAGGGTTTAGTGAGATGCTTATGTATAGAGGCAAACAGTGCCCATGACATGGTGCCATGGAGGAGCACTCCTCTGTCTTTTGGCAAGTCTTGGAGTGAACTTCTCCTGCAGGGATTGTCCTCAGCATGCTGCCAGACACACAGACCTGTTGTTGGGCCCCTGAGGCTGGGAGGTTTGTGCTTTTCTCTCTTCTCATTTCCTTTAGTACACGGTTATCATCTATGCTCAGCAATGTTTAACTTGGGATTCTTCAAGTGTCATGTGATCCACATGTGATTGCTTCATTTCAGAACGTGTTATATCCCATAATTGCTTTAGCAGAGGCACAGACCAATAGACATTGGTGCTTTATCTCCTTTGCACTTCTCTTTTACTATGCATGCGATCATAAGCAATTTGCATTTATACCAGTGGTAATTTTGCTTGGTACTTTGGAATCCTGCTTTAATAAACTGATTACAATTAAGGTTCAAGTTAGGACAGACTGCTCAAACTCCTCACCAAGGCTGTTCTACCACCAAAGTGACAATTCAAATTATTCAGACTGGTATAGACTCAGAATTTTCCATTTCTTGACAAGGTCATAAAATGTCAGATTATTAGATTTGATAGCTAGGCAAAACCACACTAGTTCAGGGATTAAAATGGGAAAAGGCAATCTGAACACAACCCTGAAAAAATTCCGGCAGCTTAAATTTGGTTTGAATTACTTTTTGTTCTGTTCTCAAAAAAATGCATAAACTAATACCTCAGCAAAAAATTGCTTCATTTGATTTAATTTCCTTCAATTATTTTTTAAATTATTCTTTCTGTTCTTGGTTGTTAAAAGAAGAGCCAGCCTTGCTGTCCAGCTGCTGTGCATCATCAGGGTAGCACAAAGGTAGCAGTGAATTTAGCCTAATCTATTGATGGACCTGCCAGTGCACCAGGGGCCATTGCATTCTCCCTTCACACCCCTCTTTTGCTCTTTCCATCATGTCGTTTTACTAGATGAACTCCACTCGCCATCTGGCCCTTCATCCTGACTGGGAGCCTCACTCATTTGCAGGATGCTGTGCTGTTAGCTGGGAAAGCAGGCTGGGAATGGCAGGTACCAAGAAGCACTTTGAGCTCACAGTACGTACCTGTGGAGGGTGGCTCTTTTTTGCTTACTGTCTATGTAGTTATACTTGAGCAGTAGTTAAATACTCCGTTTATTTATATCCCCTCCTTTCTGTTGGTGTAATTGCTGTCAAAGTCATGCTCTACGCTCACAGGTCCTGTTCATCGCCACTCTCTGCATTAAACGAGAGGTTTGCATTTTGCTTGTTTTGACATTCCCCTCGCCTTTCATCTTGATCCATGCTAATATTATTTTTGGAGTAGCTTTTCATAGGTTATTTCTACTTTATGTAGAGGGAGGTAGTGGTGAAGGGGCCATTACACAGGTTTTATTTTTGGTTTCATGTTTCTTAAGTAAACAGGTTTTTTACTGCTGGTAGTCTAGCACGAGTCCTGAAGGAGATCGTTCATGGCCTGGCCTGTTGCAGAGAGGAGGTGCCTGGTCCAAAAGCAAGCCCGAGAGCAGCGGTAAGTGCATCAGAGGCATCTTCGCGTGGATCCCAGCGCATGCCTAGAGGGAACAGAACCCAAAGAGCATGAAAAACTTCCCCAAAGCCCTAGAAAAGCCTTAAAATCTGGCTATGGAAGCAACACACACTCGAGAAGTGGAGGGTGTCTACAGAATCCTGACGATGAAGACCTTAAAAACTGCGTGAAGGGAGAGCAGACGAATCCAAGTTTTACTCGCCCCAGTCCGTGCGGCGCTGGCGGAAAGCCCCCGGGGGCGATCAGCGCTCCGGCTGTGCCCGCACCCCGTCCCTCCCCGTTCCGCAGGTCTCTGCCCCTCGTCGCCAGCCGGAGCCCGTGTCCGGCCGCGGATGGATGCGGCGATGCGCGGGGCAATGGTGCCCTCTAATGTCGGCCGGCCCGGAGCGCCGGGCGCTCGCCCGCCCCGCTCCGCCGCTCGCCCGCGGGGAGCGCGGCCTCGCCCCGCCTCGCCGCACCTTCCCGGCATCGGCAGCCCCTGTCTTCCCGCACCCCGGAGCCCTCCGGACTTGTCGGCGCGTTCTCTCGTCATCCAGCCCCCCGGGGTGGCTGCGTGTGACCCGGGGGCCTGAGATGCTGCTCACCGCGTACGGGAGCTCCGGGCTGAGCCGTGCTTGGTAACGGGGTCTCTGCTTCGCCACAGACATCTCTCAGGGCACGGTTTGCTGGGGACGGTGCTCTCCGGGCCACCAGCCTGCAGACAGCCCTGGGCAGCTCAAGGGAGAGCAGGTTATGGAAAAGTGCAGATTTTAAACCCATATGGTGTGCACAGTGCTTCTAGAGTAGGGAAATACATCGTAGCGGTAATCACCATCCTAGAGATTTTTCGAGTTGCTCCGAGTTTGTATGATTCTTTGGCAAGATTTATGGATAGAAGAATACACTCACTTTACTCTGTGAAAAATTAGGGTTGAGGTGTAAGTTTGCTATCATAGAATCACAGAATGGCTTGCATGGCAAGGGACATTAAAGATTATCTTGTTCCAATCCCCCTACCATGGGCAGGGACACCTTCAACTAGACCAGGTTGCTCAAATCCCCGTCCAACCTGGCCTTGAATATTTCTAGGGATGGGGCATCTCCAGCTTCTCTGGGCAACCTGTGCCAGCGTCTCACCACCCCCACAGTAAAGAATTTCTTCCTAACATCTGTCCTAAATCTTTTGGTTTAAAACCCTTAGCCCTCATTCTGTCACTACATTCCCTATAAAGAATCCCTTCCCATGTTTCTTTTAGGCCCCCTTTAGGTACTGGAAGGCTGTTCTAAGGTCCCAGCTGTTTTACCTGTCCCAGCGTGTCTCCATAGGAGAAGTGCTCCAGCCCTCTGATCATCTTTGTGGGCCTCCTCTGGACTCACTCCAACAAGTCCACATCCTTATACTGGGAGCCCCAGACCTGGATGCAGCACTCCAGGCAGAGTCTCATGGAAGTGGAGTAGAGTGGCAGAATCCCCTCCCTCGACCTGCTGCCCACGCTGCTCTTGATGCAGCCCAGGATGCTGCTGGCTTTTGGGCTGCAAGTGCACATTGCTGGGTCATGTTGAGCTTCTCATCTACCAACACCCTCAAGTCCTTCTCCCCAGGGCTCTGCCCGGTCTGAATTTGTGCTTGGGATTGCCCTGACACACATGCAGGACCTCACACTTGGCCTTGTTGAACTTCAGGAGGCTCACACGGTCCCACCTCTCATGCCTGTCGAGGTCCCTGTGGATGGCATCTGACATCATAAGGTATGGAATATCCCTTTGGTTAATTTGGGTCAGTGACCTGGTTGTGTCCCCTCCCAGGACAGCACTGTGCCAGCACTGCTCAGCAGTAGCCAAAGCACTGGTGTGTTACCAGCACTTGGTAGCCAAATTGCTTTTTCTCCTTTTTTAGAAGCGAGCGTTTTGTTTCCCCTTTTTCAGTCACTGGGAACTTTGCCAAACTGCCGCTTCTCAAATATGACAGATAGTGCCTTAGCTCAATGGCAGCTCTAGCCCTGGCAGTCCAAGAGAAGCAGGTACAGTTGTAGAGGATGCAGACCTTAAAACACTTGCCTGGCTTCATGGAGGCCTGGCATGTCTCAGGGAGCCCCAGGAGTTTTGTCTCTTTTACATTTTCCTTCAGCAGGTTCCCTCTCTTTGAGCGGTTGGCAAAGTAATGCAGTGCTGTGGGATCTGGCTGTTCCTTCTCTTGTGCCCCGAGCTGGATTCCCTCTTCTTATCTGCCTCTCCCTCAGGGCTTGCTCCCTCCATTCCCTGCGATGGGGTGTTGAGATATCCTGCAATGACGCAGCATGATGAGATAATCTTTCCTCCCTCCTCACCCCCAGCTTCTTGTTTGTATTCTTTGATTAATTTATTTTCTTGCCTGCAGCTTTAAATTTGCTTTAAGGGTAGTAACTTTCTGAAGACGCAGCACTAAAACTTTATTTTTTTTCTTAATCTTGAAAAGCAATCACTTCATAATCTCTCTGCTAGAATCATAGCATTAATTTTGCTGCAAGCATTGAATGTGGACCAAACATTGCCCAGCTAGTGGTGAAGCTGCAGAGGGAGTGGCTCAGTGAGCTCCCTTGGGGGAGTCCATCACGTTCATTTTACAGCAGTTTAACCATAATAGGGCTGCCATGCCCACAGTCAGGTATGTATTCCTGCGGAGTGAGGAGTGAATTGTACCTGCATCCAGCAGCACACCACGAGCACATTTATACAATGCAGAACAATTAGTGCTGTGACTCGTTGCTGGGTGCTCAGCCTATGTTATATATGGGGCAGCATCTAAGGACTTGTATGTGCCATCCACAGCAGCACTCAGCACAAATCCCATTAGCCTTCAGCATCCTGCAGATCCAAACAGAAATCAAGTGCCATGTCCCCTAACAGAGCAGAGGAGGTGGAAGACCACAGGTAACACTGGCTTAAAGACTTTCTAATGGTTTGCATGACACCCACTGACACAGCTATTGCTTAGTGAGCCAGTTCTCGAGTTTTGGACAGAGGCTGGAAGGACCTGTTTCTGGAGGTCATGGCTGGAAATGTTACTAAATACTCTGATTACATGTGGCTGCAGTGTCCTTTGGTATATATGGTGGAAGCCAGGAGAGAGTCAAGTTTTTTCCTGTGCTGTGACCAGGTTGAAAAATCATCAGGTTATTCTGTAGCCTTAAAAGTTCCCCTTAGCAGCGGCTCTGAAACTTCTTCCAGGAGCTATTGCTAAAACAAGTGTGTAGGGCAGTGAGCTCCAGGTGCCCAGCTCTTGGTTTCAAGTAGGGTGAAGTTTGGACTTAGGACAGGACAATCAGGCACAAAGAGATGAATTTGTACCTGATTCTCAACTGAACTTTAATTCCATAAAGGTGCAGTTAAAGACACACCCTGATGCTGCTGTGCAAGATAGCAGATATCTCACTGCCCCCCAGTGAGTGTGCACGTGAAGGCATTGCAAAATGACATGGTCCAAATTCTTCTAGTGTGAACCTTGAGACGCATTCTCAAACATAGTCATGACCAAATGGGTCTGAAATTAATGTTCTCCTAACAGTAAAAGCAAAAGAGGAGCTGGATGAAAGACTTGAAAGTTAAATCCTGGCAGCATGGAAATCAGAGGCAAAAGTCCCAGTGAGTTGGGATCAGGGTTTCAGTCTAAAGCCAAGTAATCCAGATCTTGTACTTCTCCAAGTAAAAATGAGTCAGCTGATCATTGCTGGTATTCAAAGAAAAAATAGAAACCAAGTGAAATCATTGAAGCTGACAGTGACAAAATGGTTGTGAGTTTGCTCTGTAAGGAAAGAAATACCTCTGGAGGTGTTATGTTTATGTAATCTCATTGCTTTCTAGATCAAATGCCCTTGCTTTGCAGATGGAAGAATGGCATTTTTGTTTCTTTTTTTTTTTCTTTTTTCCTTTTAAATTTTTTTTGTTTTTTTCTTTTATTTTTTATTTTCTTTCCTTTTTTTAAATTTTTTTTTCTTTTTTTTTTTCTTTAACCACCAGGCCACAAATTTAATCTAGAGTCTTTTCTTTTCATGCACCACAGCCGCTGAGCAAGATTTGCCTCTGACCTGCCCCGGCAGCCTTGCAGCTTCTGAGGGCACCTCCAGTGGGATTTGTGGTGGTTGTTGCTTCACCTGCGCAGAGATGGCTGAATTTGGCAATTTGATTGATGAGGCTCAGAAGGAACATAACCCACTACTCCCCTGGCTGTACTGGGCAATAAATAAAAGGAATAAATCCTTATTGTTTGGTTTGAAGTTAGTGAGGAGAGAGGCTGGGCAGACCTGCTGAGTAGATTGGTGTCGGTTTTAACAGGAGTCTTCAGGACCCAGTCAAGGTTGGAAGTTGGGGAATTACTTCCCAGCACCCTCCCTGGGGCAGTTTTACAGAGCTAACCTAAAAATTTGTAGAACTTGCTTGATTTCTGGGTTGTGAGCCTGTGATCATCTTGGGACAAGCTTTAAAAAGTATTTTGAAATATTTTTAAAAGCAAATAGCTCTTAGGGATTTTGTCTTGGGAAAATCTGTGTGTGCCACTCATGTTGTGATGTCAGGATTGAATCCTAACAGTGTGCAAAGTTTGCTCTGATTCTTTAAAAAGAGAGATAAATTTAACTCACAGGTCCTGGTGTTGCTCCAAAATAGTTCTGAAGAATTATTATGAGAAATGAGCTTTCAAGAGAGAACAACTGAGCAGGTTCGCTGTTTTCTTGTGTCAGACATACCTGCAATGTGTTAGAAACTCATCCTCATCCTTTGCTCTGAAGGAAGGCCATGCCTATAGAGGTTGAAACTGGAAAGAAGAGAATTGAATGGTACCATGCAGGTTCTGGCTTCTTACAGCAAAATTTCAAATATGTTTGAAGTGGGACTTAAGTATATGATAGAGTAGACTGAGCACAGGGATGTGTCTTCTAAGGTTTTCCACTCTCATCTCTCTGTCCATGCTAGAGCTGTATTCAGTGTTCAACGTTGGTTTTGCTGAATTACCTTGAAAATTTTCCCCAAACCACTGTGAAGATTCATCATATCCCACTCAAGAGCCTTTAGTAGGTTCCCCCTACAATCTCAGTGCTGAGGAGTCCATGAGGAATTCCCACTTCCAGCAAAGGCGGTTTGATTTCTTTTTGTCTCAGGTAAATTCATGCAGAGGTTGGATGGGCAGGCCAGAAGGAAACAATGAAGCATCTCCAGAGCCTTTTGGTGGTTTGAACAAAAACCCCAGCATTTGTAGGACTGTCATTGCTCTTGCATTTCTAACTAAAATCAAGATCGTAATTGTTCTCCCCAAGTAGCCCACACTACAGCCTTTATTGCTGATGCAGGGGAAGCAGACCACCTAGCTGGCAGAGAGGATACCTCCAGGGGCTGGTGTCTTCCAGATCTTTAAAAACTTTGGTTTTCCTGGGTGAGTTGACTGACAGGCAGGGGTGCATGCTCTGCTCCACCTTGCAACAGTGTGAACTCCAGGATTTGCTCTGACTTCACAAGACCATTCGAGCCTTCATCTGAAATGAGGTGTTTTGCTTAGAGGGAGAAGAATAAGGACCTTGGATGAGGCTTTTAAAGTCATTTAGAGCCCAGCTAGATCGGGGTTGTGTAGCCCTGTTTGCACATTTCACCGCTTTCGAGCTGCTGACAAATCCAGCCAGGCGTGACCCTGGATACCTTTGTCTCTTCCAGCCATAGGCAGCAAACATCTGCAACATGGGTTTATCCCCCCTCATGTAGGGGAGGAAGCCATGGGGTCAGCTGTCCTCCTTCCACTACATGCCATGTTGGTTCCATGCAAGGCTGGGGAAGGATTTGTCTGGTAAGGTAAGGATTTGTCTTCCCCTTCTGTGCAGGGAAGCTGTGTCTGGGATGTGCAAGGCTGTACAGACACTGCTTGCCCTTTTCTAGTTGCTCTATACAGGAACATGCACTAGCAGGAACACTGGATACACACCCGTGCTTTGTTTGTGCTGTGTATGGCTTTGTTGGAAGGCTGAATGACAGAGAGATTCTTGTTACATTGTGTTGCTGGTGGTCTCCTGAATGCTTGAGATTTATAAATCAGGCAATTGTTTGATTCTGACACAGGAAAATGTTTTGGTAAAGGCAGAAGGCTTGAGACTAGTTGAAAATGTCTGGGACTCCCATTGTGTGCAGAATGTAATGTGTGCAGAGGAAATCTGCCGCATTCCTACAGCAAACCACAACAAGAAGCTCCACAGAGCCCCAATCAGGCACAATTCTCATATAAATTATAATGGCCTAAATGTTATTTAAATGATAAACAGCTTTTGCATTCCAGACATTGCTGTGATTCCAGAAGGTGGCTGTGTAATACCAGCTGAGTGAAATATTGCACACTGCAGGCGGACTGTGAGGCTCTATTTGTGTGTGCATCCGGATTTGTCACTTCTAGCATATTCTTTGGCTATGAACCTTGGACTCCCAATGCACTTTATGTGTATCTTGGAGCCCAGGGCTCCATCCATTATCCAGCAGCGAGTTGTCTGAAGACTGGGCATGCCAACATGCCAGGAAGCTGAAGACACAACCGCAGAGGCAGCAGAAGCATCCACTGATTCTGGGCTGTCAGCACAGCTCATTAGTGTGTGGATTTTTGCCTGGACCCTGCTCAGCAGCTGATAGAATAACCAGTCCCTCAATCACAGTTTCCTACGCAGATGGACAGGTCACACTTGCTTAAAACAAGCGTGGCTTGTGGCAGAAGAATGTCAAGTCTGGGGGACACCATCATTTGCCCAGCAGAGAGGTCATGCAGCAGACCTGGGCTTTCACTAAGCATTATCTGATTCTTGCTGATTCTTCAGTGTTCTGGCATAACAGACTGGAGGCATTTGCTGGTTTTTGATGTCCCTGCTTGAAGGAGAAGCAGCCCAGCAGCCCTTCTGCACCGCGTGGCAACAGCTCATTGAAACTTGAGGGGTTTCTGTTTGCTCAGGAGAGATTCTGGGTAGGGAGGGCCACAGCCGTGGTCGCACCTGGGAGATGATCCAGAGGTGAGTGCTCTGGCTGAGCTGAAATCATCCTACACAAGGTGCCACTCAGTGTGAGCAGGCACAGGAGGTTCCTGCCACAGTGAGGTCCTGCTGGAGCCTAGGAGACTGGATGGGTACAAAGAACTGAGTTTTTCTTCCTATTTGGTCATGTTATTCTTGGTGTAAGTCTCCTGAATTCAGGCCACGGGATTTTTCCAAAACTCTTTTACAATTGACACAGTCTCTGTCTCATCTGCATGTTTTGTTGTCAAATTCCAGTATTCAGAAATGTTCTTTTTTATTTTAATTTTTCCAGAATATTAGAGAGAAGAAACTGCCCTGTGGTTAAACAAGGGAATTGGCATCCCAAGGATGATTGAATCTGACTCCAGCCTCTTCCACAGACTTCCTCTGTTTTCAGGGAAGTCATTAAACCCCTCTGTCTGTTAGAGTCCCATCTGCAAGATACGGAGGATTTAATACTTTTCCCTCATCTGAGTCTCAACCTCTTTTTGTGTTTACAGGGCACCAAATGGGGCTTCAGTATTAGTTGGAGCTTTTGGGGTTTACCATTAAAAGGTTAATAATAACCAGCCATATTTCATAGAATCATAGAATGCTTTGGGTTGGAAGGGACCTTTCAGATAAAATGTGATTTGCAGTTTAATATGCTAAGTAACAAAGACTTTACCAAGAGAATGAACAATAGCCTTTTCCATTTCACAAAATAATTTGCCAGGCATAATAAGTGCACCAGCATTTTCATAAAAACAAATTATAAATAATTGCTTTTTGCAATTTAATACACACATAGAAAAAGCCAAAAAAATACAGCAGCCACCAGGAATCTGATTTCATTGTCGATTTGGACTGTCTCTGCAGTTTTTATGAAAATCCCTGAAGACTGTGCTATTTTGTAAACTAAACATGGCTGCTTTTTTTTTTTTTAATTTGCTGGCCATGTGGAGTCTTTTTCCATTCATTAGTGAGCTGCTTTTTTCATGGACACAATTAGACAAAGGAATAAATCAGTCAGCAAACTTGGGATACAATTTTGGCAATACTGGGCCATCTATGCTCTGTATATTGCTTAACTGTATAAATCTTTCACCAGAATACAGATGAGGCCTGTTCCCTTAATCTTGGGGTCTGGAAAAGAGAGGGATCAGGCCAGATCCTGCAGATTTGATGACTCTCACTGACCATGGCTGGTGTTGAGCAGTTTCCCTCATTACAGCCATTCAGCATTCCCACTATTGAGGAATCGCTTCAAGATAATTCTTCCATTTCCTTTCTCATCCTGCAGAGTTTAAGAAACATCCCCAGGACAATGGCTCCCTGAGGACTGTGTCTCCGTGGAGGGTTGTCTGCCTGCCTCAGTGTTTGGCTGGTGGCCTCTCAGTGCCCTTCCAAAGAGAGGAAGGGTTGTCTCTGCCGCTCCTTGGGCAGGGAGATGAGGTATGTTCATAATGATTCATCTTGCACCTCGTGTCCCTCCTGGCACCCCCAGTGCACAGCACCCAGAAGCGCTGTTTCTCCTTGTAAGGAGAAATGAATGTTTTGCTGGCAGCAAGAGGCAGTGATTTCCTCCCTGGCATTCCCAGCCAGCTGTCACGCTTGCCATGGCTCTGGATGCATACCCACAAGGGCAAGGATTTGTGACTGATCTATGTTGGAGCAGGATTTGCTTTATCCCACTGATTTTTTGTGTAGCTGAAGAGACTGACCAGTTCAAATTCATAGAGGATTGAGGCCTGAGAAATGCCCTTCATTTCTGGGCAATACATTTGCATTTTCATCCCTCTTCAAGGCTCTTTTGAGGCTGTAAATCTTGTTTTGACCCTCTGCAGACTCCCACCCAGGGTACCTCGTGTTCCTCCAGATCATATCAAGCTTCCTCTGTGAAAAAATACAGGGTCAGAGAAGGATTTGAGATTTATTTCCCCCCAGTTTATCATTTTCCAACCAACATTTTCAACTTCTGGTATTGATGTGGGTGGGTTTCCCTTCCCTATGCATGTGCTAGCCTTGCTTCCTATTCCAGTAATTTAATTTTTTTTTTTTTCTGCCCAAGTAACATAAATAGGGAGCCTTTAAGATTTTTTTTTAAAGATGTTCTCAGGTTTCCTGCTCTGTTTTTTTCAGAGAGCACCAGATAAATAGGCCTCAGGAAAGATATACCAGGAAAGGCAACTATAAATACTCCAAAATTGCTGAGAATAAGTGTCAAGGCTTAACACATAGCTAATGGACTAATCTGCAATTTTACCACAAGATATTTATCTCCTTGCTCGTTTTCATGGTAGTCCCCCTGAAATATGTGTCTATTCAAAGCTTATTTATCCTACCCAAGAAAATTCATTTCCTCTTCATAACTTGTTCCTCCCCAGTTTTAAAATTAATTTTGTTATTCAAAGATGGCCTGTCAGGGACCGAGTGCTACCCGTGGTGTAGTCTATAACTGAGCCAGAAGGAGCCTTTAGATCAAAGTGCAGTGCCAGCTCATGCCATCTGTCATTAGTGGTGCCTTATCACTTGCAGGTATAAATGAGCTGGCCCCGAGCTGCGTGGCTGCAAACGTGATGTTCAGCAGAGCATAGCTGGGAGCAGGGTTAATCTCCACCATACTTAGGCTCCTGCAGACATTTTCACTCAGACTTCTCACTCAGGGGAGGAGGAGAATCTGCCTTGTGTCGATCACACTGGCTGTATTTCCACCAGTGCTCCTGCTGCCACATTCAGCCCTTAGACCGACTGATTCATGGGGCAAGATTCTAAAAATCAGGTGCTGAAAGTCAGGAAAGTCCAAGTTCCAGCGCAGAAGACCTTGCAATAGGACACTGAGATGTTTTGAGGCTGCCAACATCTCGGCCAGGTTTGGAGAATACAGCTCATCCCTGCATCCTTGGGGCCAGGGCAGCGTGGACATGACCTGGCCCATGGCTTGCAAAGATGGCTTAAAACTGCCACCTTCTTGCCTCTGTCCTATGTGGGTCAAAGTGCCAGCATGGGGAGAGAAATTATCCTGCCCAAGGAGACTACTGCTAGAAGAGGATCACCAAGCTGGGCCCAGGGCACTTTCTTACTTTCAGCCTGGTCTGGGATGCTAAGGAGCAGGCCTGGGTGCTGAGCCATCCAGGGGTGTACAGGACTGATGATCAGAGCTTATTCTCCATGGACACCTCCACACCAAGCACCAAGTTTAGCTTCCTGCTTTTCAGAACTGTGCCTTTTGCCCTAGAGGCCAGAAATTAAACTCTGTGGTTTTTTACTCCACTTCCCTTGTCAATGCCAGTAAAAAGAAGCCAAATCCAAGGGAGAGCATGTGGCTGGCTAGCTGTCTGCACTGCATGCCCTGGCAGGACAAGGCTCCTATCTGGTGGGGAGTGGCTGCATCTGCGAGTCATTGCTTCCCTGGTCGCCTTGCTGGGATCTGTTTTCAGTTGCTGCTGAGACAAACTCACCAGTCAAAATAATGACACTCTTCAAGTCCAAGGCAGCAAGGTTTCCTGTAAGCACTGTTTTACATTGCATTTGCATGAGTCGCTTTTTTGGTTGTCTCAAAAGCTCCATAAACAGAGTTCTGTCATTAATTTTACTCCTCTATTCAATGGTAATTTGTACACTGTGCCTATCCAGCACAAACCGGGGAGTGATGATGTTGGTACTGTGCTGAAGGACATTCAAAGTGCAGGCAAGTCCATTGTTTTGCTCTGAGATGAACCAAATGTTGAGCACTGATCCTTTGCTAAGTTGGGATACGTGCTGGATAATCGTCCTTCCTCAGTAACAAGTACAGATTCTGGCGTCTTGTGAGTCGGATCTGCTTGAATGCCGGTACTGCTGTAGGAAAGTCATTTTTAAAGGTGCTTTTCTCAGTCATGATCTGAGTTTGTGAAAGGTTGTTTCTGTGCAATCTCCAGTGATATGGTACCCAACCCTGGTGAGAGATTTAACCTTTGGACTTCTCCCTCCTGTGCCAGGAGGTAGAGCCTGGCAGCCTTCAGCAAATCCCAGGGCTCAGTGGTGATATGTTGAGCAAAAGGTGTGCCCAGAGATCTCTCCCCAGGCTTGGCTGGAATCCTAGAGCTCCGACAACCACTCCAGGCCCAAGCCAGCAGACATCTGTGTGTGTCTCTGTGTTGATGTGTCTGTGTCAGCCTTCATGGCGAGTGAAGCCTCTGTTTCTGAGCAGAGGTGTTACTAAATTAGAGGGACTGGATGGCATGGTCAAGCTGCAGCACAAGAAATTCAGATTGGGCAGTAGGAAAAACTTCTTTCCAGGATACTTAGAGAATAGGCAAATCTCTTTTCTTTGAGATTTTCAAAGCTTGCCTAGAAAAAGCCACAGTGGAACCAATGTGTTCAAACAGCAGGGTGGATGAGATCTCGAGTTCCCTTCCTTCCAAAAGTCCTGTAATTCTACACAGTCAGAGCATTGGAGTCCCTGCCTTCTTTTTCTCTTCAAAATAAAGATAATCCTTAACCAGACTTCCAGGCTTCAACGAGTAAGAAAACAAACAAATAAACCCCCAAGCAAACAAGCAAGCAGACAAACAAATAAAACCCTAAGTAAACAAGCAAGCAAATAACAAAACTCCCAAAGGCCAAATGAGTCTTATTTATTTCATTCCCCAGTTGGCAGTGAGCCTCATGATTTGTGTGGATTTAATATTTTTTTTTTAATGTTTTTGACCTTGGCTGGTAATCTGTAGTCTGAGTGGAGTCATGTGTGAACATTTGCTGGCTCAAATTTGCTTACTATAAATTTACCTGGTAAAGGAGGGAAAATGGCTCAGGTAAAGGTGATGATGAGAAGAGCTCTTAACTGCATGCAAGACCTATGTTTGTTTCAGGATCTATATAAACCTTCTGGATATGGAAATAGCTGTTCTGCTGTAAGCTTCACTTGCAACCTCCAAAAATAAAAGCAAAGTGCCTTTCATGAAGAACTAAAACTGTCATCTCTCCTGAGCCACCAGGGGCAGTAAAAGTGAAGGAAGTGAAACAGTTAAAAGAGTTTAAGAGCTTACCACGTGCTCTTGTTTGGGGCAATGTTCACTTTCAGTCCAGCTGATCTTTGCTGTGATGGCACTTGGGGCAGTGAGCCCACCTGGGACAAGGCTGAAGAACCAGATCTGTGCTTTGATGCATGGTTACTTTTGATCCTGCCTAGCAAGTAAGCAAAGAGAAGAGGAAAAAAGGAAGAAAGAAACATTAAATCCACGGCATGCTGACTCAGCACCTATCACACTGTAAGCTTTGAACTGTGCACACAACTTCTGTGCCTTATCTACGCTTCACAGTCGCAGCTAGGAGGTGCCTTCCTGTCCCACAACAAGTCGTTCTGTGAGCACTATGAAGGCAAAAACCAGCTCTGAAGGCGAGGAAGAAGCCTCAGGAACGAGGAATGAGACCCTGGGGGAGAGTGGCCTCTTGGAAGAGGCCAAGAGGGGACGAGTGATCCGTGTTGCCTACGTGATTGCAGCCATAGACCTGACCTTTCTCTTCATGCAGATAGGAGTCATGCCTGTGAGTATGGGTGCTCTTGCTTCACAGCACATTTCCTTCAATGCCAGGCTCTGCAGTTTTCCAGCAAAGTCAGAAGATAGCTTCTAGCAGGAAAGAGGAATGGTATTCTTGAAACTGAAAGGAATACTTGGTATCCTTACCAAGCAGGCAGGTTGTGTCTCTGTGCAGGGTACAGCCAGGCCGTAAAAGCTGCTTTATTACATGTACTGCAGTAGCACCTAGAGCTCTTTCCTGGCCTGAGGGCTCTGGGTGAAGCTGATGGAATTTGTGTCTTCTTGCTTGGACTGTGAGAGTGACCCAACCAGCAGCTCTCAGGAAGCAGAGGTTTCAGATCAAAGGTGGGTTTTGCTGAGTGTGTAATTAACCAGCTCAGTGGGATTCATTGCTTCTCATTTACTGGACTCTTCTGTCTGATTTTATAGGATCAGTGAGGACTGCATCCTTAAGATCATTGAGTCCAATCAGAAACCTAACACTGCCAAGTCCACCACCAAACCACGTCCCTGAGTGCCACATCTACACCTTTTATGATACCTCCAGCGATGGTGATTCCACCACTTCCCTGGGCACTCCATTCCAGTGCTTGACAATCCCCTCAGTGCAGAAACATTTTGCAGTATCTAATCTAAACCATCCCTGGCACAACTTGAGGTCGTTTCCTCTTGTCCTATTGCTAGTTATTTGTGAGAAGAGACTGACCTCACCTGGCTACAAATCCCTTTCAGGTAGTTGTAGAGAGAGATAAGGTCTCCCTGCATCTCCGGGCTACACAAAAGTATGACACGACAAAAACATGGATCAGAAATAGCTGTTCCTTGAATATACAGCATTTAGATAAAAAACTTCCAAGTATTGTGGCTCTTCAAGGTGTGCATCTGTGGGATTTTTGCAAGCTCAGGCTGTGGGTGTACCATCCAGTAAAGGCAATCTTTGCTCATCTTGTACTTGTATTGATTCTGGCTTGCTTGATTGAACAACAGCTCCAAGACTTTTCCATAGTCTCTCCCAGAGGATGCTTGGGCTGCTTCAGGTGCAGGGTCTGGAGGCAGGAAGGCGCTTAAAACTTCCCTCATCCCCCTTAGCAGTTGCTGAATATGTTCAGCTGTGTTGAACTGCAAAGGTAAATGGTGATACAGACTTGTCACCTGGTGCAAAATTGATGGTTTTGATCACATCCTCCTGTCCTTCAGGGTGTGGGACAGAGACATTTGGTCTTTATTAAGCAACCAGCGTCTGGCCCAATGAAGATTTCCTTAGTAGGGGTGGGGAGCTGAAGGAAGTGGTTGTTTGGAGCTGTGATCCTCTCCACACAGACATTAAGATGTTTATTCATAAATATAGCATGCTTCTTTTCTATTTATTAGTTGGTTTTGATTTTTGGTTTTTTGTTGTTGTTGTTTTTAGTACTTGGCGAAGAGCCTAGGTTTGGATTCAGTGGGGTTTGGCTATCTCCAGACAATCTTCGGTGTCCTCCAGCTCGTGGGAGGTTACATTTTTGGAAGGTAAGTGAGAATCATTCTCATGACCCTTTACATAGCTGAAAAAGGCCAGGGATTTTTACACTTTCATAAAAATCATTTAGTTCTGGTTTGTGGTCCTGTTGAAATGTTTGAGGATTTCATAATGAACAAGGGAAAAATAAATGCTACTATTAGAACTACTGCAGCATAGAAGCAGCCTTTTTATTAACTTAGCTACATTTTAATGACACACATTTAAGTGTAACAATATCCTGGGAATGGGCTTAAACCACCAGAGTCCTCACAGCCCAGGTCCTAACAGCTTAATCCTGCAATTTTTTTTTAGCCATGTGTAACCTTAGAAATGTCTTGTGACTGGGAAACAAAAAAAAAAAAAAAAAGAAGGTATTTATTGATGTTAAGTGGAGCTGTCAATGAAAATAATTGGAGGTTGTGTCATTTCTTCAGCTGAATCTGTATCCATGTTGAATACAAATTTAGACTTGCATGGACCTTTAAGAACTTCTAAGAATCTTTTAAGAATATCTATAAACTCAGCTATCAAAATAAGAAAAGAGTGGAAAAGACTTGGGTTTTCTGCCTCTTTACCCCATGGAACAGACTTTCCTGTTCCTGATGAAATGTAAATAGCCCTAAAAAATTTGAATGGTGGGAGGATGCATCTCCAAAGACCAGGAAAAATAAACCCCTGAAAAAGGTGTGTAATTCAGTGACAGAAAACTAAAATGAGACTGAGCAAATTTAACTTCTTGATCTTGCTACTGATCTACAAGTTAATCAGTCGATAGGGAGCTGGTGTGCGCTTCAGTTTTCCTGCCTGGAATTTACTTTCCTGGCTGATGTAGGTTGGGAGCTCTACAGGATCCTCTGGTACATGGGGTGTGTCACTTTGAGCATCTGATCTCAGCTCTTGGACAAATTAAAAAAAAAATAACAGCAACATCTAATTCTGCAGTACTGCTTGGAAGAAAATGTGTTCCTAAGAATAGAAATGGTGCAAAGGGCCCACTTTTAATGCTTTCCTATTAATACACAAACCTAGAGTAGTATTTCTGTCCTGGATCTGGTGCCACCTGAAGTCTGGTTCTCCTCCATGCATGTCATTCACTAACATCCAGAATCACTGCTGAAGGGAAGGAAAAAGGCAAACCAGGATCTGTCTGGGACTGAAAGTGTCTACTGCCAGATTGAAGCCAAAATTTGCAGTGTAGGTTTAAGATAAAAAGGATTTTTATTAGACACGAGACTGCTTTGATGTCAGTGTAAGGGTATATTAAATAGAAAATAGGAAGAAGGAGGATAAGATAGAATGTGTTGCTTACCTCAGTTTTCCATGTTCTTCTTGCTTGATGCTCCTAAACAGACGCGAGAAGATAAAGCACTGTCTTTACCTTTAAGTAACAAAACAAAAAAATCCCCACACCGACAATGTAATGATTTGTGGTCTTTAGGTTACAAACAGCAAATGTAAACTTCCCTGGGTTACATGTAAACAGCAAAGTTTTGACCTGTACCTCTCCCTCAACACAAAACCTCTTAATTACTTAAGCTTAGCTCTGTTTGTAGACCAACCCTGGCCTTTTTTAGGGGGTTGTTCCTCCTAGTGTAAGCACAACTAATTGCTGTGCAAGGTAATGTTCCTCTGCTAACTGTAATATACAGCTTCAATAAAGTGAAGGAAGGAGGAATTGGGATGAGAAACTTTATCTAGGGCTTGTTTTATGGTCATCTTAGCCCCTGTTGCTCAGAACCCTTTCTGTGGCACTCAGGCTTTGTCCAGCTTAAGCTTTTTAAGCACCATGGAGTTGCATTACAGCAAAGAGTTGGAGCTGGGTCAAAACCTGATCCAGCTGGGCTTTTTGCTTGTTTGTGTTTTGGGGCTTGGGGGGTTTGTGGTTGTTTGTTAGTGTAGTTGTGGTGTTGTTTTTTCCCCCCTTAAAGAGAAGCAAAATTGATTTACTATTGTGAAGTCTGTGGGTTTTTTTTTTTTAAACCTAAATAGAAAACTGACGACCTTGTGCCATTTCTGTACCAGGTTTGCAGATCAGTTTGGTGCCCGAGCAGCCTTAATTCTCTCCTGTGCATCTGCAAGTGTCTTCTTCCTGCTTCTGTCCCTCTCCACCAGCATCCCCCTCCTCTTCCTCTCCAGGCTGCCAGCAGTGTTCATGCATGGGATACCAGGTAAGGTCAGTCAGGGATGAGTAGCTTTCCAAATGGCTTTTACTGCCTGATTCCCCCTCTTCTTACTTGTTTTAGTGGAAGTCAACAGTTCAACAGCATGACGGAAGGCAGGAGGAACGTGTAAGGGTCCTCAGGGATGCAATGGTGGGAACACGAAGCAGCAGGTGTACTGGCTATGGAAAGCAGTGCTTAGTAGTTCAGAGTTCCAGGCCCATCTTCCTGTATAGTCTTGAAGAAATTGTTTGGCCTTGACCATCCAGCCATGGGTAGAAGTCACTTGCTGACAGCAGTGTTATCCCAGACTTCTCAGCTGCCTTCAGGAAAGCTTTTTTTTACAGGAAAGCTTTTCCCGTTGTCCTGGTAAAATGAGCATAGTGGTAAAAAGTAAACATTATTACAAAAACACCTTCCATTACCCACCATCTGTTTTGGCTGATGTTTCCTATATTTTTCATGTAAAAGGCATAAACTTCAGCTACTAGAAGTCCATGTAACTCATACAAGAGGACTCAAGTTGATAATGCTTCTTGCCACTTGTGAAGTGGTTTAGTTGAGTGGTTTAAATGGTTCTGTTTCTCATGACTGATGGGCTGAACCAATTCCACTCAGTGATGTGCATGAGCATTTGCCCTGAGATTGAAAGGACCATATTTCGTGGCCTAAAGATCTGTATAGAATCATTTGGGTTGGAAAAGACCTTTAAGATCTTCAAGTCCAAGAAAAATCTGGTTTCTGTAATTCTCCCCACACCACGACCAGGTACTCCCAAAGGGGTTTCTGTCTCCACATTAAATTGATGGAGTGTCCCAACGTAGCTGACAATCTCTGCTGATCAGGCTGTTGTGCTCAAAGCTGATGGACTGTGGGGCTCCCAGAGGGGAGGGCCCGTGTTTAGATGTTCCCTTCCATGCAGAGTATGAAAACTATGAGCTGGGGAAACTGCCTCTGGCCAGAAACCAGCCCAGAAAAGTTTTAATTGGGGGAAAAAAAAGACTCCAAAACCAAAAAAGTTCTTAATGGCTTAGCAATAAAACCATGGGAACTGCTGGAGCATCTGCTCAGACCCTGTGGCAAGCTTCTTTTAAGGGATATTTTTCCCCCCCTGCAGGTGCTCAGAAGGTTATTACAGATATGACTACTCCTTCCCAGCGTGCTGGTGCTCTGGGGAAGCTGGGCCTTTGCTTTGGAGTGGGCATAATTGCTGGCTCTGCCCTGGGAGGTGTTCTCTCCACCAAACTCGGGTGAGTGGCCCACTTGTTTGGTATTGATTTTGTTGCAGCCACTGAGGGAGCTGCTAAGGGATATTTTGCTGCCCTACAGCTTTTGATGATATCTTACTCCTGGTGGCAGTAGAGGACCATACCAGAACTCAAAGTTTTGCTTTCTGTGCTGCTACAAAGAATACTCCCACTGTTTTCAAGGAGATCTTGTTGAAAATCTCACCTTCTGCCTACTTAAATACATTTGAAAACAAGCTGAATCGAGCAGTGGATTCCGTCTTTCTCCTGGTTGTCTTGTCTTTGGAGCTGAGTGTGCTGAAAAGCAGCACACAGGGCATAGTCTGCTTTTAAGAAATGATATTGTACAACTGAGAAATGGAAATTGGGACCTCTGTGAAACTTGTGGAGAAAATGGTGTCCTTGGGGGATGCTCAATATAGGGCAAGACCTTGGGAAAGGGGAAGGCAAGCTTGGGACAGTAGGGGAAGAGAGTGAGGAGGTCTAGCCCTGTCACAGCAAGATGAAGCACACACCTGACAATTCCACATTTACTTTCCACAGCCTGGCACATCATAGCAGGCTGCCACCTTCTCTTATAACATGGAATAGGAAAGATATGCTCAAAAGGTATGGTGTGTCAGAGAATTCTGCAGGCAGTGAAGTGCATGTGGCTGTAACCTCCTTGGAGGATTCCCCAGCATTGCTCTGGTGGGGGAAAAAAATCCCTTGTGAACTTTCACATTTTTGTTTTGCTCTGCTTCTGTTTGCTATGGATACTTGCTTCTGTGGATTTAGGTCAAAATAACTCTACAGCACAGGATAGAGGGTAAAAATCCCTCTCATCCTTGTCCTAGTGCCATGAGCTCTGTGGACTGTGTATGGTGATACATCTCCTGGGTGTTTTGCACAGGGCACAGTGGGTTATGATGTGGGGTGTTATGTGTTGCACTCTGAACCCCAGAGTGCATTCAGGTGCTGCAGAAGTGCCATTTTGTGTGTGAAATCCTTTCATAGGTTAATGCAGTAGAACACTTTAACCTTGCAGCCTTAGGGAGCAGCCCTGAAACCTGTTGGCTGCTGTACCTTGGTAGTGCTGGCCAAGTGACACAAGGCTGGCCAGGAGGATTCATTTTGTAGTTATTACATGGTTACATAAAATTAAAATTGGAGGCATACATAATATTAACTGATCAGCATTTAAAAGTGTTTATCGATGTTGCTGGCTGAGTGTAGGTTTTAATAAGTATTCTTTTTAATCAAATACAGTGATTGTAGGCCTTTATGTGTTAACTGAAAGTAAAGGTTACCTCAATGCTCAGCTTTGGTTATATGCCCATATTTAAACATCAACATAGAAGCAGCATTGTTGTCTAGCAAAAATTTATGGGGTTTCACTTTCAGTGTGTGCATCAGTCACAGGTTTATAGAAATCCAGCACTGGGAGGGAATCTCCTGTTTCATTTAATTAGTCAGAGACACCTACTTGAAGGCAGCCTAGCTTTTGGGTGTTAGGGCTTGGTGCTGTCAGACAACAGGAGGCTTCCAGACTCCTCACTCACTTTGAAAGCTTCTGGACCTCAAACTTTGTTTCTGCAGCATAATGCAGAGAAAATGGAACCTTGTCCGTAACTATGGGAAAGTGAGGCAGCTGCACGACCTAACTCTTCGCTTTCCCACGCAGGGGCTGTTTCCCTTGCGTCCTGCGGAGGGCAGCTCCGGCTCGCCCTTCCTGCCTGGCAGCCGGGCAGCCCGTCCCAGTGGATTTGGGGCCGCTCATCAGTCCTGTGGCGGGGCTGGGGAAAGCAGCTAGTCTGCCGGCAGCATCTGTTTTTCTCCGTGGGGATCTGTGCATCCCCGCGGGGTTGGAAAAGGAATTTCTGTTCACAAGGGACGCGCTCCGCCGTGCTGGCAGGGCCCGCCTGAGCACCCTCATGCACAGAGAGGGCTGAGGCGATTTGATAAACAGCAGCTTCAGGCTGAGAAAGCCGCTCTGGGTGTTTGGTAGCAACCTTTGCTGCAGCCGGCCCCCACTTTGCTTAGCTCCTCTGCCAGATTTCAGTGCACAGATTAGAGGAACAACCCGCCGGGCTTTAGTGTTTGGGCTGATAGCGGCGGAGAGCAGGAATTGGGCTGACAGCAGCTCTGTGGCACGGCACAGCCCCCAGAGCACGGCCATCGCCTCCGGCTGTGCTGCGGCACCCACCTGCGGGGAAAGGAGTGGGTGCTGCATGCTGGACGCGCCCGAGGCTCCTTGGCCTTGTTGCTGTGTCCCACAGCCCGGCTGTTGATCCTCCCTCCCTGTTTCCCACATTTCTACAGGAAGGCTCGAGCTGTACTTGGAGCTGCGTAATCGCTTCCTTTTTTTTTTTTTTTCTCCCAGAAGAATGACCCAGTCACCTTCCATTGAAAAGAAGTGTTTCTGCTGTGTCATGGAAGAGCAAAGCTGGAGATTTCTGTCCACTCTGTGTTCTTTGCTTTCCCTCACCACAAAGCTGGCCAGCATTCCCCGTCTGTTGTTGACAGCATTATTCATATGTTAGCAGTGCTTTATATACAAGAGAGGGAGTAGAAATCAGTTTAAGTTCCTCAGCTGATGTAATTTTGGTATTATTCTTCTGTATTGTGTTTACCATTGATGTATTTGACCTAAAGAGCTGGTCTGTTATTGTTTTCATTGTTGGAATAATATTTGTCAGCCCTTATTTATTAAGGGAGCCCTGGGGAAGTTGAATGCCTTTCTCTGATTTGCATAGGATTTTTTGGATGTTAGATCCTGACCTCCACTGTTAAGCTGTAACCGCCAGCTCCAACCCTTCCTCTTCTTCTCTCTGAAGTGCTACATTTCCTCCCCATGTTTTCCAAAACTTTGATGGTCAGGCAAATTTCACCCCCTGAGGATGAGGTATAAGCCAGTTTATTAACACAAGCAGTTGTAATCTTAACCATTTGGAAAGTGTTTTCATGTTTGTATGCTTTGTTTTTCTTTTTTTTTTAAATTGGTGTTTTCTGGTAATTGATCGGTTGGGTCAGGATTGTGGATATAAAATACCTAGCTTGAAAATAACTGCTGTAGTTCAGCTGAGGTCTACACAGGTTCTTGGAGAGTGCAAACTCCCTAACAGTTCATGCACAAAAGGTGACTAAGAAAAGGAGTTCTGTTTGCACTCTGCAGAGGTTCTCCCTCCCTGTACACTTCCTGCAAAGCCGTTGTGGGGCCACTTGCTGCAGGTGAGGGCACCCCTGGAGAGAGGTGATTTGGTGTTTGCAGCAGACTTCTGTGGCAGCCCTGTGGGTGGAATGTGAAAGAAGGCAGCTGGATTAGTTTTCAAAAGTGGAAAGATGAGTCTAGGTAGCTAATTACAGAGATTTCATCCTTTCTTCTGGGGCTGCGATTAATTGCATTTGGCTGCTTTTTTTCTTTCCTTCTAACAAGGCTATAGAGAATCTCTGCTGCATGACCCATGAATTGTTTGCTTTCTATGGACATGGAGACGTTTCTTCATTTTAGTGACTCAGCTGTCGGCTTAAATCTCTTGGAGCAATTATTCTTTTGATTACAGCAGGCTTTGGGGATAGTTTGTTGA
>VXBT01001564.1:11336-65080 GCA_013400235.1 Oriolus oriolus | reverse complement strand
TCCTCATGGGGAAAAGAAGGAGCTTGTTTGCCTGGAGTAGGGAATTGTTTTTTTTTTTTTCTTTTTTCAAAAACCCATTTGAACAATGTCCTCTGGCAGGGAATTTCTCGTCGCTTCACGGCAGAGTGGAAAAAGTGTGGGTGTTGAATGGACTGGAGGTTGGGAGCTGGGAAGGCAGGTGGGAGCATGGCAAAGGGTGAGAGGGTTGTGCTCTGTTTCGGGACAAAGCAGGGCATTCTGCTACTGGGAGCTGCTCCTGCTCCTTTCCAGCAAAAACTATGGTGTATCTCTGCCTGGGATGATGCTGATCAGCCAAGCATCAAAGGCTGGTGATGCTTGTACAGGCATTGCTTTGTCCTTTGTATCAAGGCACTTGGGAGAAAGGGAGGTGGAGTCTGCTTGCCAGCAAGCAAGTCATCCGTGGTCTGCAGCATGGCCTGTCACTGCTGGTTGAGCTCTGTGGTGCCCTGGGAGAGAGGCAGACAGAAGAGCAAATGGGCTGTTTGTTGAGGAGCTGATAGTTTGTGGAAGGTGCAGAGGCCCTCAGTTGTGGCCTTCTCTGAAAAAATAAAACAGTATCTAAAGTTTTTTTCTTCTTATCACTTACTCTGCTTGGCAGCTATCTTAATTTGGAAGCCATGGCCCCGAAGTTTATCTGTAAAGTCTGTGATAGAGGATCATGCATATTATCCCTCAACAACTTGTTGGTTCAGAAGTCAGGTCTAGGGCACTTCTGTCCTCTACTCCCAGCACCAGAGTTTTCTAGTTCTGATGACTTGTTTAACCTATTCTTGAACCTAAGAAATGCCTCAGTGCACTTTGGGTGGAGTTCACCTAATCTTAGACATCTACAGTGGAGACAGCTACACCTGAATTTGCTGTTCAGACTCTGTGGTTGACAGACAGGCACAGGTGCTTCTACAGCATCATTTACCTCCTCATGAAGCAGTCCTGAAGCAGCTCAGGGAACAGTCTGCTTCCTAAGCTTTTTCTTGCTTGACACCCAAGTCCCAGGACACATTTCTGGCCATCAGCACACTGTACCTGTGGTCAGGGTCCTGGAGTTGGATGCTGGATTGTGAACTTACCAGAAGTCACCAGGATGCAGGCCCTGAGTAGTTTTCTGTCTGTGCTGCATTCATGCAACAGATGGGTCTGCAGTAAGCTCTTCTCCAGCTCTTCCTTCCTGCAAGCCTCTGACCTGCCTCCTGCATCTAGGCCACCAATTCTTAGCTTTGGGTCCCCTGGCTTTCTGCTGTGTACCCACTTGAAGATGACACTGACGCTGCAAAGATGCCCTTGTTCGCCCTTAGCCCATCTTGAGCGGACCTGTGCTCTGCCTACAACTCCTGGTCTGAACTCCAGTGGAGGGAGGTGTGGTTATGGGGCCAGGAGCTCCTGCTTGGTCCTTCGCCCGTAGGTGGGGCCCTTTCCCAGGGGAGGAAGAGTGGGGTTTAGGGCAGGAGCCAGCAGCTTGTGGGAGGGAGAGCCTGTGTCTTGTGGCTGCCCTTCAGAGTATGGGGTATGGCTGAGGAGGGCTAGGCATGGGCTGAGCTAATGGGGGGCCTGTTGGCAGCCCCTTCCTCCACCTTATCTGGTGTGCTCTCCATTTCCCTTCAAAACCCTCATTCCCATTCATCTTTCTGCAGGGATTGTGGTGGGAGGGCTCAGAGTGTGACTGTGCCAGCTTGCAGGAGGTGGCCACCTGCCCCTTTTCCCCACAGCACCCTCCTTCCTCCTGGGCATCTCTACCCTTAGGGGTTAGCTGCTTCATTTTCCCAAAGTAACCATGGTGAAAAGGTGTTTTAGAAAAAAAAAATTAGCATCCAGGGCTTCCTCCTGTGACTGGCTTGTGCTGCTTACAGAGAGCTGAAGTTTGGGGGCTGCTGGGAACTGACTTGCACCAGAGCCATGGGAAGAGGGACTCCTGGCAGGATTTGCCTGGTGTCCCTCCTTGGCCTGACAGCAGTTACCCGAGCAAACAGGCACACAGAAAATAAAAGGAGGGGGAAGGATATCTCCAGGGCAGCTAAGGAAATTTCCCTGCTGCCTTTTCCAGCTTTCATCGCGCCTGTGCACTGGGGGAGGCTGCCCTGCCTCGCCACCCCATGCCTGGAGTCAGAAAGTGAGGGGGCGGTGGGTGAGCGAAACCCTGGTTTGTGTGCGTGGTCGCTAGATTGCAATCAAAAGCGTGTGTGTTTGTGGAGTCAGCTCTGCTAAACAATTGTGGATGTTTGAGCGCTGCTCCCCTCTCCTGATGCTTTGGAAGCCCTGGGTTTCTGTGCAGCGTGGGGCCCTGCCTGGTTTGTCCTTAGCTGTGTCCCTGCGAGGCTGTGCAGAGGTGGTGGCTGATTTTTCTTGTTAAACCTGGCTTAACAGCCTCAAGGAATAAGTAAAAAGTGGGGGGAGGGGGGGGGAGGGAACCCACAAAGAAACCAGAACCGGAATGTTATAAAAAGGCATGAGGTATTTTGGGTCTGCCCTTGCTAGCAGAGGTCGGGGTGGAGAGCTGACCATGACCCTCACAGCGCAGGTTGCACAATGAGGCAGTGTCTGCTCATGACTCACTAGAGCTTCATCTGCTCTTCCCACTCCTGGAATATTTCACGACTGGGCAGCAAATCCAGCAGTATCACTGGGGATTGAAATCCAGGAAAATACTGTTTTCTTTGTTCACAGAAAATAGAAAGCACAGAATAGCCTGTGGTTAGGTCCCTGAATTGGGATTTGGGACTTGGCTCTGCTGTGATTTTCCCGTGATGTGAGTAGGTTATCCCATCCCTCTGCACTGCTGTTCCTCATGCATAATACAGGGCAATGAGGTAGTGTTTCCTTCCCTCATCCAATACATTTACAGTATTGCTATTTAGATTATACAGCCTTTAGGATGCAGACTTTCTCTATCACGAGGTATGCTCATGCAAATATCCACTACCTTGAGGGAATACATCCCACTTTTCCTGGATGTACTCTCTTTTTCATCCCCTGGTGTCTTAGGCAGGCAGAGTAAGGCCAATTACCATCCCATTTTAGGAGAGTAGTTTCTCTTTTTTTCCCCTTTTTTTTTTTCCCTTACTTGTTTGTAAAGAGCCAGTGCCAGCTTTTGGGTTTTTTTTGTCATGGGAGAGTCCCAGAGGCTGTGGGCTGAAGCACAAGGCTGATGCCAGCGAGACCTAGCAGAGGGACCTCCAGGGCAACCTGAGGTGGCCCTACCTTCCTCCCGTCGTGTTTGTACATACTCAGATGGGCAGCTCTCTCCCTTACTTCTCCTAATCCTTTTGATTCAAAAGGTCATGCTTATGTTTCATTCTGATGTGCTTCAGTGAACAAACCCAGCTTTGTGGCGAGGCTGGGGCAGGAAGGATGTGGTGCTTGTGTGGGAAGGACTATCAGACAAGGGAGGGAGGGAAGGTCAGGATGAACGGAAATGTGCGGATGCAGCATGCGAAGGGTGGACTGGGAGGAGTTAAGACTCCTGGAGCTAGGGAGATGAGGAGTGAAGCTCTGCAGGAAACAGATTTAGTGATTTTAGATGTGTTTTGTCACCTGGAGATGTAAGATTTGGGCACCAAGGGGCTTGGGCTGCAAGGAAGGAGTGTTTCCAAAAGAGACCTTCATTTGCCACAGGGGAAGAAGGGGACAGCACACCCACTGCTGCTGCTTTCCTGGTTTCCTCCTGCCTGAAATATGACTGCTGTAAAGGATGGGTGGAAAAGCAGTCCTTTTGGAAGACTTTGGGCTTGGCTTTTAAGCCATTCCCAGGGCTTTTCTTGGCCATTGCTGCTGGATTGGTGAGACAAGCAAGAGGCTGCTGGGTGGCTGGAGAGACGCAACACCCCACTGTCACGAGGTGCCAGTTCACTCGTGGGCCAGGGTGAAGGCCAGACGGCTTGAATGGGGTGTTTAGAATGAAATGAAACGGGTGTGACCTTCTCATGAACTACACCAGCTTCCGCAGCCCCACCCAGGGTTTTTGTTTCCTCACAGTCTCCTTATGAAACCCTGCTCACAGCCACACCACCAGAGCCAAAGCTATGCGAAGCACTCGCACAGCGAACGCGGCCAGAGGCCATGCTGAATGGCCATGGCCAGGCTACCCCTGGCACTTGCTGGGGCTTGTCTCTTCAGCCTGACAAACCATGGGACAGTGCAGCCAAGTGAGACGGTATTTCCAGCATCAGAAGCTTGTTGGTGCTCCTCAGAGTTCCCTCTGTCAGTGAGCAGCTGGAGTGCATGGAGCCAGTGCATGGAGCTCTGCCTGGGGATGGATTAAGAGATGACCAAGAATTTATGGGTCAGGATTAAAGGGAGGACAGGACAAGTGACATTATAGTCTGGGTCTGCTGTAGGCCATCCAGCCAGGAAGACTGAGCAACTGACACCCTCTGTTCAGATAGGAGTGGCCTCATGTTCACAAGCTCTGGTCCTGGGAGGGACAGCATAGCTGGGCGTAAGCAATGCAGGAGGAGAGGACTTCCTGCTCCAAGTAATACAGGAGCCAGTGAGGAGAGGTGTTTATGTGGACCTTGTTCTCAGCAACAAGGAAAGGCTGGTGGGGACAGTGAAGCTCAGGGACAGCCTTGGGTGCAGTGACCATGGAATGGTGGAGTTTGAGATCTTTAGTGCAGCAAGGAGGGTGCAGAGCAAGCTTCCTGCCCTGGACTTCAGGAGAACAGACTTTGGCCACTTCAGGGATCTGCTTGGTAAAGTACCATGGGATAAAGCCCTGGAGGGAAGAGGGGTCCAAGCAAGCTGGTTGATATTCAAGGATCACCTCCTCCAAGCTTAGGAGAGATGTACCCCAGCAAAGTTGTCAGGCAAAAATTCGTGGATGAACAAGCAGCTCCTGGAGAAACTCAAACAGAGGATGTCTGAGGGAAGCCTTCCAAGGGTGGAAGCAAGGACAGGTGACCTGGAAGGAATACAGAAAGATCGTCTAAGTAGCCAGGGATCAGCAAAAGCCCTGATGGAATTAAACCTGACCAATGACATCAAGGGCAACAAGAAAAGCCTCTGTAGATATGTGGTTGGTATCAGGACAGTGGTGGAAAATGTGGACCGTCTCCAGAAGGAAACAGCAGACCGGGTTACGTGGGCTATGGAGAAGGCTGAGGTATCAATGATGTTTTTGCCTTGGTCTTCACTGGCAAGTTCCCCAGCCACACTGCCCAAGGCAGTGCCAGGAAGGCAAAAGCAGGAACCGGGAGAATGAACCTTCTGCTGTAGAAGATGAAGTTCAACACACCCAGCAATGTGCACTTGCAGCCCAAAAGGCCAGCCGTGTCCTGGGCTGCATCAAGAGCAGCGTGGCCAGCAGGTTGAGGGAGGGGATTCTGCCCCTCTGCTCCACTCTCAAGAACACCTGGAGTGCTGCATCCAGTTCTGGAGGCCCAAGCGTAAGAAGGATGTTGACCTGTTGGAGGAATCCAGAGGAGGGTCACAAGGATAGTCAGAGGGCTGTAGCACCTCTCCTATGAAGACAGCTGAGAGAGTTGGTGTTTTTCAGCCTAGAGAAGAGAAGACTCTGGGGGGACCTTAAAGCACCTTCCAGTACATAAAGGGGATCCATAAGAAAGGTGGAGAGGGACTTTTTACAATGACAGGAGAAGAGGTAATGGCTTTAAACTCAAAGAGGGCAGGCTTAGATCAGATATTAGAAATAAATTCTTTACTTTGAGAATGGTGAGACACTGGCACAGGTGTTGTGGGTGCCCCACCCCTGGAGGTGTTCAAGGCTGGGTTGGAGGGAGCTCTGAGCAACTTGATCTAGTAGGATGTGTCCCTGCCCACAGCAGGGGGTTGGAACTGGGTGATCTTTAAGGCCCCTTCTAGCCCAAGGCATTCTATGATTCTATCAAATGTTCTCTGTAGCACTCAGATTACAAGCTCCTGACTGCTTGGGCTGAGCCCTGTGCCGTGCCAAGTGGTGTAGGAAATTACCATAAGCACTGCTGGCAAGCAGAGATGCTGATCCAAGAGGAGGGCAATGCTCATGGTGGGGTCTGAGAGGCCAGACACCATGGTGAGAGTCCATTAGTGCTCAGGACTTAGCAGTGGGTGTCGAGCCACTATGGTGTCTCTGCCATAGCCCACGCTGAAACGCTCCCAGTTTGCCCAGTCAGCATTGCCAGGTGGCAGGACAAGGTCTTATGGGGCTGTATTCCACTTGAGGGGGATATGGAGCAGCAGATTTGGAAGAGTAGCATGTCTTGTTATTAACTATTGCCTGGGAGATGGCTTGGATGGCCTGAGACAAAAGCCTTATATGTTCATTGGAATTATTTGCTTTGCTTTATCATCATGTAAGGGGCTCAGCTCTGCTCTCCAGCTGCTCTTATGCAGAAGCAGTCACCAGCCTTGCCAGAAATGACTGTGATTTTCTTTGTTTCCCACTTGGGGATGTGTAATGTGGATTTTCAGCAGATAGGAATTTAGCACTTTTGGAAGTCTGATCCATTCAAGGTAGTTCAGAATCTGAAAAACTGTGAGAGTTTTTGAGAATCGGAGGTTTCCTTGTTTAGCTGTTATTATAGTAACTGTTGCTTTGATTTTAATTTATTTTTCTTTGAGGAGAGGGGATTGTATAGCCAATCCATTGTGGTCTATATGCAGTATTAACTTTCTCAGTCTCCCTAAATGTTCCTTTATTCCATTATATTCTCGGCTAAAACTTTTAGTCTAATTACTTCTTTACAAAACTTCACCATGAATCCCTTTGAAATCTGCACCATTTTTATTTTTATGGGATTTGGTTCAATTCTCTTTTACCCCAGGGTAATGTGATCTGAGACATATTGAAGTCATTGTAAGTGTTTTCCTTTGAGTTTGGTTTTAAATCCAGCTCCGGGTAAAGAAATTTGTAGAGGAAGGAAGGAAAGCCCCAGAAACCTAAAAGATTCCTGCAGGATATTTCTTTAAAAGACCCTGAATAATTAGAAATCCCCTTGGAAAAGCCATGTGGGGAGCATCTGAGCAATGCTTACAGGGGGCTGGAGTCTTAAATGCTGTTCTGAGACTTTTAAAAAAGGGGAGATGAAAGACAGTAATGGTTATTAAAGCTGAGGATGTTCATGCATCAGATGTTTAAACTTACTTCCTACAGAAGCCTGGAGAGGCTCTTTTCTGATATAAAACTGTGTAACAGATTCTGTATTGTGTGTGATGGGGTTTTTCCCTTCCCCTTCCCAGCTGTCCAGACACAGTTGGATATGAGACAGATGATAGATCAATTCTTCTGGCTAATGTTTTCCAGTGCAGTCCCGGTGGTTTCCCAGTCCTTCAGGAATTACTTTTCATGACAGGAAGAGGCCTTCTTCTGGATGGACCTATTGATTAGAAAAGAAATTTTTTAAGCATTTGTCGAATGACTCCTTTTGGGTAACCGGAGGAGGCTGTGGTTGGTGACACCAGGCTCACACCTCGCACTACACCCACGTGTGTTCTCATTGCATGTGATTACACGGTCTGGGATGTGTAATTGCCTGATTGTAATCTGTACACCCTACCAAAAGTTGCATCATTTTGATTTTGCCTGGGTGCTGTGTGGCAAGCACTTTGCAGACAGAGTCTCTTGGCCCTTGAAAGGTTATATAATTTTTTTCCTGTACTGTTGTATAAAGTCAGATTAGTATTTTTTTAAATTGTTTAATTTCTTGGAGGTGAAGGTTCAGCTGTGGCAGGGAAGAATTTGCAATAGCTACAGGAGTACATCCAAGGTGCAAAGTTTTCTGACTAGCAGTGGGGCTGAATTGTTTCAAGGTTTTTCAAAACACAAACTCTTCCTTGAATATTGCAGCATCCAGTGTGAGCAAATCCCATTTGTTCTTCTCCAGCTATGCTGGTGAGAGGCTGAGTGCCCACTGGGAATGCAATCCAGAGCCCTGTGCGTTAGTCACTTACCTCAGCCTAGCAGGGCCCAAGGTCAGATGATGGAAAAATGAGTGACAAATACCTACCAAGAATAATCCAGCTGGGAGATAGGGCCTCACCTCTCTACAGGGAGCTCAGTGGTGGCACCCAGTGAGGGGGAAAGCGCAGGAATGCAGATGGCACACTGTGACAGGGCAGTGAAGCCATCTGATGGCACACTCAGGCACTCTTTTCCTGGGGACTGGGATCTATTTCTGGACTTTGGAAATGAGCCATCGAAAAGTAAATGTTTAGTCAGCCTTGCAAGCTGTCTGAAATGCGTGACGTGCCTGTGACAGGGTGATTTTATGGGGATCAGGCTGACCTTTATTTGTCAAATGTGATTCTGCTATAAAGAAAATCTACAGTCGAAAGAGTTGATAAGGTGTGGGAGAAGTTTAGTTTTCTGTTCTTGAGAACTGAGCTGTGGGGGAGAAAAGAGAGTCTGCTTCTTCTGCAAGCACTCATAAAGGGCATGAGGGGGGGCTTTCCCTGACATGGAGGTTGTACCCTTCAAAGTAAGCCCTAAATCTGTAGATTGGCACAAAACAAATATTTGTCTCACAGGCATGAGTGGAGCCACTTGGCTTTGAGTTAGGGCAGGCTTCTTGCTTTGACCAGGAGCTGTTGTTGCCTGCAAGGGCAGGAAGAAGGGAGTGCGGTGACAAGCTGGGCTGGGGGACATTGCCATGGCTGCTGGAGCAAAGGAGGATGCCAGGGAGCAACAGCCAGCTCTTGAGTGGAGCAGAGTGGGCCCACAACAGGGCGCTGGGTGATGTGGGGTGAGAGGAACAGAGGGCACCAGCAGCTGAGCACAATGACTGGGCCAAAACCAGGCTGAAAGTAGAAACCCAGATCTCCAGACTTTGGCTGTTGGAGACCTGTAGCTCAAACTGTGGGTTGGGTTTGGGGCTGGGTTTTACCTCATTTGGGAGAGGAGAGAGTTACAAAATGTGGATCCGGGTTCAGGTTACCGTTCTGCTCCCCTGGGCTATTCCAGGTGTTCAAATATGAACTTTTGGCCCAGGCCCATCTCTAATTAGGCATATTCTTTAAAAGTATTTTCCTTCCTTGGCTCCTGTGCTTTTGGCTTGTCTCCACTAGCCCTCTCTGCTGTGCTAGAGCACGGTTTGCTGGGTATATTAATTGAACTGTTTACACACCTGGTTTCCTGCAAGAATAGACACCTAGCTCCTTCTTTTGAAAAGACAAGCCCAGAGGCTGTAAACAGGAATTGTGCTATGTCTGGAAAAGCTGAACTGCTGCTTATCTGCGCTCCCCGGGGCTGTGGGAGCAGCAGCTGCTGCAGACATGGGTCAGTTGAGCACGGAAACCAGCTTGTACACTCTTCCCACCAGTCCCGTCCTGCCGCCCAGCTCAGGTCCTCTAGCAGCTGAGGAGTCACCTTCTTTGCAGAGTTACTCCCTTTTATTGTGACGGTGACAGGAGAGGCCCCACCTGGCATTTGGGTCAGCTCAGAAGCCTATTTTGTCCTGTGTGTGAAAGCTGGGGTGTTACCCTGCAGTTATGTCCTGTGCAAGGATGGCTGAGGGGACCCTTCTTCTCTTTTTATGGCTTTACCTTCTAAGGTTAGTTTCTGTAGAAGCTCCCCAAATGCAGTGGTATGTTCCTCACCCATTCTACTCTTCCAGTCATGGCCAAGGGACATCTCTCATAAGCCATTGTGTGGCTCAAAGAATGACTGTGGAAAACAAGGTTGGTAAGGCCTGTGTGGTGCAGAGCAGAAGGAATCGTCCCTCCTGGTCTCTTTGGGTTTAAAAGGTATAAGCATAAACACGTGCCATTGCACAATTTTTCTTTCAAAGTATAAGAGGATTACCTTAAAATACACTGATTTCTGTGGTCGTGCCCTCCGCCTCTGAATCCTGCTTTGCAGCTGCTCTTTTAATGGTGACACTGAGTTGTACTTTGCTGCTTCAAGTCTTTTCTGAACGTGACTTGCACTTCACCTGGAAGGTGCTAGCTCACCACTGTGTAGGGCCATGAGCTGGGAAGGCTGGCGTGCTGTGCTGCTGGTGTTGCACAGGCCATGGAGTGCGGTGCTGATGTGCTGGGCCTTGGAATCTTCAACTCTCTGCACTACTCGAGGCTTCCAAATCTAACAAAGACCTCCGGAGGAGTCCCCCCAAGGCAGGCCCTTGGGAAGGGGCATGCAGATCAATGGGCTGGGAATAGGGAACAGGAAATCAGATGCACCTTAGGGCAAAATTTGGTATCCAAATTCCAGTCCAGTTAGGAATGGAAAGTGCTGCTGTTCCCAAAGCACTGGGCTGGACTGGTATTACTCCAACAACCTCCAAAGTGGACACAGAGGCATCCTCTGGGGAATGCAAGAAGGCATGATAGTAGCTTTTTGCTGCTTGTGCTGTGGGAGAACTCCAGCAACTCTGCCCAGGAGCAGCACAGCTCCTAATCACCCAGCAAGCAGTGACTTTGTCGTTGAACTTTGTTGGCATTGATCCCTGCTTGGCTGCTGAGTGTTGGTTACATGCCACGAGTGCTACAAGCTGTAAGGGCTGGGAAATGTCAGCTCTGGAAAATGGGGCCTGAAAGGACGAAGGTGACAGGTACTTTTGTCCAGGCTTGCGTCAAAACCCCTCACAGAGGAAGAGAAGGCTTATGCTATCACCCTGCTTCCCTTCCCTCCTGCGCAATCAGGCCCCTCTGCCAAAAACAGGAGTCAGGGATTTTGCTGGAACCCAGTGGCTACCTGCAGCCAGCGTGGAGCGGCACAATCGCTCACGCTGCGCTCCGTGCTCCTGCTAATGGTATCAAATCAAGCAGGAAATTATTTTTGGAGCGGTGAAGCATGTTGAAACCCAGCAGAAGGCAGCTGTTTGCGTAACCGGAGTTGTGGGAGAGCTGCTTCCCTTGCTGCCAAGCACTCGACTTCCTATACTGGTGAGAAACGGCTTCCCCGCTCCCTGCAGCGTGAGCGAATCCCCTTAGGCTTGGGAGGCTGGGCTTGGTCCAGCATCCATCCTTCCTGTAGTGCCTGCTTCACTGCTCTGAAAGTCCCCAGACACTTTCTGAGGGGGGTGTCTGAACTATCTGATTCTTACTCCTTAGATCAGCTCAGTCCTCTCCTTGAAAACAAGTTACCTCCAAAACAAAGGGTTTTCTCCAGAATTTCAAATGTGTTTCAGTTATCTCTCAGCAGAGGTCCGTATCTGGCAAACGGCGCGTGCTGGAAGTGAAACAATAGCTCTGCTTCAGTCTGATCATCTGCACCATGTGTTTACACCCTGGCTAGGTTTCCAGCACCAGTTTGGTGCCCTGGCGGCACACACAGTGCTTGGTCTGCCTTTGCAAGGATGTGCCCTGGCACGCAGCTCTTCTGGCTGCACTTCAGCACCTCCTTTTCAGTGTAGCTCTTTCAGCAGTTCCCGGGTGTCTAACAGGGCATGGGTTGTTTTTTGGTTGTTCTTTTGGGGTGGGGTGGGCAAGGGCATGATATTGGCGTGCTGCTTCTTTTTCACTCTCTTAATACCGTTTCCATCTTTTCTTTCTGCTCCCTCACTGCAAGCTGGTGTCCAGCCACTGTCCTTGCCTCCACCTGTATGTTGATGTTTCTCTTACCCAAACAGGTCTGTCACCCTGGGCTCTGCCTGCCTCTTATGCCCTCATACCAGAGCAGAAATAAATCCCTTCAGTCCTCTAGTGAAATGCTGTGCCCCATAAAATGGCATTGTTAGTGCAAGCTGTAGGATTGCGTTAGCCAGAAAGAATGAGATAAAGCCATGGCTGCATAGATGGGGCTTAAATTCCTGCCCCCAAAGTGTGATGCTGCTGCGCAGAAGGCAAGGACCAAGTCAGTGCAGAGAGGTTTCGAAAGCCACCGTGTGGGTATAAAGCCTTTTTTGTTTGTGGAATTATTATGTCATCCCTCGGTCATGCAAACGTCGCCCCAGAAGAAAGACTTTTTCACATTGCTGCCCTGTTCTGGAGAAGTCCCTCCCTGATTATTCATGACCGCTGACTCCTTCAGCCGTGTGCCCCTTTCCTAAGCGCTGTAGGGTGGAAAGAAATTCCCTGACGCAGTGAAAGGCAGGAAAAATCCAGTGTACCCGAAATGACTCAGTCTGAAATATTTATGGCTTTTCAATAGGGTAATTAAATTCTCATGCAGCCCAGTTACGGTCAGAAAAGGTGTGTTCTGTGTGAGGTTGAAGTTTGTGACAGTAACACGAGTGTATGCCAGCAATGAGAGCCCAGAGCTGGAACGATGGGCAGGGTGATTTCCGTACTCCATCAAAGTCTTGGTGTGAAGTAGATTAAGAAATTATTTTAAAAAACACTGTTGTTGCACTTTATTGCAACCTTTCAGCATAAGTGCTTGATAGTTTCTGTGTGGTTTGGTACTAGATGATGGAGCCTTTTGTTTCTGTCTGTTCCATCCTTGTCTCCTTTTGCAGTTATCAGATGTTTTGCTGTCTAGGGCTGGTTAGTGCATATTTTTAGTTGAGGATACAATTATTTTCCACTTGCCACTTAATTGCTCCCTGTGGCATCATTATGCCCTGTGCCTTTGGCTTTGCTTTGTGTGGTTTGCGAGGGACAGCACAGGGTGGGAACACCCTTGGAGACCTCCCAGGTCCATCTTGAGTGTGCTTCCTGCCTTGTCTTTTAGCTCTTTCTTTTCTTTGTCCCCCCCACTGGCCTGAAGGGATGAAAGAAAGGCTTTGAAAATCTCCTGTTTGGTGGTTGCTTTAACTGGTCACTCAGACTTTGCCCGCTCCAAAGCCATCCTTGGTCTACAGTGCTTTAGCCCAAATTTCTTGGGACCTAAATGGAAGCATTTATTGAGATGTAACCCAAAAGGGAATCACATTTCCTTACAATAAAATCCAGCCCATGAAATGAAGTTAATGTGAGCCTTAGAGGCAATGCAAAGAAAGGAACAGCTGCAGAGTGTGAGGAGCAGTACATTAAATCGATCAGTTTGAAATCTCTAAGGTCAGTCCTATTTCCAGATGAAACATGTCTGAACGGTGCCTCTACTTCTCTGCTGATATTTTACCAAAGTGTACCTGTAGGGAAGGGTTTAGTTTTATTTTGTCACCTTATCTCTGGGAACCACTTCAGTTCCGTTTCCATGACGTTCCTGAGAAGCGTAAGACTAGAAAGGGATTTATTGTGTCTTTGAACTGCCTTTTGCTCTGAGGAATGAGGATATAATTGTAATGTAGGAAGGACAAACTGAACATGTTCAGGCTTGTCCTGCCTGATCTTTCCCTGTTTCTTTTTTTTCCCTTTGCCCCTTGCAGCTAGCACTCATGACTGGGACTTTCCAGCCGATAAAGTCTTGGCTAGCCTCAGGGCCAATTCGCTCCTAGCAAAACCAGCTCTCTGGCTGGCTGGATGTGCGGTTTCTTTTGATGCCAGCAGGACCAGAGTTTGCCACCAGAGCATCCATCTCTCACTGGTCACATCTGTGGGATGAGTACAGGGGGCGTCTCGGGCAGATGGCTTTCATATTCCCTCTAGGATAATTTTTTCCACATGTTTAGTGACCTTTGAATATTCTCTTCTCTTTTGGTTATGTTTGGATTTTACAAAAAGTAGTTCTGGGGAAGAAATTAAAGGCATATATTAACCAGATTTAAAGCAACCCACAAAGAACATCCCTAGAGCCTTCAAATTCCATGGTGCTTTGCTTTTAGGATATCATAGCATTAGTGTAGTTGAAATACAGGCTTTGTTAGCTATGTCTGTAAATACAATAAATTGTGCTTAGTTTATGTAATTTAATTTTAAAAAATTGTCTTTGTCAGAGGCCAGTACTAGACTTGATCTGAAGCAGGGATTAAAGGTAAAGATGTTGGTACTAAACTCATAGCACCTTTTTTGCTCAACTGATGCTCTCTGATAATTTATTGAAGAGCAGTGAATTTCAGGTCGTTTCCTGCTGCTAATCCCTATCCTTGTGCTCTGGCTGGGCTCTTTGGGTTGGGTGCTGCCATTTTGATGGGTATTGGCAGCCATCGCATCTACACCGCTGGTGTTAGGCCTGATCTTAAACCATTTTTAGCTTTTACTGACTTTTCTTTTCCGTGGTGCCTGCAGCTGATCTTTTCCAGCCCCTTTTCCATTACACCCCCTGCTGCAGCCGGGACTGCAGCTTTTCTTAGTAATTCTTCAGGATCTTTATTGCTTGTTTTACTCTCGCCCTGTGGTTTTTACTCAGTCCTTCTTCAGACAAGTTTCCACTGACTCAAATTCATGCTTAAATTGAGTCAGGGCTCTAGGATGTGTCCCCGGGGCGAAGCCTGTTCCTAGGGCAGCTGGTTCTCGTGGAGCTGGGCCAACTGACACCAGTGTGCAGCGTCAAGGCTCCTGGGGAAGAATTCTTGAAACAGTAATAGGGATGTCACACATTTCCAAAATCTACATGTGTGTGCATCTCTCATCAGTGGTGGTGTAATACGTAGGTGCTGCTGTTGTGTTGTCAGGGTGCTGCAAGACACAACAAGCTGTGGGTTCCCACTGCATCACTCTTATGGCTGGGGCAGAAAATGGCTTTTGGGGGATCCAGGGAAAAGAGAGAGGAGAGGAAAATTGTGGTACTCTGGTCTGAGCACTAAACTTGCGTGTGAGACACCTGATTTTTAAGGCTTTTTATTTCCACCGTGGTCTTTATGGGATCTTACTAGGGCACCCAGGTTTTCTGTGCTTCATTTCCCTGTGAGTACATCCAGGGTGTTTGCACCACTGCTACCCACAGGGATGTTATGAAGATAAATTGTTAGATTTAAAGTGTGAGGTTTTTCAGCTGCCCCTGCATTAGGTCTGTTTCTGTAGGTAAGAAAGGAAAACTTTATAACAAGGCTCTTACAAGGACTGATGCAGACACAGCTCTGGGGATTTGTGTACTTTGGACACCCCAGTATTTCCCTGGTGCTGTACAGATGTACGTTGAACAGGCTTGGCAGCACTCTGAAGTCCTTGTTTCCGTGGTTTGGCCCTGCTGAGAATAAAACTGATGTGAAATGAAAACATTTTTTTTTCCCTGTGCACTGAAAAGAAAAAAACCCAACAATCTCAAGGTAAATAATTACCTAATCAATAAGTTTGTCTGTTTAAGTGGACCTCTTTGGTGCACCGAAAGCAGCCAGCTTCTGCAAGGCTCCAGGATACCACAAACACTAGTCTAAAATTATCATTACTGCTGGCCACTAAATAACATGGCCCCTTGCGGCCTTCATAGCACCTGAAATACAGGTGTTCCCTAGGATGTCCTGCCAAAGAAGTGTGTGGCCTCTGGCTCTTGCACCACCAGATAACTTGAAATGTAAATCTTCCAGCCACAGCAAACCCCAAATGTGCAGCGGGCCAGCGCTTCGCCCCACACAGCTACAGCAGTGGGTAATCGGAGGTTTCCAAGCTCCTCTGCAGACAGCTGGCGGCTCACACCTTGCTCACCCCTCCTTATTTCCAACTGCTAATTTGCAATTAAATGCAACTAAAAATACAGTAAACACCCTGCTCACAGTTTTCCATACAAGTCCATCGGGTAGCTTGCTGCCGCTGCCATTTGGTGGTGTGCGGAGTGGGCTTGTGCCGTAAGCGAGCGGCTGGGTAGAGAGCTGCCCATGAGGCTGCCTAAGATGTGGTTCCCACTGAGTGCTCCCACAAATACCAGTTCAGCATAACGCAGCTGATGCTAACTGGCATCCCTGTAGGTGGTCTCTGTAGTGGGGCCAAGATGAAGATGTGGTGTGAAGAAAGAACCGAGCGTTTTCTCTCCCTAAGGGGAGCTCCTCCAACCGAGAGCAAAGGTGTGTGAGGCAGAGCTCGAGATGCAACTGCTGCAGCAGCTCTGCGGTTAAAGGATGCTCTCTTTCAGGGCTTTGGCAACGCTGGAGTCCACCAAAATACGCAGGATGCATAGAAGCATCTGCAATTATGTTTGACTGGTATGAAATGCATTAAATTTGCTTTCAATTCATTGCTCCAAAATGTGCAACCAACTTTAGTTAATATTGAATGTGCTTTTTAACCCAAACAATGTCCTACTGTGCTAAACAAAGTAGTTGAGAATACATCCCTCAGTGAGAAGTTTCTTAGCCATTCCTTGGCTAGTGTTTCTCCTACCAACTTGTAGAGGAGAAAGCTATTACAATTTGCAAATGCGAAACACAGAGCAACCTCCTTTTTGAATATATTTAACATGCAGAAACCATTGTCATTATGGATGAGGGAAACAAAGTGCTTAATTGGAGGAGTTCAGTAAATACAGCAGCAGTGAGACCACTCCTGGTAAGGGCATAGGAAGCCTGCCCAAACAAGCAAACTGTGCACCTTCAATTAATGGTTTCGCCCATTATTGAAATGGAGTGACTCACTCATCTCATGCAGACGCCTCCTTCTGGGGTCAAACTCTTCATGAAATCAAATCACCTGCCCCACAGCCCTCAGGCTCTGTCTTTGCTGGAGAAAGGATTAGTTTCAAGGGGCCTGTTGTGCAGCCAGAGAGGTTGTAGTGGGATGCTGGAAAGTCTCCCACCTGACCCCTGAAATGCCTTATTTGTGACTTTTGGATATTAGTGTTTCGACACTGTTTCCCATACAAAATTAATCCTAATGCATCCTATTTCATTAAAAGGTCTTACTAGACAAAAGATGCTGGAGCCCTTCATTAAGCATGGCAAGGTTTTTCACACCTTGGGGAAGGAGGTGTTGGCTGCCACTACTTGTTCCAAGGCAAGATCAGTCTGTGCTGTACCTCTGGTAGGATGCTGCATTTACAGTTACTTACCTCAAGGTAAAGCATTAACTTGTTTTGCCAGGGATTACGTAGCTTAAAAATGTCATTCATGTGAACACAGTCCTGGTAAGAGATGAATTTTAAGTGTCAGACTTGGCTAGTCAATGACTGCTGTATTTATTTACCTCAAAGCCTGTGGGTGTGGGGTGTGGAGGGAGTCCTTGCTTTTGTGTGACACAAGGGTCACTCTCAGGGATCACTGTGGTAGCGTTACCAGAGCCCTGCTTGCAAAAGGGACTGACAGAGGCAGAAGCTACAGTCCTTTGGTGGGCTGATGCTGGGACACCTCCAAGTTTGGCAAAATAGGTTGTTACCTGCAGCATCAGACTGTCTTCCCACTCTGGCAAGTGCTGTTGTCTACTTGCCAGAGTGTCGAGAAGGCACAGTCTTTGCAGAAAGCCAGAGCATCTGGTGTCTGTGTCTGCTTTTGGACAGTGGGAGAGGTCCTCTTGGAAGCAGCAGTCACTGCCTCACTCCTTAGTGCCAGCAAAAAAGGCAGTGGCTTGCCAGGACTCTCTTCGTGCTTTCTTTGCCAGCCAAATCCTACCCCTTCCCCTCACAGGAACTACCCGGACCCCACCCCTCATCCTTGGGCAGCGAAATTCAGCTCTGCCCACACACTGCTTTGAGCCAGCTTTGAGCGAGCGAGTGAGTGCATCATGATGGGTGAGAGGTAAGAGCTCCAACCGATGCCAGGCTTGCAGATCTTCCAAAGCCACTGCTGTGAGTCGAGACTTGACGTGCCAGGAGTGCAGCTCAGGTTACTACAGCAAATCCTCATCAGTTTCCTGCCTAGCTGAGTCTTTTGGAGTCTGAAGCATTGTAACCTCATAAAAGCTGGAAAAAGCTTGAACTCATTCAAAGATTATTTCACACCACCTACAGTACTCTATGAAGTCAGACATGCTGTAACATATAATTAACGATGTGTTTGGTGGTGAGTCACTGAGTAGTCTAGCAAGCTCACCTTCAACCAGTCTGTGTGTGGGAGTCCTTACCCAGCGACACACCCAAACTGAGCATTTTAATAATTTAGCACATTCTGAGCTTGGAAGAGTAGTTTTTGTTGCTTAATTAAGCAATTAAAAGAAAATACTTAAATGCTTTGCTACCTGTTAGAGAACAAAGCTCCACCATGAAGGAGAAGGTGGGGAAGAAACCCAAAAAAATTATTTGTAATACTACTTTGTATTACTTTCTTTGGTGTATCCAAGAAAAAGGTTAAGAGACGGGAGACTGCACCTTTGTGTTATGTTAAACAGTCACTTGATAAGGTAGATGAATGTTTCTTGGACCAAAATGTGGCATTACCCTTTCCCAACTGCATGTCCTCCCAAACACAAAATGAGAGTTGTGGTTATTCTTATTTATTCTCTGGAATGTTTAGGAGTTGCAGGAAAAAAAGCAGCATTTTCCAGGAAATGAGCAAAGATGTGCCTATCTGGCTCGTGACATGGGGGTGGGAGACACGGTTTTGATTCCCAGTGTAGAGAAGGAAATTGCATTTGCATCTCAATGTCATCTGGTATCCTTATCCTTTCTCTGACAAAAATCATAGTAAGAATCCCAGTGAAGAGCAAGAGTCGGACAAACTTGCATAATACTTCTCTGATTACTTTTCCAGCCTCCAACTATTTTCAGCTCAGGGGATTTCCTGACATGAATGAATGAATGAATATGATTCGTGATGCTTTAGTAACCTTCAGTGCATCATTCTTCTAAGTGCTTATCTAATCTCTCCTTATACCTGTCCAAACCTTTTGCTTCCACAACAACATTAGCAACAAACTCCCCTGATCATCTACATGTTGCAAGAAGAATTAGGCCTTTCTCTTTCTTCTGAGCCAGTCTCTGACAGTTCTGTTTGGTGCTTCACATTTTTTGTGGTGGAAATGACCATGTCAGTCACTTCCTGACTGCCTGCTCCAGGTCCCTCAAAAGCTTGTGAAGCTTTATTAGATGTCCCTTGGACATCTCCTTCCTGGGATGAAAGCTCTCAGCCTCCTCAGGCATAAAATTAGTCACTTAATTGTCCTTGAGCCTATCCTACTTCTTAGACACCTTTTTGAGGGGAGGGCACCAGGATTCCATGCACTACTCGAAGTGCTGGTGAACCAGAGGGTTATGGAGTGGTCTAATGAAGTTCTGTGTCCATTTGCTGTTTCTTTCATAGCAATCCCTAATGTTTGATTAGCTGATGGTTTTGTGGAATAGTCTGTGATAATCCAAAAGTCTCATGCCTGAGTAAAAACAAGCTGTTCAGAAACCGTAATTTCATGTATGAATTTAAGACTTGTTTAGCCTGCAAGCATCTAATCTGACTTTAAATCTAATCTGCGCTGACTTTCAGCTGCCGTGTTATTGCCCAATCCCTCAGCCCTGTGAGGGCCATATGCAATTCCCCACTGGCTGTTCTTTTCCCCAGTGCTCTTTTAGTAGCATATTCTCAGAGAATTTTCTTACTTCACTGCTGTGCCAGATTGTTCACAGATAGGTTGAAGAGCACGTCCCAGCCTCACCAGTGGGGTGCCTCTGATGTGAGCACTGACCACCAACACCTACTTTCTGATGCCGATCTTGGCCTGTCCCAGCTCATCCAGTATTAGCACTGCTGGGATCAAAGCCAGATGTTGCAAGCCCCCATCCAGGGAGTGCAGCTCATACCTGGTCCTTGTCTAGACTTCTCCGTTTCTAGGCATACAGGGTGGTATTGTATATAAGTGTGAGGCAAGCAATGCCTAAGATGGCTAAAATCTTTTGGGGAATGCATCTTATTCCCCCATTTGTTATAAATTCATGTAAATGTGCAGGTGTTCAGTGAAGCAAGACACCAGTGGGACTGTCTGTGCCATGCAACAGGGAAAAAACAATAATCACACATACAAGTGAAGCTTTGAATTAGGGAAGTGCGGTATTTGGAAATAGGGTGTTTTACCAAAAAAGAGCACACGAGAATAAATGACACTCGAAATTAGCTGCAGATTATGGGCCAAACATGCAGATCCGCCCACATCTTATTGAAGCGTAACTGATATCCCTCTTCCGGCAATTAGCCGAGTTCCGCGGAAGAGCTGCGCTGGATCGGGCAGCACAAGTCTGGCACGGCCAGGCTGCTCCAGCTGCCTGGGAATTAGCATCCTGCCACGAGGATCTCCTTCACGCTCCGGCAGCGGGATCTGCCGTGCCTGAGCCGGGGCTGGGGCAGGGGCTGGCTCCTTCCAGCTGCTTTTCATTGCTGGGATTTTCTCTGCAGCAGGCGCTCGGCGGGGACAGATCCCTTTGTTGCTGCAGAGCCCCTGAAGGTCAGCCAGCCTTATGCAGTCACACAGAGCACTGTGTACCTAGGGAGCTCTGCCAAAGGAGGATTTTCTCTATAGAAGAAGCCCAACTCTTTTTATTCTGTGCCCTGCATCACCCTAGTGTTTTTTCTTCAAGGTTGAGTATCCTGGCCCACCAGCAGCCCTCCTTGTGCTGGGTCAGTGACACACACAGGAGTGAATGTCCCATAAGGAAAGTTAATCCACAGGTGGCTCCAGTGGCTTGGGATGGCTGTGAAGTCCTGTCTCTGACCCACGTCTGACGTACCTAGCACACGGCAGCTCTGATGTACCCCTGTGGTTGCCCTCCTGGCTCTTTGCCCTGCTAATGCACCAGTGCCAATCTTCAGCATCCCTCCCTCTCCCAGTTCTGATGGAAGCAGGTCATGGGCGCTGCCCATGCCCCTCTTCATATTTTTTTCCTTCCGCACCACGCGAATTTTCCAGATGTGGCTGCCACTAGAAATACACAGTTGAATGAGCACTTGTCTGCGGGTGACTCATTCTCACCCTGTCAGGGGCTCTCCGGAGGGTATGGATGTGAAGTCTCACTCCCTCCGTGAACAGCCTGCAATGATGTCAAGCTCACCATAGTCAAAAAAAGCCTCCTGCTCTGCCTGAAGCAGTGGCAGCCAACGTCTGCTGCTGCTCATCTAAAGCATATGTGGCAAAAAGGACACCCTTTTTGGTCATGGTTTCCAGTTCCATCAGGATGGTGAACTCCCCCCTTTTCCTGCTGATGCGTGGGAGGGGGTGGCTATCCACTCAAGTTTTGTGTTCTGTGTCAAGAGACAGGGGGAACACACGTATCCATGTCTTTGTGTGATGTTTCTTTCCATGGGGACAGGAGTAGGAACTGCAGAAAGGAAGACTTGGGGGTATTTTGTTTTCCTCTCAAAGGCATGGATAATGTGATGGGTGGTCCTCTCTGGTAGTGCTGCCTTGAAGTCTGCTGAGCATTGGGTTGTCTGAGTTTATGTGTGTTATTGTGCTGTTTCTTGCCCTGGGCTGGGGAAGCCAGACTAGCTCTGTACATTGGTGTGAACATCCTAGGAAATGTGGGAAAATTCTCTAGGCTCAATAAGTCTTTTTTTGGTTGAGGCTTTTGTGGGTTTGGTTTTTTAAAGAAGGCTTGGTGAAATTTTGTGCTTGGGTTTTTTTAGTTGGTTTTTGGTTTTGGTTTTTCTGTCTTTAGGCAGAATCTCAACAGTATGGACCAGACCACAATGTGTCAGAGATGAAATGCATTCAGCAAGGCAGTAAAACAGGGTTCCTTGAACGAACCCATCACTAATTTACAATAGTGACATGAATGCAGTAAGTTTATGTATCACTAAGTTATCAGGAACACAGTGGTCACTGTTCACTTTCTTACAGACCTAGAGCTGTAACTGGAGCCTGTGGTTTGGTGTCATGATTTCACCTGAACTTTCTGGTTTTTCACCTCACTTTTTTCCTTTGCTTTTCTTTTTAACTCACCAGCTTTTTTTCACCCATAGCTGCCCCTCTAAGGGTGTGAGGGGATAGTGTGGCCAAACTGCAATCAAAGAAATATTTTGAGAGTCCTCTCAGAGCTGTTTAAGGAATCTGGGCCAGCTATGAATGCCGGCTTTATGCAGCGCAGTTTTGAAGTAGGAGTGAGTCACTAAAAAACAATCTGTGCTGTCTCCACGTTCAACTTTGACTTTACTAAGAAAAAGAGAAAGAAAACAAACACAATCCCATTCACAGCCGAAATACACATTGATCCTTTAATCCCCAGGGAATTACTGGGAACTGCTTCCTCCTCGAAAGAATCGCCGTATTGACGCAACGTTTAATTGTGCAATTACACGCGTGCGTTCTCCTCTGGGCTTTGCAGAGCCGGGCTCTGTGGCTGGAATGCTAATGGGGAAGCCACTGATACCATCTCGTGGCACACGCAGCCTGAACGCAGCCTCCTGGCTGGCAGCAACCCCTGGGTACCTGCCTCCATGGTCTGTCCCAGGCTTTTCAGGCAGGAAATCAAAGATGGGAACTGCAGCCAAGCGAGGATTGGAATTTGGGCTGAAGCCCAAAGCTGGTGTCCCTTCTTGGTTTGTTGTAGGCACCCTTGGTGGAAGCAGGAGGTTCTGGTGCCCAATCCCTGCTCGGCACTGCCTGAGGGCTGCGGCTGGCAGGTACTAGCTGGGATTCTGCTCAGGCTCCCTGTCTGTGAGCTGAAAATATGCCTGGAAATATGCCTCCAAATGCCTGGCCAGTGGCCTCTCTCCTGCTCCTGGTCCACTGCCTGATGCCCACATGCTGCACATGCCTTTGTGGCATTGAGTTTTTCATGGAGGTTTTGCTGAAAGCATTGCTCCAAAGCTGCTGGGAAATGCTCTGCACATGTATTTGTACATATGTATGTACCTGTGTACACCCACACGTGCTTGTTTGGCCAGGCCCTGCTTTCCAAGGGCTGCATTTGCTGTAAAGTTTGCCAGGTTTTTCAGATGCTTCCCATGTGCCACCTCCTGACTTCAGGAATTGGAGAGCCGCTGTGAGCCCTTGCTGTCACCTGTGTTACTGACGTGTCTTGATTCAGAAACTGAGCTCTGGTTGCATTCATTTGGCTCATACTAATTGACCCTGATGGGAGCAGGTTGTGAAGGAAGATGGAGTAGCTCCTCACTTTGCTGCCCTTGGGAGGCGTGGTGAAGGTTGGGATTTACCTGCTGGTAAATACAGGGGTTGGTTAAAGTGTTAGATGGGAAGAAATGCAACCCTCCTCCAGCTGGCTTTGGATCCTAGGATTTTTTGGGGGTCAATCTGTTTACCAGTGCACTACTATTGATGGTTTCATCATCAATTCTGCTTTCCCACCAGCATTAAGGATGGAATTTCCAGATGGGTAATCCTAGCTGCCAGCCACTTGTCCCTTCTCCATGGCCACAGGCTACTAAGTGAGCCTTGCACTGGGCCATACTGTGGGTCCTGTGGCAAGTGGCCATCCCACTCCTTGAAACCCTCTAGGACTCTTTAAAAGGATGCTTTTAATGCATCCACCATGTCTTACCTTTTGGCTTCAGGAAAGTGAAAAGGAGAGGCTTTTTTTAGGTTGTTAAGCAGTGCTTGCCTGGTGTTACGAGCTCCTGGCCTCCAGGTCCCTCTGCTCATGTTCTCTTCCTGTTTCCCTGAAAGTTTTAAGTCGAGACAAGCTGCAGCTAGTCATGTTGGCAAAAACTAGTCCTCCTTGAGCCTAGTTCCTCCTAGTCCTAGGTTCAAGTGTTTGCTCCCTGCAGCCAAAATCTTTGCATCCTCCTGAAAGCAGGAGCTTGGGACTGATGCAGGATAGGAAACTGCACTTTATTCCTCTGTTTCATGGCAAGGCTGAAAGAACAAAAAGAATAATGGGCAGCTGTGGTCTTAGCTGACAGCTGAGAGGGGCTTTGCTAGCAGAAATCCCCAGGGAAGACCAAGGAGGCTGCTGACAAATGTCAGGAAGGGGCTCTCGCTAGAGATTAAAAAGAAGAGGAATTATAAATAACATGCTGAAGTACACAGATAAAGTTAGCCAGGTTATTCTGACCATAAAGCCCAGGACAGTAAAGGCCCTTAATCTCTCATTAATCAACAAGAAGCTGGAAGAGGCCATACAATGAACTCAGCTGCCAAAGCTGCTGTGCCCTTTTGCTCCCTTTAATTTAATTGTATTAGTCCTGCCCGCAGCCTTTGTTCTTCTGCCCCGCTCAGGAAATCTGCTGCTGGGTTTGGCAGGGCTCACTCTCGTTCCACATGGCTGGTTTGTGGACAGCCAGGAGGGATGAGAGGGAGAGCAGGAAGGGGAAGAGGATGGGAAGAGGTCCCACGGGAGCAACCTGCTTGATGTAATTAATTTATCTTAATAGTGCCACTGCATCCCTTCCTGGTGAAGCTTCCTCCTGATAAGCCAGACAGACAAAACTGAATGCAAAAGGACTCTGGCTGATATCAGCAGAGCTGGGAGTTCATTTTAAAATTTTAAAATAAAAAAAGCAGTTGAGTGACCACGAGCCAACTCTTGCTCAGCAGGAGCTCCTAACCCAGCAAAGCATTCCTACCACCACCTCCCTTGGTTTCACTTCATGTCTCTTCAATGAGCCAACAAACAAATGCAAAAGGTGGTTTCCTGGACACGGGTGAGTTATGTCAAATTTCAGCATTTGTCCCTGCTGAAGAATGAGACAGCAGAGCAGCTAACTGGAGGCTGTACCTTCCTCGCCTTTCCATCAAGGAATGACAGTGCTTAATGCATGGAAAAAGATGGAGCTCTTACAGAAAGATGTGCTTAGGAAAAGAGATTTTCAGATGACTTCGAATGCTTCAGGCTTGTCTGGGAAACAGAGTTTTGAGCTCCATATTTTACTGGATTTGTCTGATTTCAGCAACCGGCCGTACAAAATTCCACAAATCCGTTATATCAAGGCCAAGTTTTCCCAAATACGTAAATTGTCAAGGTTCTCCCCTCCCTTTCACAGCAATGCATTAACAGTTCTATGCTTGCAGTGAAGTAAGCACAGGGCATTGTTTGCTTATAGTTTTACAGAGGGATCCTTCCCTTATTGCTTACTGTAATTCTTCTTGGATGTGAAGAGTAAAACATATTTACATTGGTATGTGGGATTCTGGACAACCTCAGGAAAAAGTAGGACTGGAAAGAAAGTTTTTCTGGCTGATGAAAAATTTTGAGATGTGTTTTTTCCATATCAGAACGAAAGCTTGAAATATAGAAACTCCCAGGAAAAAAAACAACCAACCAAAATAAACCCCCACAAAACCCAAGCACATTTAGCCAGCTGCAGCTACTTATTTTGGTTATTTTATCCTTTTTATTTTGTTAGTAAATATACTTTATGTCGCAATGTAGAGTAGAAATTGTGGGTGTCTTCGATAAAAAATTTTTGTCCACAAATTTGATTTCAGTAGTTTGGGAACTGCTTGGCATATAATTTTAATTTAGAAAGTGGCAATCTGCTGCACTAAGAATGAAAAGTAATGATCCAGTAAATGACTAATTTTGTGGTCTGAGTTAATTAGTGAAGCAGCTTGGCGGATAGAAGGCAGCAGGTCTAAATTACAGTGCTAAGTCCTTTTGCAGTAAGATATTATCTGGCTTTGTTGTTTTAATAATAATTAATGAGAATTAAAATACTCAGCTGGGATTTTTGCTGTTACTATTAGCAGGAATATGTGTGTGTGTGTGTGTGTATGTATATATTTATATTTGTTCTTTGATGCTTTTCTTGCTTGTTTGCATCTCAACCCATGACTGTCTTGCTCTGTGACTTAAATAATACTCCAGAAATTATTCAGACCGAGCCTTTGTCTAGCATGGAGGAAACTTGAGGCTTTTACAATTAGTGCTGCTGGTTATTCCATGAAAAACATACACCATAGTCTGACAAGGAAATCAGCAGTAAAAAGCCAGGCAATCAGCGGGCTCTCATCAGCAGGCTCACAGGGAACATCAGCTGGGGGCTCGCAGCTCGTTTTTACATCTTATTTTTGGCAGCACAGGTTGATGAAAATGCAGCGATGGCACACTCACCTCCAAGTCTGCATGGACCTGCACAACTCCAAAGCCTTCTCTGGTGAAGTCCAGGCATTACTTTTCTGAAGTCCAAAATGCTTAAATTTTGGTGCCTCCAAGGCACCATGGTGGTCACTTGGTCTTGTGCTCTCCATGACACCAGCCTTTGGTGTTTCTGCTGGGCATTCCCACCCCAAACCTGCTTCCTGTGGTTGGTTTTAAGCACATGTTTTAGGAAACCCTACAACTAACTGGGTTCTCATGATGGGGGAGACTTTTAATGAGCTGGTTTAGTGGGTAATTGCTTTCGCTGTTAAAACAAGCTTCTCTCTGTTTTCAGCTCGACTTCCCTCAGTTTCAGTCTTCCAGCCCCGGACTTTGCTCTACTGTGTTTGTCAAAATTAAAGCCCTGTAGAGTGTGGAATCTTCCCACATACCCTTAAAGACTAGGAGGAGTCATTTCCTAATCTTCTTTTTTATGAGGACAGTGATAATTGAGGACTAATTACTGGCTTTATTGACTTTTTCGTGTTTGTGTTTTTTAGATAAGTTGTAATTGCTCCTTTTTATCATTGTACAGCTATAGTTAATAATTGCTGCTCACTGCACCTACATCCAAGGATGTGGCCCCACTTCTGTTGAAGAGTTGATGTTTGGGGCTCTGAGGGATAGTTGAAGGGGTATTGGTTTGGTTTTGGGTACCTTTGGAGAAAAGTAAGTGCATCAGTCAAAATGCTGTTGACCTTCTCAGAAGGTTTTGCAATCGTGTTTTTTTTATTTTTAATGCCTCCTTTTCAAACGGTTTCATGTCTCTGGTGGGTTTATTTCTGCTTGTAGGCTGTGTTCTACCATCCTTAATCATCCTGAATACTTTCTTCACTTTCCTTAGCTTCATTTGATTTCACTAAGAAATTTCAAGGAGTGAGATGATTACTTAGATGAATGAAATTGGGGATTGGGCGGGGATTAGATGGATTCTAACAAGCAGATGCTATGCTTTCTGTGGGTAGATTTCTAAGCTTCATTAAACCAAGAAGAGCTCTTTTCCCCTGACACTTTGGATTTAAAAGCATTGTATTATACCCTATTATTAATAAAAATGATAAACTATCTTGATAGCAATAGCCATCTTTTGGTGAAATTCCATACTGTGATCATATCCAAACAATCCATGAAAGTTCTTTTAATGCCTTATGTACTGTGACTTCAAGAGGAATTGTTCCTCATCCAAATGCTCAAGCCTTTGCAGGATGGAGTTATCTTAAATACCTTGTTTATGGTATTTTTCCAGTTACCTGTATTTTTTCTGCTTGCAGCATTTATGTTCCTACGTATGTCGGGCTGGTGGGAAGTCTCATCAACACCCTGATAGCAATGGTTTGGATCCCTTCGCAGACTAAACCAAAGTCAGACCATCACGTGAAAGAGCACAGTAAGTATTTGGTGCTTCTGATAAATAGCACATGAAGAGGGACAGGGGATTGACATGCTGCAAGAACTGCTGAAGGACCTTGGAGTTGCATTTAAGGGCAAAAAGTCCTGACCTTGAGATGCTGACACTTCAGTGTCTAAGCTGCGCTTATGGAAGAGTATTATTCCGAATATGTTGATCACTCTGCCACGTAGAATTTCAGTCTTCCAGCCCAGACTTGTGTCTCAGAAGAGGGGATTGTGGACCCCTTGCTGGGGGTTAGTTTGGTCTGACAGGAGAGGCAACCCCACTGTCTCAGAGGGTTCCTCCACATGCAGACCTGGCACCAGCCAACCTCCTGAGATGGGGCATTTGGGTGGTGAACCTGAGCGGAGTCTCAGAGTTTCTTGCTTTCTACCCTTAACCTGTATAGTATAAACAGAGTATTAACCCGTATGTCATCTTCTGCAGGCACATCGCAGTCTGGCAGCTTGTTCAGCATCAGAGAAATCCTGCGTCTGATGAAGTTTCCAGGAGTAATGGAAGTTTTCATAGTCAAGGTCTTTGCTGGACTTCCCATAGGTAAATCTCACCCCTTACCCATGGACTGCTGACGTATTTAAAATAGGATGACATACACTGTAGACCAGGCTTGTCTCAAGTTACTGAAGGCACATTGCTTTTGATCACAGAGCGCTGAGGATTCACCTCCTAACTTCATGTTGGATGTTTTCAGATAGTCTCATCTACACAGGGCCAAAACTCTGGGACTTAATGTCAAACACACTACTTGTCATAGGCTGCATCTGGGAGTTTTGGCAAATCATTTAATCTCTCCATCCCCCTCACTGCAAATATTTTGCCTCTTGTCTGTCATTTCTATTAGGGCTGTAAGCTCTTCAGAGCAGCAGAAAATCATTTGTCCTCTGCCAGAAGAACTGAGGTCCTTCCTGATTTTACTTAGTGACTTTAAGGTGTATGTGTATCCTAACCTTTTTCCTGAGAACTAAAAATTATTGATGGGTGAGAAGGTCAGGCTGCACCCAGAGGAGCCACAGCATGCATCTTCCCTTTCACATTGATGGGGGTGCTGGTTCTTCTCTTCTGTATATGTTCTGCTGGGCTTTTTTGTGTCATGGTAGGAACCCGCTGCCACCTCAAACCCTTCCCAAACCCGTCTGTTTCCCTGCTTCCTCGGAGTCAGTTGCTGTCCTGGCATGGTCCAGATCTCCCTGTTTGCCTCACTACATATCCGTGGCCACAATCTAATAATCTTCAGTCTTGCCTACCCTCTAGCTTCTTTCCCCACACACTTCACTAGAGACAAGCTGCGTGTCATCCTTGTCAGTGATGTGTAAGGACAAGGTGATGTTCTCTGCCCTTCCACTCACAAAGCCTTCACAGCTCTTTTCCCAGTCAAACCCAAAAGTGCAGCTTCTCTTGATGATGAGTGCAAGAACTGAGTTTTGTGCACATCATAACACGTGTGTATCGTGCATCTGAATAAACTAAGGCACTTCCCTTCCAAACAGGGATCCTAAGAGGGGACTTAAGGCACCCTAGCTTTTAGACTTTGCATCTTTTTCCAGTTCAGTTTTGTCTGGAGAAGCCCTTGAAGTTTAAATAATGTGAAGCCTGATTTAAAAATTAAATAATAATTTGTCAACTGTAAATTCAGTTTACAAATGAAAGTAAATTTGGCTGTGGAGTGTGGCTGAATCGGAAGGGGATGGCATTCCTGGGCTTGGTCAGGCTCATCTGTTATTCCTTGCTATGTGTCTGGAGCAACAAGTCCAACTGGAGTTGTAGGATAACAAGAGGGAATAATAATAACATGCAGGGAAGTAAAGGACTTCTGATTTTTTTTTTTTCCTTGTTGTGTGTAGCTGGCACTGACTGAGATCAGTTGGTCCTACCTCTGCCCCTGGAGACAGGATACAGTCTCAAACCACTGCTGCCTTGACCTAAGAGTGCGATTTTTTTTGGTTCTTAAGACTTTTAAAACTGTGCTCTAAAAAGTGTATAAAAGGACAGCATTTCACAGAATGAGACAGATGTTTTAAGAGGGTTTTCTTAGCTGATTTTGGCTCATTTTTCATCTTTAACTTCTCTGTTAAAAATGCCTGAGACTGCCCCATATGAGTTCTGCACAGTAATTTCCTGTGTGCTCTTTTTTCCAAAGGCCAGGCAAAACGCACTTTGCTTTAGTCATTCCTGCCGAAATGCAAATTCCTGCCTGTTACAGAATCCATTCTTCTTTCTCCGTGCAAAGCGAAAATGCTCACCCAACCGAAATAAACATCTCCTGCCCAAAACTGCAAGGCAATTTCTAGGCAAAGAGGATGGAGGCAGTGAAGCTGGGATTTAAGGCAGGCTAACAGTCTGTCACTGAACACCTGGGAGTATTTCTGTAAGGGCAGGACAGGATTCGCTTGAGGCATTCCTGGTACAAGGGTAGCACAGCGAGGAGTGATTAAAATCCTACTGACTTCTCTTTGCATGTCTCCCTTCACTTCAGGTGACTGACCAAACTGATGGCAGCTGAAAGGGGATGTGGCCATCACTAATTCTCTGCAGCTCACAGCTGGAGGCTGAGCTCCTCATGAGCTCATTTACCTTTCATCTCCAGGCTGCAACTGTACAATTAATTAGATTGCCCAAATTACAGACCGTCCTCTATTTACTTGGTAAACAAGTTTTTGATATACAGCAAAGAAAATCTTTTGTTCCTTATGGATCTCATTGTTGCCTAAAATTAGCTTGTTTGAGACGAAAAGAACCTCCCCGGGAGGGCTGCAGGGCTGGGAACCTCCTCCCTGTGTTGCATAAAAGCAGAGACGTGGGCTTTGTGCCTCTTGCAGGGAAGGAGCTGCCGGGGATTGGACAGGCAGCAGACAGCTCCAGCCCAGCCGAGTTACCTTCTCAGCTGACCTGGGAAAAGAGAGCTTCACTGCATTGTGGTAGATAAGAGACAGAAAGAAAAACAAGAGGATAAAAATATCAAACATAACTCACATTGACAAGAAATCACCAGGGCCTTGAAAATACTGATAAATAGCTGTGTGAATCTCTGGCTGCCTAATCCCTTTGGAAAATCTGATTTCAACAAGATTGCTTTAGCACCTGCATCCCATTTTTTAAAGGATTTTCTTTCACATGTGGAATGGGGTTTCGCAGTGAGCCTTAGGGCTCTGCATCCCATCACGTTTCCAGTCCAGCGTAGGAGGGCTGAGATGAGCTCCCAGAGGCTGTGCTTGCCTTCTCACACCATCTTGCAGTAAGGATTGCTAAGCTGGCCCTCTGAAACCACAGGCTGCTTTCAGACATGTCACATCATGGGGTTTTGGTTTTTTTTCTTTTTTTGAAAATAGAGTTTGCATTCCTGATTTTCCTTGGTGCTTTTTCTCATCGTTACTGCATCTCACAAATCATTTCCCTGCCTTCTGCTGCATAACCCTTCTTACTCTTCCCACTGACGCCAGGTTTTCTAAGGAGTTCACCTCTTTCTTAAGACCACCTCAAAAAAGGTGAGGTTTCTGAGGGTATTTTATGCCATTTTCAATTTTTTTTCATGTTGAGCCTCTCATATTTAGGTGGCTGCACTCAGCTGACCTGCAACCTACCCAGCTGGGAACCTGCTGAGATCTTTGTAAGAAGTTCTTGTTCCAATGTGCGTAACATCTTTTTTAGTTCAACCTGGGGCTCTCCTTGTGGGTTTCACTAAGAAATGTGTTACCAGTGGGAGAGACCCCCTTAGCTGCTGAAAGAAGAGGGGCAAGGGGGTCTCCCTCCTCCAGGTAGCTTTAAGGGACCGTGCAGGCACAGGGGGTGACACCCATCTAAAGACGAGACCTTTGCATCTCCAGGGGAGCTGTGCAATGTATGACTGTAATTAAAGAGCACAGCCTATTCCCCTGCTCCAAAAGAAAGCAGCTTGTTTGGAGGAGAAAGATCCAAATCTGTCTTAACTTGATGAGGGACTTCAAAGGGGAGAGGAGCTGTAGAAGCTGGAGCAAAGTACCAGGAAGAAGCACCAGGTACGTAGGAAGGCCGAGCCCCTCCTAGGTGGTACCTGCAGTGGGGTGCAGGATGAAGGGCGAGCGCCTGCTTCGATCTAATCTTCCTACAAGTGAAACCAAGTGTGGTTTTTCTTTCATTTCATCACGTGTGCCTTTTATAAACATGTGCAACCCTGTTGCCTGATTTGGGTGTTGTGAGTAAATACTGGCATTTGCATGTTACCTTAAGCTGGCTCGAGCTGAGAGTGATTTCAAAGTAACTGGGAAACGACGGGTGCTCTCCACGGAGGGCTGTGGTGAAGCTGTAGATCTTCATGAGCCCCAGCTCTCGGCACCTTCTCCACATAGCTTGAGAGTAGAAGGGCAGGGTGCCCTTCGTGCCCCCCATTCCCTCTCTCCCAACCCCACGGAGCCAGCTGGGGTGCAGCTACTCCTGTTAAGGGTGAGGACGTGTCTCCAGTGGGGTTCAGGAAGGCTTTGTGGCAGGTCCTGGGTGGGAAGGTGGTGCTGCCTCCAGGCAAAGGCTTGGGGTGCTTGGAGGGAGGTTCTCATTGCTGCAGGTGCTGCACTGGTAGTGCTGGGGTTGGGATGCTTGATGCAGTGGAGTTGTGCTTGTTTGTTAAGGAGTGAGTCCTTCTCAGCATTTGAACCAGCAATCTGCAATCACTCTCTTCATCCTTCCAGGAAAACCTGGCAAACCCTTCCCATGCCATGTCACTTTGCCAGGCCACCAGCTGTCTTCTCAGTCGTCACACATTGCCTCTTGGATTCTGTACTTTTCAGGAAGGAGAGGAACACGGCTCCCTTTTTACCCAGTCTTTGTAACTCAGAGGATCTTACAAGGACTGCTAAACGTTGTCTGGGCTCTTCTTCTCCCCCAGAAGGATCAGTGATCTCCAACAGGCACCGTGTGGAGTTCTTCACACGCAGAGAGCCCCAGTTTCCTGCTGTCTTGGTCCACCTCAGGTGCCCAAGACACTAGGGGAAGCAGCAGACTCTTACCCCACACCACAGTTGAAGTGCAGTGTTTTGACATAATACTTTTCATTTGATGGCTCTCAGTGTAGGACGGGAGCATGTGTGAGCACGCCTGTGTTTGTGTACGTTTGGCAGCGGGGGAAACGCACACTATTGTATTCTCATTTGAGACTGAGTGGACGTTCTCTGTTACACTTTCCAAAGATCGCCTCAGTTGAAAAGCAGAGCTGGTCTGTGCTCTTTCTGTCCATACTTTCCTGGCTGCTTGTGTTGACACCGCTATCAGCCCACACAAGGGATTTTTCACGTGCCACCGACATCGTTGCTGAGGTGTGCAGTGAAACCACTGCGCTTTGGCTGATGTCACTGGGCTGCTCCCCACGGTGAATATCTGAAGTCAGGCAAAAGGGGCGAGGAATCCAATCAGATTATTTTTATGGTTACAGTCTTGTCTGAACAAATGTTTTCTTGCTGTCTTAATGGTTAGCCTGGCTTCGGTGATACAAATATTTACGAGTTTATAATTAACAGCTGAAACTACAGCCTACATAGTCACATTATTTAAAGATGAAAGTACGTGGGATAAAAAAGTTAACATTTAAAGATTAAATTACTACAATGACTTTGGATAGGATTCTGCTCATGTTTATACCCAGTGCTGGCAAACCCAGGGAGAGCTACTGACTTGGGCTGGTGGTGATTGGGAGCAGGGTTTGGGCTATTACACGCAGTGCAAGTATATTGATTTGCACTATCCCTCCCTCCAGGTCTGTTCATGATTATGTTTTCCATCATCTCTATGGATTTCTTCGGCTTGGAAGCAGTGGAGTCTGGATATCTGATGTCATATTTTGGTGTCCTTCAAATGGTAAGTGAAGTGCAAGTCCCCCTCTTGGACAGATTAGCTTGCCACACTGCTACCTAATTCACTACCTTTTGGACACATGCTCTTCCAAATCCAGGTGCATTATTAACAGGCAAATCCTAGCTCTGCCATATGGCATTTGGCTTCAAAAAGAGAAGTGACTCCAAATTAATCTGTTCCTTGGAATGGGAAGAAACTGGGGCAAGGAATCTCCTGAAAACTTTCTTCCCCTTGTCCCTCTTTGTGGATCTTTAAGCTGTAGAGCTAAAATTTCCTTGGACTGATATGTCCTGGGTGTTTAAACAAAATTACATTGAAGCTAAAGGGCCTTGGCTGAGGTTTTTCCTGGTGAAGGTTAGTTGATTTACACTTATATAGTAGCACCCTGTACACTCAGGAAAGCAGACAATCTTACTGGTGTTTTCACAGATCCCTTCAGTGTAGAAGAACTTGTTTCTGCTGCATGGAAACAAGCACAGCAAGCTTGTGATTTCCAAAAAAGAAAAAAAAAACAAAACAAAGCACAGAAAGGTGGGTGGTGGAACATGGTTAGGAGACTACCAAAATGGGTAAAAGGGAAAAGTCAGCTGAATTAGGCAGTAACAAGGTCAAAAATGTCCAGTGCTGTGTTTTAGCAGTGTTCCTTTTGGAGGAAGAGGCTTAATGATTTTGCAGAAAGAGCAGCAGGTGGTTATAACCAAGCCCCAGGGTAGGAATTCAAGTTAAGCAATATCCTGAAGGAGAGTGGTCTTGTTATTAAATCCTCTTCATTTCCTGGGCATTGCCACGAAGTTCCTGTGGGATCTGGAGGAGCTTCTCATTTGGGGAATGGCAGCTTAAGTTGCTTCCCTTGCGATGTGGATTTGGCATGGTGTTGCCAGTCACTTGGGCTCTGGCCTGGTCTCACCAAATCTGGGCACCTTGGTAGAGCAGCTGGTGGGCATACCTGTACATCAGCAGCTGGATTCTGCAGAGTAAACTGGCTGGAGCTGAGGAGATGGTGTCTTTGCCATGTCCCTCCTGTGAGGGTGGCTTTGGACTGGTTGTCTCTTGACCCTTTGAACATCTCCAACCAGCAGTCTCCTTCAGCCTCACTGGAAAGACCAGTTTGCCAGTCCACAGTATGGAAACAGCGTGAAAAGTGGGGTGATCAGCAGCTGCTTTCCAAAGCAAGCTTCTGACCCAAACTTCACTGCTTTCAGAGGCTTTCCCTATGTTAGCCTTGTATGCTGCCTCCCAGACCAGGATCTCTAGGAATCACTCAGGTTTTAGAGGGGCCAGTCACTGTCCCATACCTTCTTCCCCATTTGAGTGCAGAAGGACTCCCCACAGCTGGGCTTTTAACTTAAGACGTACCAGTTAAACCCCTGTTACATACATCTACACTGAAATAAAACTTGGAGCTGCAGCATGGCTGTGGTTGTTTAGAGTTGGGTAACGTGGGCAGCAATAGCTCTTGCCAGGAGTGGCTTTGTGTTGCTAGATGGAGCCTGGACGCTGCTGTTAGGTCCAGGATATCTGTCTTGAGGACACTGCTGTTATGTCTGGAATATCTGTCTGCCTTCACTGCTATTGTTCCCCGGGTTAGTTTGGTTGAAACTGCCGTAGATAAGGTTACCTCCTCTGCCATGCTGGGGCACCCCACATAGAGACACAGCCCTGGAAGATATGGGAATTACAGCATCCACTCTGCTTCCTAATGGATAATCAGATGCCAGTGCTAACCAGGGACCTGACCCTTCCCAGAGTCACAGAGTTTCATCCCACAGAGGCCAATCATGCCTATTGCCACAGTCCAACCCAGCAGGGGCCTGCAGGCTCAGGTGCAGTATCTGCTCTTCTGGGGAGTCTTTGCCTTGGGGCATTTGGCACAGAAACTGGCTTTTATCAGCCAGGCAGTTTTCTTTCATCTGTCCATGCAGTTTCTATCCATGTTGCTATGCCTATTCTGCAGTGCATGGCTCTGGACATCAGAAATACAGAAGTAAAGTGGTCAAAGGGTACAAACTTTTCTTCACGCTGGCGCTTCGAGGTTTGCTATCAGAACACCAAAATGGAAAGGGGAAAAAACACTCAATTTTTTTAAAAAGCCCAGGACACCTGATTTTTGGTGACATCAAAGCCATCTCACCTGAGAGCTTACAAAGCACTGTTTTCTGCTTTGTCACTTCTTCTTTCCCCATTACCACTAGCAGTTCCAAACTCTACTCTGGTTTATGCAGGACAAGATCCTCAACTGGTCCAACTTAAACTCTCACTATCTGGCTTTTACATTATTTTAAAACATTAGAATTTGTGTCTTTACTTTCAGGTCTCCACCCAAAGATATCTCTTGTGGCTAGTGTCTGGGTTGATGTTTTATGGCTGCTTTCTGTTTGGGTTGCTCTAGCAGGCAAGGAATAGAAGTGTGCTGGCTCTGTCCTGCTGAGCCCCAGAGCTGCTTGTGTGCCTTCCTGCTGCCTAAGCTGGCATTTCAGATGTATTTGTTTCTGCAGTACACTGAATTGATACTGCTAAGATACAAATGCAGATTAAGGTGCAAGTGCGTTCCACCAATCTGGGTAGGTGAATGATGATTAATATCTGCTGACTGGCTTACCCACTTCACTCAGTAAATTATAGCTTTATTAATAAGGAATATAATGTAATTTTCAATTAATTTCATCAACCAGATCCTCAGCTTTGATTTTTTTTTTTTTTTTATTCCTTAGTTTGCCTTTCTGTAAATCATTGTGAGGATCTTCCCATCCTTTTGGACTTGCCCTGAGCCCTCCTGTTGGAGGAAACCTGTCCCCCATGTTTGCATCTCTTCCTGGACTTGAAAAAAGATAGTGTTTAAGGACTTTTATAGCTGGAGGGGGACATCAAAGAAATTAAGAGGAAAATTATTTCTTTGTGTTATTGTAGTTTCTAATTTTTCAATTAAATCTTCTCAAAACTAGCATATTCCTCTTACAGAAGGCAAAGTTGCAGCTCCCTTTCCCAGCCTGATCAGCAATCCCAGGATGACTCAAATAGTGATGGTGTCTTCCTGCCTTCCTCTCCCACCCCGAGGATATTATGCTCCAATTGCTTAATCTAGTTTTTCAGCTTCCCAACCTCATTTGACCTGCTGTGGTGAGAAGTGGCCAATGCACTGTAAGAATCTGTTCCTCCTCATTCCTCTCATTCAAGCCAGCTGCAGAGTACCCAGAGAGGAGATGTTGAGAGGCTTTGCGTCAGTCCTCCTAATTTTAAGTAGGCAGCTCAAGTCCTTTGTCACTGCTATCTCAAACAGCTCTTTGCATGGGGAATCAGCACAGAAACACAGACCCTGCAGGAGGTGAGGTGTTTTCCCTCTTTGCAGATGGAGGATGTTAGTTTAGGCACACCACTAATTCAGCTGTCACCTGAGGAATCCCATCCAGAGCTCCTCAGCCTCGCCTCATCATGTGGTGAGCATCGTCTGACAGCAGGGGATACGGGAAAGCGTGGGGCAGGTCGAAGTGCAGAGAGGGTGGGAAAGGGGCTTGTGTCTAGGTCAGGACAGAAGCAGGCAAGGTCAGAAAAGAGGATGTGGGGAGGCAGTGGGACAGCATTTGAGACAAGGAACTATCTGATGAGGAAACAGAGTTGTGGCTTAGAGAATGGAATATGACCGAGGCTGGAACGGACTGATGGGGAAATGAAAACAGCACATGGGGGTAATTCAAGCAGTCCAGGTCTCTGCAGTGATTCTTGAAGCGCCCTGAAAGTGTGGGGCTCTCTGATGAGCTGGGACTGTGCCAGCTGCAGAGAAGTCGTGTGGGAGATAACGAAATGAGGCGAGGAAGGCAGACAGCAGGAGAGCTGCCTCTGCACCAGGCAGCCTGCACTGCAGAGATTCCCTTGCTCCTGATGCGCTTGAAGCACCTTTATCTGATCACTGGTAGGTCTCCAGGCAAGAGGTGTGAGAGCCCGTCAGGGACACAATCGCTCTGTCCTCCAGGGCTGGGCTTCCAGAGCCCTCTCATCTGCCATGCAAATGAAATTTCCCTTGCAGTGAATGCCTGGGAGTGTGAAATGCCATTCAATCTCCCTCCAAGAGAAGAATTAATTTCATAATGGTTTAAAATAATTTAATTTTGTGTAATGGACAGAAATGAGCCTAGTTTTTTTATTGGGTTTTGGTTTTTTTTTGGTTTTTTTTTTGGAGTTTGGAAGTATGATAGTATGGAGACCTTCCAGGTATAGTATGTGGCTTGGAAAATGCTGCCGGAGGATTAGGCAAGTGAAATACCTGGAGTCCCTGGCTGATATCTCAAGTCACATCTGATGCTTAGATTTCAAACCACAGGAGGGGGTGGGGGAAACTTTCCTTTAAGAACTTTTTCTCAAAAAAAAAAAAAAACCCAAAGCAAAATGCACCAAACAAAACTCTGGGTGGGACAAAGGGGTAGATATTTATAACCCTGAGGATCAAGAAATCATAAGACATCTGTTCTATTTACTGCATTTAAATTTGTATTGTTATACAAACTCCACCTCTAGCTGTGCAGCTTCTGGAGGGACAAGTTGGTACGGAGTGATCCTGAAAAGATGAGAGAGATTCCTGGAGGAGAGATTTACATTGCGTATCATCTTATCACCAGTCTGTCCCTCTTGCTTTTTTTTTTCCCTGCACAGCAAAAGAGATGATTAAAGAGCCGGGGATTTAATTACAGCCAGGTATGCCTAGGGGGAAAACCCACTTTGTGAAAGGACCTCGCAACAACAAACAGAAAGTTCTCCAGTTTCCTCACTTTGAAGGATTTATATCTGTGGAGGGGGGTGGGTTGGAGGGGGAAAGAAAGTGATTAGGCTGGAGTTTGCAAAACACACCATCCTCTTCCCCCTGTTTGGCAAAGTGCTGCCTTCAGCAGTTTGGTCCTCACCATCAGCCCTCCTTCCAGTCCCACCGCCTTCCAGCTCCTCTACAAGATCTGAACTACTCAAGTGATTTCTGGCATCGCTGTGTCAGTGAAACAGCTCCCTTTCCCCCCAGCCAGGGCTTTGCACCACATTCAGCCCATGCAGAAAGTCCCCGTGGTTTGTGCTGACCCCCGTGGTCTGCCCCAGCCGGTGCCCACCCGCGCGTCCCTCCCCAGCCGGCGCTCGCCTGGGAACTGCCAGCTGGCACAATTTCACAGGCAAGATACGGGTCCAGGGCGTGGGAGGCTGCTTCTGATGTGAATCATGCTATCTGTGCTAGGGATGGGGCCCTGCATCTTCTCTACGGGGCTGTACCAGCTTATCTGGCCTGCTGTGTCTGCCTTTCCGACCTCCTCGCAGCTGTTCGCTTCCAAGCTGTTGGGTGAAAGGGAACTTATTTTGTTGCTGGGCTCTGTCAAACTTTCAGTCGGTGCTGATGGAAGGATCTTTAGAAACAGTCCTGTGTCCTCTGAGTGCAGAGGACCAGCTGAGCACCTGCATAACTCCTCTGACCTCCACAGATGAGGTCAGCTTCTTGCAGGTGCCAGTCAGCTCAGCAGCGGCTCTGTGCAGCAAGGCTAGCACTTCAAAAGTCTTCCAAAAACTAGCACCTTGGACCTTCAAACAGGAACAATCTTTTCCATCCTGTAGGGGGTTCCTGGAATTCACTGGAGGTTAACAATCAAATGAGTAATTGGCCTTTCTGAGCAAATGGGAGCTGCTGCTTTCCCAGAACCAAATGCAGTGATAGAGGCAGAGAGTATTTTTCCATGTGATTTGCTGGACTAGTGTAACAAATCCCCAGCTTGGCAAATCCAGAAAATGATGAAGAGATTTGGCTGTTCTTATGCATTTATTGGGAGACTTATTTGCCTTTAAAGAAGGAGAGGGGGGAGGAAAAAAAAGATGAGTTGGTTTTTCCTGTGACATGTGTACACAGCCACAGGCAGTGCCTGTTATTTCACTTGCAAACAATTTCCTCTCTCTTTTGTTTATTGATGACAGAAGGCATTCCAGCCAGGTACACTGGCTCTTCCCCGACTTCAAAGGAGGTCAGGTTACAAAGGCAAGCACCATCCAGGAGGCAAAATGAAATGCAGGAGGGGAAGGCCCATTGCAGTCGATCTCAGGGGGAGTTTATGTGCAAGGAAAAAGCCCAGAACCCACCAGTAAGAATAAAAATAAGGATAAATCCCATTTATCAGCTACCGGAGCTTGTCTGTGGGAGCGATGATGGCCAAGTCATCTGGGACGTCCCTACTACCTGCTGGTAAAGGCAGCACATGTCCAAAATCTTACATGGGAGAGTGCACATGAACCACCTTTCACTTTCACCTTCCCACATGTGCCCGCGCAGGCGGTTGCTGCTCGTGCCAACACAGGGGCTCTGTGCCCAGGGAAAATTGCAGGCTGGAAGTAAATGGGTTTTCAGGTCTAAATTCAGACTGGAAAGTGAGGTCCAAGCTCCTGGTGGGTGGAAACATTATCAAGCACCTAAATCAAGGCTCTGTGTCCAAAATCAGGATGATGGGCCTTGCCTGCCTGGGACTAATGGTTGGATCAGCAGCACCCTTGCTGGGGAGGGAGGAAGGCAGCCCAGGTGGCCCATGGGGAGGCTGCAGTCTGTACAGCCCAAGGACTGCTGCCCAGCCTCAAGGGGAAAGCAGGTGACTTGGGCTCATGCTTGCCCTTGGAGATAGTCCCCTTGCCAAGCTGGTTGATTCAGCAGTGATGTTATACCTTGTGCATTTATTGCCACAGCGCAAGCGATGGGAAAGCCCATGGGGAATGCCGGCATTGGCACGAGGACCATCCCGCTGCTCTGCTGACTCTGGGGACAGCTCATTCTGCACATCTCCAGGTCCTGCCTGCTCAGACAGAGCCTGCCTCTGCTGCAGTGGTGCTTGTTGCCTTCACCCAGGGGCTCATGCGCAGTGACGGCAATGTTTTTGGGAACGCCGCTCCCATGGCCATCACACCAGGGACGTTGCTGATGACATACCCTAATGACTCAAGGACGGGCAGGGACTGGGCTGTGCCTGGCACGGTGTATCCCAGTAAAATATACCATTCAAGTCTGGGCAAATTGGGAAATGTTTCCTTTCCTCCAGTGGCTCAGCAGAGCCGAACTGGGGTTCGGGTGATGCCACCCTTGAGTCAGTCCATGCCCTGTGACAAGGCTCAGCCCCCATCCCGTGTGACTCAGCACAGCCCCAGCTGGGGAGAGCCAGTAGGAGGGACTGGGGAGTTGCAAAAAGTTAATGACGATTCTTCCTTTTTGGAGCACTCAGCTTAATGAAGCGTTACTCAGTGGCTTCCCCACCCACCCCCGGAGTAGGAGCTGCTGGGGCTGGTATCGGCCTCCTCTTGTGGCCACGGCAGGGCTTTGGGTCAAGGTGACTCAGGTCACCCTAGGCATTGTCCAAGCCTTGTGCCACAACAGGTCTGCCAGTGTCCCAGAGGCCGCTTGACGAGTGATATGACCCGGGAAGGAGATGCAGGGCCTGTGCCAGTGTCACGCCACAGCTGGGCACACGTGAGCCAAGCTCTCGAGCCCTGGCCGAAGGCAGGGACAATGAAAAAAAGGAGGCGGGAGCCACAATGTCTTCTGGGTGTGATGTGCCCTTGTGTCAAAAATCCTTTGTGCTCTGAAGCAAAGGGAAGGGTTGAATTTTGATGGGTTTCCATTCAGTTGTATGCTGTTGGAAATATGTTCATTTTGTAGCTGTTTTTGTTTACGTCAACTTCATTTTCACTCTATTACTATTTGCTTTTTGGGTTTGGGGTTTTTGTTTCTTTTCTTCTTTTTTGTTTGCTTTAGTAATTAAATTGCCTTTTTCTGGACTGCTTATTATAGATTAACATTTCCTTTCTGTATGATAAATTACTTTCTCATATATTTTGCACTCATTTCCTTCCAGCTGAGTTTGGGTTTCCACCTCAGGACTAACACAGCAAGGCTGAGTGTAGTGTAGTGTCATTCCTGGTCCAAGCAGACCACTGAAGTTTTCTCCGGGATGGACTGCCACAGAAACGAAACCTACCAAAGACACCAAACAAAGCATTTTGAACTAGAGCTCTTCTTTCAAGTCAGAGGGGTTTTCATTTGGATCAAACAAACCCTTTCAAGGCAGGGAAAACTCAGTAGATTCCTATCTGTCCCTTCCCTATATTGCAGTCAGTCAGATTTTGTTTTTACCACTATCTCTTCCAGCCTCTCTCCTCCTGTGTCCACTTGGGCCAGCATCACCTGAAGTATGGGAGATGCTGAACAGATAAATAAAAGAGGGAATCCTTGCTCTGCAAGTGCTGGAAAAGTCAAATAATTTCTGGGATTTTAATATTTTGCTCTTCCTTCCCTCCCCCTCCCCCCCAGTTTTTATTTAAAATCTGTAGAACCAGTTCCCCATGCTTTACATCTGCGTGTACTGCTGGGACTGGATATTAGCATCTCCGTCATACTCGTTTCCTGCCTAAAAATTATGAACCACCTAATTTGTATATTTATAGTTTAAAATAATGGCAGGAGAAGGTACAGACATTTTCCTCCTCTGCTTACAAATGTACAGTTTTTCTGTGGGAGGACTCGCCAAGAATGAAGACTGTAGTATTAACTGTATTTCACAAACACATCACAAGTTAGAAAATATAATTTGTATCTGCAAGCATTTTTAGAAAGTTTCAGTCACTGCTGTGAGTAGGCAGTGATGGTAAACTCAGGCATACACCCTAAGACTTCCAGCTGATGGGATGGATCTCTCCCTAGGAGGCAAAATGCTGGAAATCACACCTTCCAATCATTTACTGTGGCAGTGAGGTCCTTTTCTGTCAGAAAAACCCTGATGGAAGAACCTGTTTGCTTGAAGCAAGTAGCAGTTCTCCTTTGAGTTTGTTTAAATGATGATAAATATCAGGCTTAATGGTGCTTATGTGTTTCTTTGCCAGGTTGTCCAGGGTTTGGTTGTTGGGAAACTCGCTAGTCACTGCACAGAGATGACCCTGCTCAGACTCAGCGTCTTTGTCTTTGCCGGCGTGGGCCTAGGCATGGTAAGGAGGCTGGGAAATCACCCACGATGCCTTTAATAACATCACAAGCAGTGACACGAGGTCTGTGAGACCTGGCTGGGAGCTCTGCCCCTGGAAATGCCACCTCTGGCTCTCTTGGGTGGTCTTCAGGGCAGGGAAAACCAGCTCTCCTGGGCCTCTGTGCAAACGGAGCCGCGCTCAATGTCAGCGTTGCGCCAAACCATGATAAAGAGCCGTGTGAGTAATAGTTATGGGCATTAAAAAATACATAAATCTTGCACAGAAACTCACTAAGTCCCTCCTGAGTCACCGGATTTGCGCGGAAATCCCGGCCTGGTCTTGTCAGCGACTGCATTTCCTGGACTACCCAGAAAGTAAATGAAGATTACGGTGGGGAAAAATCATTGCAGTTGTATATTGTGGAGGTTGTGTGCTCTCCTTCTGGGGCTTTATTTTTGTCTAATCCCCCAGCATGAGAGTATTTGGGGAAGGAGGTAGCAAGGCAATAATTTTGCTCCTCCATTTTGGGATAAGTGATGTTAGCTGTTGCTGCTTGCGTCTGCATGGGCAATGGTTGATGCCAGTCTCAAACAGTAATTGGAAAACTGAGTGGATGTAGGCAGCTCTGCTGGGAACTGTGTTTGCTCAGGGCACTGAGGGAACTAAGCCGTGTTCAGGGCACTGATAGCTCTGCCCAGGCCGTGGGGATGGAGGAAGGGTGCTCACGGTCCCCGTCAGTGCGGTGGACCCAAAGGACAACTGAGCTGCATCAGCCTTTCAACGTTCCCGGCAGGGTTTGGCCTTGAGCCTTGCTGCCAGGACGCTGGTGCTCCCACTGCTGCAGGTAGGATGAGTGCCATTCCCACAACCCTACCCGCAGCCGTGGGGAGGTCAGGGCCAAGTCCTGGAGGGCGTTGAGGTTTGTGGTTCCCAGCTACATGGATGAGATGAGGCACCTACACACCTGAGCCAATCTGAGGCTAAATCGTGTCTGAGATGAGGCTGGGAAGGGAGGATGGATGCAGACCAAGGGTTGGCTCTGCAGATGGAGCGTGGTCCCTCTGCCTGGGATTTTTGAGGCTCGTGGGGATTCTGTCAGGTGCAGAATGTTTGGGAAGGGTCTCTTCCAATTGGTGTCGTGCTGTTTTGGCTGATATCAATATGCCCCCTTAGCATGAGACATCCGCACAGAGCTTGATGCTCCTGAGCGCGGCCTGGGGAGAACTTTGAAGGTCTCCCCACTGGTTTTGGGTCGTTTGTGGGAGCAATTAGGTGGGACAAAGGTGGACCTGGCCCATCCGGAGAGGTGAGCACCCCCGACTGGTACAGGGCAGGGACTGAATCCCTGTGCTGAAGCCCAGTCACATGGGAATCAGGGAGAGCAGTAATGTGAATTATATGGCTTTTGTGCCCTGAGGTGTCACTGACCTCCAGGGAAGGCTGGAGTCAGGTGGAGGTAGGAGGGAAAGCCTCAGTGGCAGTGGAGGGGCACAAGGGGCAGCACAGATGTCCCAGTGCAGGAAGGCTGCAGAGAGAGAAGAACCAGGAGCCGGGAAGGGAAATCATCTTAGAGCTGGCAATTATGCCAAGCCCAGAGGGCTGTGGACATCCTGGCAGCACGGGCCTGGGGACAAGGGTCAGCAGTGACTTCCCACGAGAACTATTCATAGGCAAATGCAGCTGTGATCCTCTTTGCCCGGGACGCCTTGTTAAAAAGCGCTCTGTCCAAGTGGCTGCCAAGAAAACATCCGCTTCTGGGGTGGCTTTCTGTCTCGGTGGCGAGGAGTGCTGTCACAGCAGCAGCCCCAAATGCAGAAGTTATTGGAGAAGCTTTTAATCCTGCACAGCTGCTGATGGAGGAGCATCCCACCTGCTGTGCCCTTGCAGCATGTGGCCTCCAAACGCAGCAGTTCCCCACCCCGAAGGATGGAAGTGAGGAGAAAAGCTAGCTGTTAATAAAAGACACTCCAGAACCCATCCTGATATCACAGGGAGGGGAGGTGGGCTGAAGCGTTTTTGGAAGGCAGGCACAAGCAGCAGCAGCAGACAGACAGCACTGCAGCTGGGAAGAGGCTGCAGGATGTTCCCAGCAACAGGCAGCTGGAGAAGGGAAGGGGTGGGCTGAGAGCTCAGCAATAACACCTGGATAAGGAGAGGAGGGAAGAACCAGTGTCTGATCTGCAGATGTGAGCTGGGAGAGCGTGGGCAGGGCTGTAGGAGGGCTTGGCAGTTGTGATGGGGAAGTTTCTCCCTTTGTCTGAAGGCACGGCTGTGCCTCATCCCGCCTCGCTGCCTGCATTTCCCAGGCATTTGCTTTTTCAGTTGTCTGTTGAGACTCCTGGTTCTGCCTCTCACCTAAAAAATGCTTTCAGATCTGCTCACCTCAAAAAAACTACTGACTACCCAGCAGCTGAGGAGCAGCAAAGACTGAGCTCTGCCTGGCTTGGTTCTCCCTCAGCCCCAGGGAAGTGAGGAGCCATTTCCCCTTGTTTTACAGGAGACACAGATGTGCCTCTGCTCTTTTCTGCTCACTTGCTCCAGCCTGTGAGGGAGTCTGTACAAAGCAGGAGGGATTAAAATTGATTTTTTCTATGAGCTCCGCAATGTTGTCCTGCAATGACATTTGCCCTAGCAAGGAATTACTCTCCTTCCTTTTGTTTATGTACCGAATACCTGTTCCTCTGTCTTTGTTCTCTGGTTCCTTAATCAGAAATGCCTAGATCTTAACCAAAATGTAGGCAAAGAGCCCCTTTGAGGAGAAAAACCTGGCTGTGTGTGACTGTAGAGGGGAACTAGGAATAAACCTCAACATTTCCAAGTCATTAGTGAGCAATGTCTCTGGGCTCCTCCATCTTCTGTAGCCAAGAGGCAGGGACCAGATCTTAGGACAGAGAACCCCAGAGAATGAAACTTCTGGCTAAACCAGTGACAGAAATGTTTTCCAGCCACAATAACACACCTTGAGACATGGGTTAGGGCAGGAGACTTGCAATAAAGGGGGAATTTCCTTTCCATGCCCCAGAGAAATCCATTCATTTGACCAGCAGGGCTTGTGAATGAGCCGGGAGCTGCTCCAGCCCTACAGCTTAGGGAGCCTCACCGCTTTTGTTCCAGCATTAAACAGCTGGAGGGATGTCTCCGCTAAGAATATGTGCAATAACAAAATCATTACTCTCCCTAATTATGCTCGCTAATGTGCACTCATGGCCAGAAGACCTATTCCAGATTACTGAATTCAGTGAATTTATTAGCAGGGAAGCAGCAGAACAGGATTAGAAATCCCAAAGGTACGGCGTTACATAATGCACCATGCTCATTTATTTTGACAGGCTCAGTTTAGTTTTAATTATTTATGATAATGAACCAAAAAGCCTTCTCTAGGCTGTTTTGTATAAGTAATGGAAGCTTCCTGAAGTACACCACACACATCTGCTCTTCAATGTTTCCTCGGGAGTTGGACAGAAGACAGAAGACAGGGGGAAGGGTGCAGGGACGTCACTAATTCCCAGACACTAAAAATACCCACAGCAGTGCCGGGGAAACGTGCTGCCAGATTGTAGGGTATCGTTTGCTCTGCATGCTTGGAATAATTCACTGCAGACAAACGGCAGGCTGTGAAAGACCCCGCAACGGCCAAAGCCGCACCACCACCTATAATTTGTGGCTCCCACAGTTTGCCCAAGTCATGGGCTTGACTCGTGATTTTTCTTCCAGGCTGTTTCTTGCCACGAAGTCACCGCTTGTGCTCTATCATGATCTGTGTTCCGTTGTGTCCTGTCCCTTAGGCCCTGATGAGGACTGTGTGGCACTACTGCATCATTGCGGTGCCGCTGGTGTTTGCCTTCAGCATGCTGGCCACCATCACCGACAGCATCCTCACCAAGGCTGTGCCCTCCTCCGACACTGGTAAGACTCATCAAAAACCGTCAGACTGTTATTTTTCTCAGTTTTGAGTCCAGTGGGCACTTCCCAGCTCCCACCACAGCTGTGGAGCACTGGGGCACACTCCTGGCGAACACCCGGATCTGGCTGGGCACTCAGTGGGTGTCAGCAGAGCAGATGGACAGGGACTAGTGGGGCTGATACAGGATGGACTCGAACAACCTTGAGCGAGCATCCCACGATCCAGTGCTCCCAGTCCTGTGCTGCCTGCTGACATCCGTAGTGGTGGGCACAGAAACGGAAGGCTTTCCCAAACTCTCCTTTCCATGGAAAGCCAAAGTGTGTTAAAAAAACCCCAAAACATTGCTCTTCCACTGTGACAGCGACAGAGAGGGCTGCTTGTTCACACCTTTTAACTTAGGGCATCTCAGGAGGGGATTCTGGATTACTCTTTGCAAACATGCTTTGCCTGATGCAATAATTGCCCCCCTCTCTCTGTTCTGGCCTTGTTTCAGTCAGAGTTCCTGTATTTCTCTGTGCAAGACAGCAGTGGTAGACACTTCAATCTTTATACCTGGGGCTTTAGTTCTGCTGATGAAGGAAATATGCCTACATTATTGTCATGGGAGCCTGGCTGAGTTTGTGCCAGGATGGAGCTGGCTTAACCCAGTTTGATGCCTTTTGCTCAAGACCTTTCAGGATTTGCTCCCAGAGCAGGTACCCGAGAGTGTCTCTGCTTTAGCTGAGGCTTTCTGGGATGCCAGTCTGCACCCTTCATCTTCCCTAGCAGCTGCCTGAGCAGATACCTCTGCGCAGACCCTACCAAGAATGGGAGCTGTAGTTTGCACAGCCCATTAGTGAGGTTTATAAAGCACTTCTGAGATGCTTCTGGGTGAAGAGCTTTTCTGAAAATCACTTTAGTAGTTTATTTGTAGAGCTGACCCACTGCATCTCCTACAAATGCTGGGAGCCTGTGATTTTCAAGTGGGATATTTCTACCTGCGAGGACCACTTATCCCATCTTCACCTCCCTGGGAAGAGTCTCAGCCCCTCTGCTCAGCCAGGAAGAAAAGTTGCTGCTTCATGACTTGGAGCAATGTTCATGTGAGGGAGAGCCAGGGGGGAAGGGCACCAAGCAGCTTTGGGACGTACCACCAAGCTGGAATTCATCCAGGCTCTTCTCAAAGGGGTTTTGTGAGGAAAACCAGAGCAGTGCTTAGCTTTTGGAGCCTTCAGGCAAGCTTTGGTCAGAGAGGAAAATGGGTTTAGTTGCCTCACCCTGCTCCCTGCTTGCATATGTTGTTGGGCCAGCCTGTGCCTCGGCGGGTTGGATGGCGTCCCCACGGCAGGGCAGGATGGCAGGGCAGGATGGAGGCAGTGTGCAGATGCTCAGGAGCAGGTTGCAGGTCGTCAGGGGATGCCATGGGCTACTGAGGGCTTTTCCCTGCCTGTCCATCCTGGGCTGATGTCATGCCAAGTGCTACTATAAATGCAGAGTTACAGCTGGCTCAAAACTGGGCACACCACAGAGGGACGTTCTGGCACAGAGCATTGTGGCACTGGGGGAAAACCTTGCCTCTGCCACTCCTCCCCGGCCCTCACCTTTCAAACTGTGCTTTTTCCTTGCAACATTTCTGGGGGAAGAGGCATCTAATGGTCTTGTGCTTGTTTTGGATGTACCCAAGCAGGGGCCAGGGCGAAGGCAGGAATGCCTGACACAGCAGAGCCGGCAGGCTGCCTTTCCACAGCAGCTGCAGCAGTGATGGCGTGGGTGTCTCACAGAGAAATGCAGCTATTAAAATGCCTGCCATCCATCCCTGGCCGTGGGTGGCACCCCGCAGAGGCTGCTCCACCCATACGGCAGCCTAAAGGCTGCTCCTTCCTCTGCGAGCCCGAGACCGGCTCTGCAAAGAGAGCTTTTTGGTGGCACGTTAGAAAACCTCACTATGAGTGTGGAAATCTGGTTTTATGGAAAAGCTTTGCTGCCGCTGTGTCGAAAACCTTAGCACTCACTTGCAACAACTTTCAGTTAATGCAAGGAAATCACACACTGAGAATTTGCCTTTGGAAGCATCACTTTTGAGCCTTGCTGCTGTCTTTTCCTGATGTTTTTGTCAGCTTCCGGCCTGTAGAACCCATGGAGGTTTTTCTTTGGGTGAGGAAGAGGCTTTCTGAAGGAGCTGGAGTTTGGGCTGAGCTCAGATGTCCATCTCAGCATGGGGCTGGGACGGATGGGGCGTTGCAGGAGTGTAGCCTGTCCGCCCTTGCTAGACACTGAGTCACCCATCCTTGCATTTTAAATAGGCGTCTCGGAAAGGGAGCAGTGGGAGGTGGCACAGCAGCATCCCTTGCACCCATCAGCCTGCTTTAGATCCGATCCAAGGTTGCTTCCGTCCAAGGCTGATGAGTTTGGCGCTTGCTCTTTGCTTATGGCTCAGGCTTTGCGCAGAAGCAAAGGTAGCAGAAATGATTTAATTAGTTTGCTTTGATTTTTTTTTTTCCCTTCTCTTCATCTTCAAAGGCAGGAAGAGAAAATTCAGCCCCACACGCACGTGCTGTTCAGCTGGACGCGTGAGCGGGTGGGAGGGCAGCCCTGAGCCCGGGGGGATTTGCATTCGCACAAGCACTCCTTGTCAACCCTGGTCCTTCCCCAAGAATGGAGGTCTTGTTCCTGCACAGATCTCCCCCCGCTCCCGGGGAAGGGAGGCAGGAAGCCCAGCAGAGCCTCCGTGCGTAACGGGCCCATGTGTCCTGATTTTATTTGTGCGTCAGAACCTGAGGAGGAGAGTTTGCAGTCAGGCAGGGCACGGGGCTGAACACCCCAGCTTTGCTTGAGCTTTGCAGGTTCAAAGGCGGCCGCTGGCGACAGTGACCTAATGGTTAAACCCGATTGCCCCATGGGCGTGTGGCTGATCTGGGCCAGCACCTTCATCTGAGCAAGGCAACAGGATGTGAGCTGGAAAGGAGTCGCCCGTCTTGGAGAGCCGCCAGCACCCAGCCCTGAAACCTGTGGGAGCAGAGGAGATCTGGGGTGGGAAGGGAGGACGGGCTCCCAGCCGGCACAGGTCATGCCAGGTATGGAGAAAAGGAAGGGAAGAAAGGTGGAGAGGGAGAAAAAAAGAGCAGGGAAGGTGCAGAAGGTGGGGATAGCTACGGCAAAGAAGGTGAGCGTGTGCGTTGGCAGAGCTGCGCGAAGCAACGCAGTAAACTTTCTGCTGACGTGGTGACTTGTCCCAGTTAAAGGTCTTGCCTTAAATGAGATCCATCACATGTGCTGCTTTGCCACAGAGCAACGGCCATGCTGCAGAGCTGAGATTTACAATGTCCCAAAGCCTGAGGGTGTCTGACACGAGGGATCTAATTTAAGCCCATTAAACAGAAATTATCTTTCTCAGCAACATGTTGGAGAAGTGCAGAGGGAGAGCCTGGCTTTTTAAGACTATGGATTTCTGCTCCAGAAAAAAAAAAGGAAAGGGAAAAAAGTGCCTCCTCAATCATAAGAGCCAGTTTGGCAATTGCACGTAGTAATTAGTTTAATTCAAATACCTAGAGGGGAAAAAATAATTGCAAAACCTGCCCAGAGAGTTTGGTGGTTGTGGGATGGTTCCCATTGGCAAAGGGTCAAGGCAAGGTCCCACCCATGGCCTTTGTGTTCCCATGCGCGGGAGGAGCGCTCGGCAGCGCTTCCCGGGAGATTTCCCTCTCCACATGGTTACACCCTTGGCTTGGGCTCATTGCACAAGTATTTTAAGCATGCTGATAAAAGCCCAGCAGTCGCTGCCCAGCGTTACATGAACACCTGGCTGCCTGTTCTCTCTGGGAGCTGCGGATCGTTTCCCCGTGGCTGCCCACGTTAAGTATCGCACTCAACTCCACATCTTCTTGCATACAGGACAGCATTCTCCTCATCCTTCCCAGGTGTGTGGCGACAACATCTCAGTGTGTGTCTTAGTGGAAAACTGATGCCAGCAGCCCAAATAATCATACTGATAGGAAAAAAATAATTACAAACATCATTTCAGAGCTAGGCACAAGTTTATTGAAAATGCTGCCAGCTTGCCGTTCCTCCCAGTGCTGGGGGCTAATGATTTTCCGGCTGGCCGGGTATTTTCTGCTCCTCTGAACGTGACAGCTATCCTGAACAAAGACTGCAGGACAAAAGAGCGTACTGGGTGTGTGTGGGACAGCCTTGTGTCCCAGGGGATGTCCTGGCCATCCGTCTGCACGTGGAAAAAAACCCTGCCTTTGCCAAACTGGAGGTGCTTCCCCATCCGCCGGGTTCCTGTTAAGGATGCAAATCTGAGGGAACTGGCCCAGCCGGGAGAAGGGCTCGAATATCCATCCAAATGGAAATATCCGCTCCTTTTGCAAAGGGGGGTGGGGGAATATCTTGAGGGGGTTCTGTCTTTATCTGTGGTTTTATTTATTTATTCTTAAAGACCTAGTTAGGCCTAACCCTCTCACTCCTGCTAGAGAGCTGTTTCTCTGTTTCACACTAGAGAATAAATGGCAGCAGGAGCTTGGGTGGAACAGGGCCCACTCAGGTGATTAGGAGATTGGAAGAACCTGTGATTTGCTGGGAAGGTTCAAACATGACCCTAGAAATTACCTCTCCATCCCTAATCCCATGCAGTTGTTACCAGCCCTGGCAGGCGTGATGTTCAGCAGCACCTTCTGGTGCCAAAGGCATCCCCAGACCCTGGTGACACGAGTGGAGAGCACCCACTCGCCTTTTGGGCAGTGCTGCGATTGCCCAGACCGCTCAGGGAAGAGGTTTTCATGGTGGGAACTGGTCCCCATGCCTACAGGAGTCCCTAACCAGAACAAACCCTAATGGGACCGCAATAAATTAATGCAAGAAATTATTTGAAGTGATTTGCTACTACTGCATGGGAGCACTATGAGGGATGAAGAGGATCCCCTGTGCTCTTCTCTGCTTTTCCATGCCAGGACTTGCTCTCACCCTGTGTGTCTCTGCCATCTCTCCTAGGTGCCATGCTTGGGATTTGCGCCTCGGTGCAGCCCTTGACCCGGACGGTGGGTCCAACCATTGGTGGAGTTTTATATAAACAATTTGGAGTCTCCTCCTTCGGATATTTACAGCTAATGGTCAATTTAGGTTTGTTTGTTTACCTCCTAAAGAGTAAAATCCCACTGGGAGAGATGAAAAGCCAGTAATACAGTTGCAAGAAAGTAACCCCCTTATTTTTTCCATAGAAATAAATTCTTGAGTTTTATTTTTGTTTCTGTAAACCTAGAATAAAACTATTTGAACAATCCTTCAATTTTGTCAAAATTTGCATCTAGAGTAAGGGACAGATCAGTTTGCAAAGGTCTCGGACCCACGGTGGAGCAACTGGGGGCCATGGGACCCCTGGAGCTATCGGGTTCCTCCCTTTCCCCCCCTTCAGCAGTGGCAGGCAACAGCCCCAGACCCTCAGCTGTTGTCAGGCAGCATTCCTGCTGGGATTCACTGAAACTGAAGGGATTAGGAGCCAGTGCCTTTGCTCTGGTTTGGCCTTTTATTTCACCGCCCTGAAATGGTACCAAGAAAAAATGGGGGGTAAAACACATCTGCTTTTGAGCGTTGTTTTGCTTCATTAAATGCATCTCCAGCATTCTCAGGTTGGAGGGGGCACTGAGGCCAAAGGCTTCCAAATGCTGTGGCCAGAGGTTTGCTACGTCCACAGCTCAGTCATGTGCAACCCTGCCTCAGCACGAGCTGCCAACAATGAGCAAGGAGGGTGCAAAACCCCGACCTACCAGGCTGCAGTGCCAGAGCCTCCCCGCCGCTTCCAGAAACTGGGCCAACCCTCCTTCCAGGTTTTTCCCCCCCTTCCTGTACTGAGTCTCTCTCGCTCTTACTACAAGCTTATGTAATTGCATACTTTGAAACTTCCTCTAGTGCAAAGTCTCCTGCAAGAATTGCACTGATATTGGGAAGGGGAAATTACCTGCTGGAAATGACCAAGTTTGGAGCAAGTACTTTGCCTGCTACGCTCAGGGTCCTGACTGCCGGAGTTGAGTGGTGTGCTGCAGCATTGCTCTCGAGGAAGCCCAGGTTAATTAGTGAGAATTAAGCCTCGCAAAAGAAAACTTCAGTACTTTTATCCAAAAAATCAGCTGATTTTTTCTCCAAGCTTCTTGGTTCAGGTGCTAAAGGGAAAGAGCCTGCCTCCATTCTTCAGTTATCCTGGAGAAATTTAACTCTGTCTAGAGACTAGAGAGGTGAAGGAAGAGAGGAGAGCGAGTTCAGCTTGCTTTGCTACAAAGCTGAGGAATCCACGGAGCGTTGGCGCTCTTATTCCGAAACCAAGAATCCAGTTGAGTGCCTTAGCACAGCACTAAGCTATGGGGGCTGGGGGAGGACGCAGGGCGTTTGCAAAGGGTGGCATTTTCCTGTGGCAGGGAGCTCCTGCGCCTTCCCCAGCTGCCAGTACTCGATTTAATGGGAAAGAGCTTCTAGAGGAGCATTTATGCAAGCTGTGGTAGGCTTTTCTATCTTCCCCACTGACCAGAACTGAACCTCAACACCTCTTCCCTCCCTGGTTGGGAGACAAGGTCAAACACAAATGGGTTATCTGGGCTTTCTTCATCTCCCACTGCCCAGCCCAGGGCACCAAAAAGCCAAGCCTTACCCACTCTTTTTAAGCTGATACACCACTGCCGTAGCCGCAGATATGCCTCAACAAAAGTTACTGCAGCCCAGAGTACAGTAATAAAAAGTGAACATTTCAAGTAATTTATTTGGAATGGACACATTAATGCAAAAGCAATATTAAGACCAGTAACTGCTGAAAGACATTCAACAAAATAAATACAAATATAGATACTACAAATAATTTAAACTGTGTTTAACACCACCAGTCAGTGTTGAATCTTCCTTGCATCTCATAAATAGAAGATAATAGTTCACAAAGCTGTGCCACTCAAAACACGTGGACGCTTTGCTAGAAGTCCTGTACGAAAGTCTTTGGTTTTTCTTTATGCATCTCAGGCAAAGCTCTGGGCTTTTTGCTCAGCAGCTGCAACGGGCTTGGAGAAAACCAAGCTGCTTCCAGCTCTCTTCTTTGCTTTCCTTCATTGGTACCCTGTCCCATTTCAGTCCAAGACACCCGATCTGGTTTATCATCCAGTGGTATGCTCTAAAGGTACCAAGAGAAAGTGGGTTAGTTAAACAAGCAGGACAGCAAGGCACAGGGGGAAAAAAGGGGGCTTTAAAGGGAGCGTAAGCACTGAGCATTTATTTTCACAGATTTTTTGTTAGCAGATTCTGTGAGGAAAGCACTGCCAAGTGCCATGTCTTATTCCCCGCCACCCCCACGCCGTCCTCTCAGCACGCTGCAGAAGTCCGGCTCCCAGCAGAAACTGCCCGCGATGCATCGGAAAAGGGGTCAAACCCCCTGCGATGGCTCGGGACAAGGGAGCGCTCCCCAAAGCCCGGCGCTGGCGCGGCCGGGCAGCACGGCCCGGTGTCGGGGCGGTCCCTGCGGACAGAAGGAGCGCGGGGAGCCCCACGCCCGTCCGGCCGCCCGAAGCGGGCGCAGGGGAGCAAAATAATTCTAAAAGATGGAAGGAAAAGCGCACGAAGTGGCCGGGCGGGCTCACCTGGGGCCGGGCCGGCCGGGCGGGCGGCGGCGCTCAGGGCGCCCGGGCCAGCCGCCGCTCCTGGGTGCCCGCCGCCTGCTCCATCTCCTGGCGGCTCTTGAAGTCCTGGATGGCCCGCTTGTTCTGGAAGTCGATGAGGGCCATGGTGATGGAGGCGTTCCAGCAGCTCTGGTCCGGACACCGAAAGTCAATCTCCTTGCGGTCTTTGGTGACGATGGTGAAGTAGATGTACTTGCCCGTGCGCTCCACGCAGTCCACCTTGAGGATGGAGCCGAAGCCCAGCTCCTTGCCCTTGGCCCGCTTGTGCCCGTCGGGGAAGAGACTGAGGCTGTCCTTGGTCAGCACCACCAGCTTCTTCTTCCACAGCTGGAAAAGGCTGTCGCTCCGCTTCTCCAGCTCGCCCTCGCGGATCACTTCGGCTTGCATCTTCATCCTCGCTCCCCGGCGCTGGCTCCGGCTGCTGCTCCGACTGCTGCTCCGACT
>VXBT01001564.1:0-11160 GCA_013400235.1 Oriolus oriolus | reverse complement strand
CTGCCCAGGGTGGGGCGGGTGTGGGGAGGGGGTGCCTCCCCCAGGGGCTGCCTCCTGGAGGGCCCCGTCTCTGCTGCTGCCGTCTCACCGCATGAGGGGCCCCCAGTCCTGTCTGCCCACTCCCCTCCCCACCCATGTTTCCTCTGCCCGCCAGGGATAGCCTCCCCCCGGTGAGGATGGGGCCATTGTGATCTGAGACAGCCCCCATCTTGCCTCTCTGAGCACTCCCTGCCACTTCTCAAGATCCCCACTGGGGTACACGATGCTCCCCAAACTCTATTCCTGGGGGCCTGGATCTGGGCATCTTCACAGCATTGGGTCTGCCCTGGCACCATCTCTACCTGGGGCAGAGGAGTTCGAGCTGAGCCTGTGGTGGGTTGCTGCCATTTCCCATGGGCATCTAGTCTGAGTCCAGCCCCTGGTCATCCCAAGAGACTCAGCCAGGGCCTGACCAAGCCCACCAGGTTCATTTGAGGCCCTGCATCCCACCATCAGTCCTTCTCTGCACCACCACCATCAGTCCTTCCTTTGTCCTTTCCTCAGGGCAACCCACCTCTCCAGTTTTGCATTAACACTGTACCCCCTTATTTTTCTCTCCTGCAATCACTGGATTTATCCCATTTTCTTTCCCCTACCCACTCCCTCCTCCAGGGGAGGCACCACAGTTATAGCCTGGCCAGTGACCAGCGCCACGGGGAAGTCAGCAAAGGCTGTGGCAGCTGGAGGTGATATTTAAGAGGCACGTGTGAGCCTGCAGTCCCTTCCTCTTGGACACCTTTCATTTTGTCATTCCTTCACGACAGTTGACATAAGGTTGATCCAGCTTCCCAGCCATTGCCTTGATGCTGCAGCCAAGGGCAGGGCCATGCTTAATGATCCTGTTCACGCTGTTTCTCCAGCAGTATTTGCTCAGGTATGTACCATGTGCAGCATCACCCTTTGGACTTTGAGCCCTGTTCTCCTCCATCGCCTTCCCCGAACAACCGGCACCTCCGTAGGTGTTTGCGAGCCAAACCCCAGAGGTGAGCGTACAAAGCAAGGCCTGGCCCCTTTGAAGAGGCTGGCAGCATTCCCAGGGACGTCGGCAGGGTCAGAAGCCCATTTCCCAGGAACAAATCAGAGCCAAACCCATTTCCGCTGCAAATCACTCATCTGCTGGAGTGTAGGGCCACGCTTTGATAATTCTCTGCAGCGTGCACATCTGTGGGGAGGGTCAGAATAAAGGTGGGGGCTGTGTGATGCTCCCGGGGTTGATGAATGAGCCAGGAATGGTTTGGCTGAGCTTTTCAGGGAGGGATGGGCTGGGAACTGCTCTGGGAAGACCATGGTGGCCATCACTGCTTGTGGGGTAGGGGAGAGGCTGCAGAACATATGTGGAGCTGTGCCCTGGCATGTGAAGAGCTGCAGGCTTTTCCCTGAGAGCCAGCACTGTATCTCGCTTTTCAGTGTGATTTATTTTGTTTCAGTGAGGGGAACAGCCCAGATTGATTTACAATTAGGCTGCACATCTACATTTTCAGGGCAGATGCTGGCCTGCTCTGTAAAACAAGTTTCTGACCTAAAGGCCTCGTAAGAATAAGGGAGCGGGAGCCAACCAGGAGCAGAGCTGGATGTTAAGCAGAAATCATTAGGATATTTTTAATTTGGCCCCAAAATGAAACAGGGAATGGTCTTTATGCACAGGAAATGGGACACCACTTCAAAAAGAACAAAAAAAAAAACCAGGCAGCAAGTCAGGAGCATACAAGGAACATCTGGAGGAAGGCTCCTGGTGTGGAAAGGCTGCAGGACTTGGCATGTTTGTGCACACCTTGCTTCAAAAGTTCCAGTAAAAGAACCTGAATTTCCTTTCAAATGAAACTTGTATTTTAGATGCAGGGTCAGCAGCCCACTTTGGTCTCTGTTTTTCCACTTTTGCTTTCATCTGAGTGATTTTTCTTGTGCATTTATCTATCATTTTGAAATATTTAAAGCCTCCCCCAGCTGTCACCTCAGTAAACTTGCCTTAATGCTGGCCAAATTAGAAAACTGCTAGGAAAAAAAAAAAAAAAAGGAAAGAAAAGTGAAAAACTTGCCCACAGTGGAAAAAGGTAGGTTCTTGCAGAACAGGGACCCTATTTTTGAACATATGTCCGTTGTACGAAGGCTCCACTTTTTTACCTAAGATGGATTAGTTAAGTGGGTAAAAGAATAAAAAGAAAGTCCAGTACATTAAAGTACCACAATTTTAGGTCTCTGCCATTGTGACCATGCAGAAATTCTGTAAAGTAGGTTTTAAAATTTAATTACTTTTACTGAGACAGAAAGCAAAGGTGACTGTAGCTGAATCCAAAATGGGAAACAAAGCCGAATAATGAGCAATCTCCTACAGGAACGTTTCTCAGGAAAGAATGGAGAGCTGCAAGGAGCTCAGAGCAATCCGGTCCAGGAAACGTGGCAATTGCCTACAAGTAAGTAGCACAGCCCTAATGCTAATGCATGCCATGGCAGCTGGTCACTGCTGATACAAGTATAGAGCGTTAATTTTGCCTGAGGAAAGAAAAAATATTTATATTGCCCTGTTTTTTAAATAATAACTTAGGTGAAGAGCTGGCAGCAGGGCGCTGATTTCATCTCAGCACCTGGGGAGAGGGGTAAGAGATGTGATGCAGCCCTGCATCCCACCCTGGCACCACAGCTTGGGGCAAGTGTCATAGGGTGGTGTGAGTATGTGTAGGTAGTGGAAGGCTTTGATAATTAAGGGCCTTAATTGGCTAGGGCTGCTCCAAAGCTGCAGCTAATGGGAGCTCTGGGTGATTGCAGCTCAGGTGCTGCTGCTGCCTCTGTCCAAGCTGGGGCCGGCAGCTGGGAGGAACCTGTCACTCCCTTTGGTTTGGGTTTAGTTGTGTTACTAGTGAGAGCAAGAGAGATCTTTTTTTTTGCAACCCAGTGCATCACCGTGGCTGTGCCTCGACAGTGTGTGAGCTCCCAAACACAACTACCACGGCTGCCTTCAATGGAAAGTCATCAGACACCAACCCTTCCTTGCCCATCAAATACAAGACATCTGGAATCTGAAAATTTAGGGATTTGTCTCTGTTCTTAGAAAGAGAGGGGAAATAACACAGTGGGGCGTGTGAAGCAGGGGAAGGTGATGGGAAACAGACTGGCATTCAGTCACAGGAGCCTTGTCCCACATGGCCATCTCCCTCTTCCCACGCTCGCCAGGCGTGCTGGCACCGCCCCCTGCTTTGCCCCAACACAATTTCCAATCTACTGGGGGCATTTTTCAAAGCCTACATGGCAATTTGGCATGGAAGTGTGGCTCCATCCCCCTCCCAGGAGAGGGGAACAGCATTGGGCCGCTGAGGGGGGATGTTTTCACGTGTGTGTGTGTGTGTGTTGTGTATAGGGATCTTTCTGTGGTGTGGGGTGGCCGCACTGAGCCTCGATGGAAGGGCTGGTGGTGCCAGCTCCTGCAGGCTGCATCAATGGCTCTGCCATGACACATGTCTCTGAAGTGAGTGCCTGCTCCAGAGGAGGGATTTGTTCATCATTTCCGAGGATGAGGCGTCATGTACCCTGCTCCTGGCAACATCGGGTTGCCTTAGCTACGTGAGTCATGGTAACAAAGCACAGCAGCCATGCAGGCACTGCCAGGAGCAGCCCATGCTTTAAGGTCAAGGATGAGGATGGAGAAGGATCACACTGAGGAAAAATTCCAAAAAAAAGGGGGGTTTTCTCAGTTTAACTCCTCAGCAGCTTTCCCCATGTGCCCATTGGTGGGACCTGCTGGCCTTTTTGTGGGATTTAGCCATGCATTTATCTTACTGAGGTTTCCAGCTGGCCCCAACATCGCATCTCCCTCCCAAAAGATGCAGGAGCTCATGCTGCAGCTATCAGCCTTTGCAGGGTACTGGCACGCCTGCAGCTGTCTTGGGTTTATTCCCATTGACCCTCTGTAATCCTGGAGCCGTTCATCTCCTCTCCCAGGGACCTGTCCTTGGAGAAGGGCCCCCAGTTTCACCGGCATTAATGCAGGCTTCTCAGCAGCAGAGGGAAGTGGAGACTGAAGGCTGTAAAACTGCTTTTATTATAATGATTTCAACATGACATCTGTGGAGGAAAAAGCTGGTTTACAGGACTGACATTGTAATCCTGGCAGCTGAAGTCGATTAGTAACAGAGAAACATATGGTCTTGCATTGTAAATTGCTGCCCTCCATGTTTATATTAGGGCGTAGCTGTATCCACAGGCACTTTTAGCTGGAGCTCACTAGAGCGACCACTGGGTCTCCTAGGAAACTTGTGCTCAAAAAACCCTAAATAGCTGTAAACTAAAAGTGTGGGTTGTTACTGGGAAAAGTCTGTGATGAGCAGAGATTTTTCATGTTTTTCCCATTTTATTCCACTTTTTCACACCTTTATATTCCTTAAAATGATTTGGGTTTGTTTGGTTTTTTGTTTGTTTGTTGTTTGTTTTTTTTTTTTTAATTAGATTGTTCCAGAGTATCTCTGGGAAGTTTTTGGTTATAGTTCCTTATTAGTCTCTTCCCTCAGAAATGTCCTGGGACAAACTGGTGCCATTGGGTCCCTCGAAACTCCCCCGGTGAGCTGATGGGTGCCAGTCCCTGTGCAGGCAGGACCTCCTGGAAGGGTGTGGAGCACATCAGGGCCAGCTGCCCATAACGGAGATGCCTTGTGAGGGGGCTCAGTCTCCCCTGGGCGTGTTGAGGTCTTTCTGTGAACACAGAGGGAGCTCAGGTGCGTCACTCCAAGATGGCCAAGCTCAGGTGAAGAAGATCTTCTCTTAGGGGCAGTTCACTTGGAAAGGTCACAGCCAGGGGGATGAAGGCCACCAAGGCTGTTTGTTAAGTGATTACAGTAAAAGATACGCAGCAGGGCTGGAGCTTTTGGGTTAATTTAAACAAGGGCAGCAGAGGAAGCCTCTTTGCTCAATATGTGAGATTCTTTTTTTCGTACCATACGCAAGCCATGGATTAATCAGCAATAGCACGTAGCCCATCTTGCTCAATTTACTAATATTTATATCTGACTAAGACCCTTTTTTCCTGAGAAGCTTGAAATGTCTCATCGCACTGAGTCAGTGTGTTACCATTACATGTTGTAAACTGCTGCAGACAGTCATGGAGCAGTTGTGAGGGGCTGGGAAGAAAAGATGTCATTTCCTGTAAGCCGGTCCTTGGCTGTGCTCGGCAGCAAACAGCCAAATAAGGGTGGGAATGTGCCAAATCAAACCTGCATAGGAGGACTCCCGGCCCTTAAGTTCCATACTGGGATTAAAAACCAGGGGGGAGAGGGGCTGTTTTGCTCTGTCTCTTCCCAGCAACCCCAGCATGACTGTGTGTGTAGTGTGTTCCCCACTCTGGGACAATGTGTAGGTGTTCAATTTGGTTACTAAAATAAAAATGGGAAAAGTTATCTGGAGTTGTCTTACCTGGTCTTCCGTGCTGTTGGTCCCCCTCCTAACACACATACCTTTGAGCCTCTTGGCCCAGTTTCAAGCCCATTTGGCAGAAATACAACAGGTAGAAAGTTGGTGCAAGGTGCCTGTGTAGCTTGGCCCAGCCTGGAGGAGCCTGGATGCATCTTCATGCAGGTGAGGAAGGTATTGACCCCACAGGCTGGGTTTGGTCCAGGACTGCTGTTTAGATGCTGGTAGACCTTGATACAGCCTGTTCTCACAACCATCTTCACAAAGCAGCTTGCTGAGCATTGCGGGGGACCCATGAATACCCTGAGATGTCAGTGGGGAGGACAGAGTCCCACAGCCTGGCTGCCGTGGGACCCACGGTGACTCGGTGCTTCCCCTTCTGCCAAGGGAATGGAAAGCCCAGCCAGTGGCTTGCCAAGCACTGCCCTGAACTGTGAGGTTATTTACTGACCCCTCTGAATGCCGTCAACATTTTCCCACGTCCAGTGAGCTCAGGAGATGGTTTAGGCTACAGCTCACAGTTCTGAAATGATGGGACACTCCCCCGATGAAGCATTCAACTTCCCATACTAAGTCTGTTGGGACAAATATTTGGGATATCTTTATTTTGCAGCAGCAGTAACAAATGTCTGAGACCTCAGCCTGGGCTGACACTGATGAGCTCTTTGCATAGGAAGTCCCTGGTGGTTTCAGCTCATGCCATTCAGCCTGACACTGCCTGCCTGCTGCCAGCCAGACTTTTATTTTTTTAAATTTTATTTTTATTTTTACTTTTATTTTATTTTTATTACCCTGCTGTGCTTTTACCTGAGGTTGTGAAGGGCCGGGCCTTGCAGAAGTATGCTGACATCGCATACTGAAGGTCACTGCTCCACATTACCTGTCCTTTCGAAATCTGCCAAGAACCAGGAAGTGGCTGTCCTGTCTTTATCCGTGTGTGGAGACTGCGGCAGGTCCAGCGCTGTCAAGTGCTGGGATGTCCTGTGTCACACAGGCATCAGCGTGACACGTGTCCCCACCCGGCTGTCCTGACAGCACAGGATCGAGCTCCCGGCTTGGCGCATCCTCCTGCCCCCGCATTCTGAATTTTGCCTGTTTTTTTTTAAACTAACAGTGTATAAACTTTGAGAGTAAACACGGAAAAGGATCACAGGACTGCCTAACCACAGCATCAGCAAACTTTAGGGAGCTGGGGGGAATATAAGTTCATGGTACTGTCCAGCTTTGGGACAGTTTCCTGTCTCCAGCAGGGCTGGGAAGCCATCACGAAGAAACTCCTCCAGTGCATCATTCCCAGCAGTGGCCAGGGCTGGCCTGTGGGAAGTAGCTGGAGGGGAAAGAACACCCTTTTCCTCCTGGACAGCTGGGGGGTGTGTGGCAGGCCAGGTGGTAGAGCTGATGTTGTGTTCCACATTGTGCTTTGGCTGCCAGTTTTTCTTTCCGAAGCCAGGACACTGCACTGTGGCAGGTGTGAAGGGAAGCAGTTTAGGAGGGTTTAGGGTTTTTTTTCTGTCTGTCCTCTCCCAAGGCTTTGACCTCCTTGCCAGTGATCTTTACCTGCTACCATTGCCCTGCTGCTCCCCCGCTAAACCTGCGCCCATGGCCAGGTCTCTGCTGGTGCAGCCAGCGGGAGCTGAGGATGCCCTGTTGCCTGGCTGGCAGTGCTCAGGAAGGCTGGGAGAAATGGGTGTCTGATAGGGTGGATTAAAAAGCCAAAAATACTCTCTAGGCATCAGCTTAAGGTCTTTCAGTGAAATCTGAAAGCCATGGGAGAGAAAAAAATCCTAAAAACATGGGATAAAATGGAGAACGGGAATCAGCAATGTGTATTTTTCCAGTTCTGATTGGTTTTCCCAGATCTAACCTGTCGCTGATTTGTTTCCCCACTCCAACCACCAAGTAAAAGGGTTTGGGGTGAGTTCAACAGTCCTGAGCTGTGGATGTCGGTGTTTATAAACTCCTCATGCCTCCCAATTTGTACCTGTCCTTTGCCTCGTGGCTCGTGCAGCGGGGGATAGCAGGAGTCCGCATGCTCCCCGAGTTAATATTTGCCAATGGGGCTAAAATGTAAAAGCCAAACTTTCTTCTTTCCTGCTGGTTACTCAGCCCACCTCATGCTCAAACACCTGGCCCCACCTGGGCAAATATTTGCAATGAGTAGCTCAGGGCATGTCCCATTGGGCTGAGAGCTGGGGCTGGGTGAGCATCAGTGATGCTGTTATTCTCCTCCTGGTGGTCCCTGTGCTGCTTGGCTGAGCCGGGAGGTGTGAAAGGGAAACCCTAAGCCATAAAAAGCTGAGGATTTGATATATTTTTTTTCTGCTCTGTTAGAGAAACAACAGTTTGGTGGCAGGGAGAAATGGGTTTCAAGAAACCTCTGTGTGTTTTGTGGAGGGAGCAAAAAGCCAGCGTTTTAGGACATGGGTTTGAGCTTGATGGCCCGGTGGCCCAGGGCAGTGTGGGAGCCCAGTGACTGCAGCCTTTACGAGTGGAAAAAAAGATGAAGTGAGAAAGTTTGTGATAAAGCAGGGAGGCAGTTAAGAGGAGGAAATGAGGGTGCTTGGCACGTAACCTTGGCCAGGCTCTGCTCCCCAGGGACAAGCCAAAAATAGATTTCCCTGGAGGCAGGGCAGCCAGCACCCAGGGTAAAGCTCCTGAATGATGAGCTAGGGGGATGCAGTCGTGGCACAGAGGATCAGGGGGGAGCAGGACAGAGATGTTATGCTCAGCCAAGGGCATCCTGCTGCTTTACTGGGGGCAGCTTTGTTCCCCATTCCCAGGGGTTTTCCCTGGAACCTGGATCCCATACTTTCCCCTTTGCACATCCTCTGTCAGCTCAGTGGGGCTCCCCAGTGTCTGGCACAGCTGCAGGGGGGGAAGTTATTTGCATTGATCTGAAAACTCAGGACCTTTCTAACGCTGTGTAGTGGCTTAAAAAACAGAAACCCCTTTCCTGTGGGATAATCACTGAGAGCTGGCTGGGACAAATACCACAAAAGTTTCGCTATTAATCCCAAACTACTGGTGTCCTTTAGAAGAGGGGCCTTTTCTTCAGCCAAGGACAGGTGGCCCTGACTGCCATTTACCACCCAGAATGGGTTTATCTGAGCTTCTCTGGAGGTGTTGTAACCAGGGTTGCTACAGCAGGGATAAACTGCTTTAAATTCCTTGTTTCCTCAATCCGTTTATCGACTATCGGAGATTTGAAGTGCGGAGTCCTGCTGGCCTTTGGAGCCCGGAAATAACCTCCAAACGGAGCAAAACGAGTTAAATGGCTTGGCAGGCAGCCAGGATGACTAAGTCATTCTTCCAGCCTTACTGGGGCAGGAGTCAGGCATGGAACCGGACACATTTCCCATAATTGGAAAGCCTCGGTCAGAACTGCGGGATCTGAGGCTGCCGCAAAAGCCGTGGCGGGCTGTGAGCGGCCCGAGAGGCCATGGGCAGGGCAGCTCCAGGAAGCACATGCATGGCCATGGCTGTGCCTGCTGTGCAAGAGCAGTCACCAAGGGACACAAATAGCAAATCACACTTATGGCCAAAATACTGGGAAATGAGGCAGGTGTTTCCGATACGAACACTGCCAGCCCCCTGCCATTGCCAAGGCCTTCTAAAAGCCTTTTTGGACTCCCACAGGCACATCTCCATCCTTAACTTTCCTCATGAGACCTTCAAGTGAGAAGCTATGTGAGAGCAGGAGGAAAAATGTTTGATTTCAGCGAGTTCATCTCCTTTCCTCCTGCCGTAAAGGACAGGACTTATCCGTGGCCGCTCCAGCAGTGCATGACAACAGCCGAGCACCCTGTGGGAGCCGTGTGGGTGCTGCAGCACCCACAGCTCATTTAACCACCCATTTAACCACCCTGTTGGCGCCACTTGGCCCACAGCACCGCTGAAACCCATCATCACCACCGGATGCTGCTGGGAAATGGGCACTGGAAGAATAAAATCAGCACCCCCTGGGCTGGTCCCCTGGGCGGAGGTGTCCATGGCACTGGGATTTTTGGCTCTGGCTGGCCTCTGAGCACATTTCTTCGCAGCACACCCAGCCCACAGCCTCTCCCATGGCTGATAAGAGCGTGACCTTTATCTTTGGTGACTCACAGCTGCTCCTGTTTCACTTGCCTGTCAAGGGCCGGCTGCCTCCTCCATGGGAAAACTCTTTTGAGTGTTGACCAGGGGCAGGAGAAGCACAACCACACCTGCACCCAGAAATCCCCTTCAGCCACAGCCATTCCACCATTTACGGCCCTTTGGTGCCTCACTCGCTGCTCCTGCTGCCCCTCTCATGGTGTGAAGCCAGGCTGTAACAGTGATGGCTGCTCACAGATGGATGAGGATGAGGATGAGGATGAAGATGAGGATGGGGCTGCCCCAAGGGAAGGGCAGCTGCTCAGTGCTGCTGGCACACAGCACCCTGTTCCCCAGCCTGAACTGCAGGAAGGCAGGTTTATTTTCATTCTCCACAAGCAGTTGCTGCCTGTCGTCTTGGATCAAGTGATTTGTCATCCAGCAGTAACGAAGGAAGAAAGGGGGAAAAGGCCTTCATCTTGTGAGAAAGCTGGGTACTGGGATGGAGAAGCAGCTGTCTCCGTGGGTGCAGACTGCATTTCTCTGGGAGATAACAGGCTGTGGGTCACTGTAAAACAGTCCCCTCCACAAACCAGGCTGTGATCGATGATTGCTGGGTGATGAGCTTTTGTCAAGCATCTGGGACCCCAGGGCAAAGGAAGTGGGAAGGCAGGGAGGAGGTCTGTGCTTGTAGGGGGCTGGCAGGAAGCCTGCAGCGGATTCTCAGCCCCGACCTTCAAAGGGAGGAGGCTGCTGGCTCAGTGCTGACTGTCCCAGCTCCCACCCGGCTGTTTAAAAAGGTAGGTTTCACTTCTCCCTGGGGAAAGGCGACCTTGTTCTCGCATCTGGCGCGGGGCTGGGGCGGCTGGCCGGCAGAAGGGGTGACTCAGCCTGCCCACGCAGCAGCCGCCAGCAGCTCCAGCTCTATCTGCCGAGCAGGTGAACAGATCGTGGCTCACAGGGCCCTTGGACCTTGCCCTCTTTCCCTTTTCTTCCCTTTTCTTCCGCCCTCGCCCTCCCTGGAGCCGCACTCCGCCAAGTGGCGCTGGCCATAGGGCAGCGCTGGCCACTCGCCTGCCCGCGGCCGCTGCTCTGCGGGCACCGATGGCCTCGGGCAGCCCGGCCGTGCCCGGCCATGCCCGGCCAGCAGCGCGGTGGTCCCGGGGCCACCGGGCCCTGCAAGCCAAGGGCGAGCCCGGCGGCGGCGGCTGGGGCGGAGGAGGCGCCGAGGGCGCAGTGCAGTGCAGCCGCGGGGCCGCCAGCTTTGTGTCTTAATGATTTTTTATCTCTGTCAAGAGGAAGTCGTAAAGCGATTACGTTTTATTGAAACGCGATGAGGAAGGACATCCCAGCACATGGAACCAAGTCAAGGCCAAAGCTCCGGCTTCCTGGCTGCCAGAGAGAGCAATAAAACAGAGAGACTCAGCCGGCAGCTCGGGCCCTGCAATTATCACTGCTTCCCAAGGGAGATTCCCACCGCGTGCCTCCCTTTTTGCCTCCCGTCATGCTTTAGGACAGACAGACAAGGTAGTGTCTACAGGAAAAATGAACACGTGAGTTGGGTGGGTCAGTCCCACCTTGGTGCTCACTGTGTGGGGTCACAGGGAAGGTGTTCCTATCACAGGGCAGCTGCATAAAATAAAATATAAAATAAAA